>JAKTRU010000008.1:128223-590418 GCA_030579875.1 Sugiyamaella paludigena | reverse complement strand
ACTGTAGGAACCGCCTGGGTTAGTCCCTCAGACTCCATAACTTTCGCTACGCTCGAGAAATCATACCACCATCAAAACCCGCCATTAGGACTTGGTCTGGATCGCCCGCCGCCCATGCCTGTCAAACAGGACGGCCGAGGCAGTAGGAGCAGAGAGGGGATCTCGGGGAAGTACATACGATGGACTGTAATGTACAGTACGAATGTGTATATTACAATCTATGGGGAGTTCTTATTTATTCTGTCTGCTATCGGCCGGGGGGAGAGCTAACTGCAGGTGGTTTAGTTAAAAAAGGCAAAAAATTTCTTTTGGGATGTATGAACCGCTTAATCTGGCATTATGCTGTAACGGGCCCAAATAGTTCATGCTGTATGTTATTATATAATTTGTTTTAGAATTTTTTTTTTTCATTTTGTATTTTTTTTTGGTGACTTCTTCAATTTTGTACCTTACTGAACCGAGACTATGTCAAAGAGTTTTTGGTGGCCATCTTTTAAAGTTGGTACCTACTTTTCAAAAAATCCAGAAATTTCAAATGATATAAAAATATATCATTAAATTGACTTTAACTGAATTCAGTCAAGACTGGACTGACGTTAATCCAAAAGATAAAAATTTTTGTTTTTAGTTCGTGAATTGAATTGGCCGTTGATTTTGACCGCAGAAGGAAAAAAGAAGTGGATCTCGCAGCTACTGTATTAATTAAGTCGATCCGGAAATGATCATTTTTTACGATTTCATTTGGTATTAACGTTGTATTATGCATGCATGCAATGCATAGTAAGTTTTTTCCGTTAGTTAAGGCGGGGTTATTAACCAATAACAAAAGTTAAGTTAAGACATTATCTTAACGCTAACAAACTTAAAAATTTACCAACTAAGTTGGCCGTTCGTGTCAAGTCGTGTATTTAACGTGTTATAACGTGCGCAATAGCCGTGAGTGAAAGGGTTCTTACACGTGAGGCAGAGCTACCGTTGGTAGAATTTTCTGTACGAACCAGGCAAGTTAGATAGAGAATTAACCGAAATAGATACCACTTCTATACCAGCTACGGCAAAGTTAATGAGCAATTGACCTATTAAGGTTCATGATGATGAACTAACGAACGCAATGAACTATAATAATAATGGTTCTCCCTGCTTTTTCCTTTCCCTTTCCCTTCCCCTTTCGCTTCCTCTTCATAATATAATAATCTCTCTCCTGTCAAGTGCCCGACTTTGGAAGCAGACTCATGAATATGGACCTACATTCATTGTCCCTACATCTGTTGTTCCTGCCACATGCGTTGCTAGCTTCGCACGGAATTCTGTCACTGACAGGCAATTCTCGAGCGTAAGGTGTCTGGCAGCTACCCCGGGCCAACAGGCGAAAGGACGCCAACGGGGTCAAGCTAATTCCCGCTGTCGGTTAGAGCTTCACGTCCTTTTGCCTCATGGTGCATAACCTCCCATAGAGGTAGATCGTCAACAGCTGGAAACAACCATGGCCTAATATATACGATAGATAAAAACTATTATAAGAAATATTTTTTGAGTGAGAGAGATATACAAATTTGTTTAATGCAGTTGTTTTTGCTTATAGCGTTAGCACATTTCCACTCTTGGTACTTCTACCCCCAAAGTAGTTCTAATCATAGTAGAAACTCGTAATATTCTACCCCCAAAGTAGAGCACGCTCGTCCTTCTTGGGTCATATTCCACCGGAAGAAGAATTAGAAGACTTTAAATTAATCAAATAACGAGACTCTTTTGTCGCCAGATATAGATAATGTACTCATTCATTAGTTAGTCTCAATTGGATTTTCTTTTTCATTTTCATTTTTTCCCTTAGTGCTGAATAGACCCTGTCCTGTATATGCATGCTCGATAGATAGGTCATTGGGTCATTGGATCTCTTTAGAGGACGCGTGTACCAGTTACTTACGTTATCGTACATCTGCCTTCTACCCACTGAAGGGTTATGCCCTGAAGAAGTCTAAACTAATAAGGCTGAAATTATCAAGCGTGGCGAGATCCACGGGTCAGTGCGAATATCATCATCTCGGATATCGGAGCCAACCGGCGAAAGATTTGCCGATCTCGGTATCAATATAGAGAGAGGACTACCATACTATTAGAAATTTCTTTTTTCTTCTTATTTTTTTTTTTTCTCACTTCTAAAATTGTCTTTTGTCTCACTTTATTTTTTCTTATACCAATTTCGTATCTATTAATGCGACCGCATTCATCAACTTTTAATTCTTCATTCATTGTTCCTCGATTGATGTTTTTACCCCACTTCTGACCTATTCTCTTCTAGCAATGGCAATTGCCCCTTTTTGCCTCCGGCCACTGGACGTAGCCCTCTCTGTTCTAGAAACTGTAATCGTATTGCTGGCCCTACAGGACGCACACGGGGTCATAGCATGCGCCCTCCCTTTAAATGAGAAATTCCCTAGTCGAGAATGACTTCAATCTATGAACTCGTGCGCTAGTACTGTTGATCATGAAGATCATATTTTTGTTCTCTGCCAACAAATTCTTTATCTGAGGTGTATTTTTAATAAAAATCATGTATTGCATCTGAATAGATCTACATATTTTATGCACAGAATCAAAATAGATCTAGAGGTAAGATAGAGACTGACTGAGACACATAGAAAAGGATAACCTAAGAGCTAGAGGTTAAAGTTAGTCTTTCAAGTGTTTTATAGATATAAAAATAAAAAGAGAACATATTAAAATTAGATAAAGCTAGACATAACAGATAAATAAAGTTAGATATATAGAATCTCCAAAATTAGTCCACTATTACCTTAGAGAGATTAGTCCGAGCAGGTGGTCAGTATGCTTAGTCTATCATTGAGAGGAATATGCTATTTGTCGTCGTTGGAGGTCCACAAGACCCCGTAGCCCTCTCTACGCCAGAAAATTGGATCAATTGCCACGTGGCTGGTGGGAGGCTAGAAAATTGGATCAATTGCCATGGTTAATGGGAACTATACTTCTCGAATAGACGACAGTTGTGGGGGGGAGGCACCCGGTCGCCGCGGTATGGAAAGAAACACTCCTTGGAAAAAATCAAAAGAAAATTTCTATTTAATTTAATTTAACTCACTGGGATTGTCATAAATAAATAAAGGTATCTACAAAAAGAAACAAAATCAAAAGAAAAAAAACTTAAATAAATGTCTCACCTAGTATTAACGAAGCACTAATTGGTAATTCCTGATCTTACTTGATTCGAGATCCTTTTCCGTCTCTCCTCCCTTTTCCGTCTATCCCCTTCATCTCTTTCTTCCGTCTTCCCCCCTCCGTCTATCCCCTCCGTGTTTTCCCTTGGGGTTTTTAAAATCCTATCTCTCTTTCCTGATTTGCCTCGTCGATGGGGAGCGTAGCTCTCGCTTTCGGTATGTTAGAGTCATCCTAATTCCTTATGAGTTGACGTACCGCATTGACGCCCGACCGTTACCGATCCTGTACGGTACTGATTGTGTAACAATTACCGGTCATGTACTGCTTCCGTACTGATCCTTTACCGATCCTGTACTTATCCTGTAATCATCATGTAATGATTCCTTCCGCCCCTGATCCTATGTACCCGTGCCGTTATTACTCCCTTCGTATCTCTGATCCATAATGTGCCTGTCCCGTTATTGATCGCGTCAAATCCCTGATCCCGCCATGCTCCTTTCCTGAGACCTCCCTGATCCCGTGTCTCATTATAGTCATGCATATGCGCTCCTGTTATCATTTCCTTTTTGTCGTTTTCTAGTGTCATCTTGAACGGAAATGATATTCATTATCATGCAGAAAATTAGTTGATCATCTTATGCAAACAAAGAAATGAAAAAAAACTATGAGTGAAAATCTCTTACATTTTGAAATCTGAAAATTTATAGCCAATAGGAAGCGATTTATTCTAGATAAATATTATGATTAGACGATCTTGTGGTTTATCTCATCTGACAATTTAACAAACCAAACCGCCTTGAAATTAGGCGAACAGCTGATAAATTTTACTTCAATATTGATTAGGGATTGACTATTGATTAGCCATCTTCGATACGTTCCCGGATAATCATGATGATCCGTCCATGCTGTCTAAAAGATTAGACGAATATTAAAAATTGATTGGACGATAATTTTGAGGCAGATATTTTTCTTATGCTTTCGGATTTTTCGGCTCATATTACTCCGTGTTATCTTTTACTGTTAATGCAGATCCGATACCCTCAGATCAACATAAGCATTCCTTTGATTGAATATTGGAATACCTACTTTGTTGGAACCCATGATTTTCGGGTATGTCTGGACTCCCCCTGTCGAACCTCACCGAACTATGGAGACTCGTTTTCCCAACCGCGGTTGCTCTCTCCACTCAGGTTCTGACATTGCCCATTTCGAATCCATGGGGTCAGGGGATCAGGGAAACGCCCCTGCCACCGAATGTGCCTTATTTTGCCTCCGGTAGCTGGCGCTGCCCAAGCTCTTTGCTGGGTCCGTCACTGCCTAGAGCCCCCTTTCACCTCTCCCGGACCCTGTTCTTTGGCTTGCTGACCCTGGTCATTTACTTCAATTGGCCGTTTAGGAGGCCAAATCCCATTGTTGAACTCGCTGTTGTATGCGGTGACTGAAGTACTGTCACCGCTCGAGTGGATTCATTTGGGCTGTCTATCTACCTCTGAAGAGAAGACTCCATGTGTCGCTTACTTAGTGCTATCAGGCAGGCATCTGGACTATAGCAGCCTATATAGATGGTGATCCAGAGCCATGCAATCCTGGCAAACGTCCAAAGCATGTCCTTGATGTGCTTGAGGCGGACATTAAGTTGTTGGATGGTATTCAGACAATTTTATACACTGTACATTCTCAGCCAGGAATTCAACGACAAGTGGCAGTGATCTCACTCGCAGGATTGATGGTAACTTTTCAAGCATCTTCAAGAAGAGAATGTAGAGTTCATGCAGTTCTGCTTCAGATGCATGAATTGTTTGTTAATTTGTGAAGTAAGCGTGAAGAATACTGCGGTACACATATATGGCTGAGGGCTTGGACGGCTTTTCTAAATTCCATGTAGACGTCCGTGCTGCATTTTTGGTCAAGTGGACAAGAGAGATTCAGCAGATGGATTCCCAAGGGATCTCACTAACCCAAGATCCTGAAATCGAGCGAAGTGGGTGGATAATTGACACTGTCGAAATATTTCAAACGCCTTAATCTCATGCTGCTGTCTTCGGTGGACCTGCAGAGTTTTGATGGTCGACACCTATGTGACTCAGGGACGGATTCGGCTGTATAGTGAACCAGAAGTTAGGGACTGGTTTACCTCCAGTCATGGAGGAATAGTTGCTCGAGTATCTTTTCGTGAATATTGAATCCATTTAATCAGTCTCTTGGTCTATCTCGCTAGCGTAGATATCTTTTGGCTAAGGAAGAGGATCTAACTCCATTATTTTTGTCACTATGTCGATGGCACCAGTGGTATCCACAAACTTCGAGAGCAGTAAGAGAACAGGGTCTGGGTGACACGACTGGAAGAATATCTGATGGACCCTTTACGTTGCATTATAGACTCTTCAGAGTAAACAATTATGGTTTGATATAACTTCTAAAAGTTGATCCTGAGACAATCGCGGTGACGCTGTGATGTGATGTGAAGACTGAGCGAAAGAGCAGCATCTACATCTTACGTGGCCAGACGAGACAGTAATTACTTGTTGTACGATTTGCTTAAGAATCTTTTTGATCGGGTATTGTACCATCGATTCTCATATTCATTTGATTATTTGGATTCATCTGCTGAATCTTTGGTTACAATCATTGGATAATTATTTCCAGTGCTTGCTACTGAAGCAAACTATAATTGCATTGCTGTCCGATCAAGATTTTTAAGTTAATCGATCTAATGATACATGCTGGCTCCGTCAGTACCTGAAATCCTTTGCTTGTTTTGCATTAGAAAGGTGTCTTCTTAAAGCGGAGTTCTAAAGTAAAATATGAAGTAATTGTTTGAATGAGTCAGATGGAACAAAGACCTAAGACCAAGTAATGATATAGTTCGGCTTTTACGATTCTGATTACCGTATTGAGTCTTATTGAGCTCTCGTGAGGGGAAAGTTACCGAGCAGATTGAATGTCACTAACGTCCTAGTCGTTCTACCACGGATTCTGATTAAAGTATTGAGTCTTGGTGATTTCAGTTAGAATATTTATCCTTCGCTCAGACAATATCTGGGTGATTCGATTGGTCCGTAACTAATGTATTGTAGTTCAATTGGCTTTCTAATATGAATGAGATATTTCTTCGCAGTCATTTACTAAGCAACTAATAATCTACCTCTTCCTAGGCTGTTCTTGAGTACCGATTGAATGAGTTTGGTAACAGACTATGACCAGCTTCGAATCGGTCGAAACCAGTGTTTTATGATACATCCTCGCTATTAAGATCTCACCACGATACGGGGCTTGAGGTGGCTGCGGAGTATTCCCACAGCCTGATTCTCGCTTTGATCTATTCAGTTCTCGAACGCAGCGAGAGCCAGAGGTCCGGGGTAACGCCATCGCCGCCGAAGGTGCTGTACTTCACCCAGAAACTCTCTGGGTACTACCAGTCTACCACCGGGTGAACAGGGGTGTGGTTACACTCGAAAGCTTCAGATTTAGCAGCACTTCTTTCTGTCTAAAGCTAGGGGGTCTCGCTACGCCCCAGCCGTCGGAGGTACACAATCCGAGGGTAGAGCAGCTTCTTAGGGTTGGGGCAAGAATGATCCCTGAGATGCTTCGGAGACCGACTGACGAGTTGGTACTAGAAGACGCCAGAACAACAGTTAGTCAGCCAAAGTATTAACATTTGTTAACTTCAACTTAGGTAAACTTGGCAGTTACAATGTTAGATACAAAGGCTTGTTAGTTACTAATATTAGTTGTATAGTTAATGTAATTGATTCGCAGTACTTTAATCTTATATTGGCACTCTCTAGCTCGCGACAGAGACAAAAGTCACGTGCAAATGCGCATGTGATTAACGGGCCAAAATGATAGCGCCGCACGGGGGTCCGCGGCGGAGGAGGCGATAACAGCATTATAATCCGATTGCAAATCCCCGCCCGAACTTATATTTATTATCCTCTTCCTTCTTCTTTTTTATTCTTTCTCTTCTTCTTGTTGTTTTTCCTCATTACTTTTCTTTCAGTTCTGAGTGAAAGTAGAGAAAGAAAGAACGACTTAATAATATATTATTATTATATTTAGTGAAGAAAGTTTGCATTTAAGAGAATTCTTGATTTTTAGTTCTGGGGTGCTGATTATTAATCTAGTATTCTGTGGGGGTGGTTATTATTAATCTAAATAGTTTCGTACTTACTGATATTTATAAGTTATTTTAAGTCGGTCATATTATTCTCTCAGATTTAATCAACATACTTCTTACTCATACTCATACTACAATCATCTTATCATCATGATCAAATTAACAATCTCTTTCAGAGGTCAAACTCGTGACTTGGAAGTTGAAGAATCAATGACGATAGGATCTTTATTAAATGATATTGAAAATGAAACTCAAATCCCTGTAGATTTCATAAAACTTATAACTGCTCAGGTGGGAATGATTAAGCTTGATAACCTACCAGATGGACAAGACACTCCTGTTTCCGTTGTATTTCCTACTGATATATCAAGGAAAAAGATCATTTTAATGGGAACTCCTATAAATAAAATCCAGGAATTGCAAGAAACCGAAGCAGCAAAAGCTAGAGATCATGCTCGTCACTTGCAAAGGACTCAACATCTACGTAGATTAGCAAGGAAGCCAATACGAACAACTACGTCATCATTATCAACAACTGCATCAGTAGCATATACATTTCATAAGATTCAACCTCTTCTAGGATTACCAAATCCTGAGAAATCTCGTGAGCTACTTGAGAGATTACGTGATGATCGTGGTATAAGAGCCATTATGGAGAAATATAAATGGTCAGTTGGTGTATTATCAGAATTAGACCCTGCTTCAAGTACATCTCATTCATCTCGATTATTGGGTTTGAATACTGGTATGGGTCAAATGATTCAATTAAGAATCCGTACAGATGATTACCAAGGATTCTGTAGTTATAAGGAAATTCGTAAAGTATTATGTCATGAATTGACTCATAATATTCATTCTGAACACGATCGGAAATTCTGGGATTTATGCAATATATTAGAGAAAGAAGTTGTTGATTTAGATCCATTTGGTCATTCCGGTCATCAAATAGGAGAAGATGTTTATGATGGACCGGGTTTTGGTGCTGATACTGATGAATTATTAATGTGTGATGAAGGAGGATGGTTTGGAACCACTCAAAAGCTTGGTACTAAAGAAGGACATGGAATAAAGACTGTTAGTGATGGTGGTAGTACATCTAAAATTGCAACTACAGTAGGAGAAGTAGCTGCAACACCTTTAATAGCATCATCATCTTTGTTAACGTCAGCACCTTCTTCTTCTTCTTCATCTAATATTCCTTCATCATCATCAACTTCTTCAAGTGTAGTGGATTCTTCTTCTACTGAAGAATCTAATTCGGTCAAAGATAGAATCCGTCAAGCTGCCGAGGAAAGACGTCAAAAACAGGCTCCTCATGAGGAAAGTCCCGAAGCAGGGAGATAACCGTATAGCATTGCATTTAGATATTACCTAGATAGTCGACTATTACTATAAGAATAATATAATTTCATTTTACTTCTCTATCGACCCGGTAACCGCTTCTCCGAGCGTCGGAGAAAGGATAACGACCTTCTCCAACTCAATACTGATCAGCTATCAATGAGCCCCGTGCGGCTTATAGGGACAGTTACCCGGCTTTACTTGAGACCGCGGTTACTAGCTAAGGGGTGACGGTGGTCCATCTCTTTAGACTTGTTGACCAGACCCATCTCTCTCTCCACTCTTTCATTTTTCATCATTTGTTTCATTCTTCTATCATTTGATATCCAGGGTTAGCTAGAAGAGAGGACAGAATTTTTGTTCTGGGAAGAGAATCAGTAACAAATCAACTTGTTTTTAGGTTGTTTGTTGTATTAGATTTATCGACGGACAAGACTTAGCGAGGAATCATCAATAGTGTGGGCCATTGGAATTATCAACGGTTTAGTATAAGTGCGATTCATTAAAGAGTATTATCATATATATATAAGAAGATAAAATGGCTGAACGGACGGATGTAGTAGAGAAATACAAGTATGTGTGTTTTGATTTCCATAGACTAGTCATCATAGCTCCCCCTGGTGCTAGTTTAATGATCTGCAGAAACTAGAGATTTGGCTGATCTGGCATTTTGAATTGGGCGTGGACAAATATTCTTGCGGAAACTGTTTGGGATCTTTGGTTAGGTGAACTTGTACTAACTTGTTTTTAGGCTTGTATTTCTTGGAGAACAGAGTGGTGAGTGGTCAAATAAATATAACAATGGATAACTCCTATCCTGCCTCCGTGCTGCTGCCCCTTTCTCAGAGCTGCAGCTCTTGGCTTGCTTGAACTTTGTCGACGAAAGAAGTTCCTTCTTTGCGCCCTGTGGCTAGGGTGCTGCTACCACACCCCGTCGGGTCGATGAGGTAGAGGTGGTCATATCTTAGACGTTTTCAGAACTATTAAATGCTAACTAAAGTAGTGGGCAAAACATCACTGTTGTCTCGATTCATGTACGATTCTTTTGACGCACAATACAAGGCCACTATTGGTATAGATTTCATGTCAAAGGTAAGGAAAAACGAACCGTCGAGTGTATTTTTTTGTTTCCCAGCTAACATCAGACAATGTATCTTCCTGATCGAACAATACGACTCCAATTATGGGATACTGCCGGCCAAGAACGGTTTCGAACTCTGATTCCTTCATACATTCGAGATTCCAACGTGGCAGTGGTTGTATATGACATAACAAGTAAGTTGTGGAGAATAGGGTCACAAATCAAGCACCCATATATGAGAAGCTGAGAGAGCCTTATTCGTGGCAATTGACGATTCTGACTATGGGGTGTTATATTGAAGTGGATATGAACTAACTAATATAAAAGATCGACAATCGTTTTTGGATGCTAGCAAATGGATTGATGATGTCAAAGCAGAGAGAGGCAGTCAAGTAATTATTGTTTTGGTGGGGAATAAGACTGATTTGGGTGATAAACGTCAAGTATCAAGTGAAGATGGTGAAGCCAAAGCTAAGGAAATGGGGGTTATATTTATAGAAACCAGTGCCAAGGCAGGCCATAATGTCAAAAACTTATTCAAAAAGGTGGCTATGGAATTACCGGGACTTGAAACTACCCGTCATGAAGAAAGTGAATTAATTGATGTTAGCATAGATAATAATAATGCCAATCAAGAAGGTGAGTCTGGTTGTGCATGCTGAAAATAAACATGGTGATATCAAATAAATATATGATGACAATCAATGTTAAAAATGAAATCCAATAAAGTATTACCTTCCATTACTTTCTCACAGTTTTGCTAGCTCTGATGATGGACTTAGTCATATCTTACCTAATATAATCTACTTAAGCATCTGTATTTTTCTTATCTGTCACCATGTGGGCTCTCTGGCGCTCTCCTCTATTGCCTCTGGCGGCTGAGGCGAAGTGTCAGACCCCATAACTTGCTTTGCTCGAGGTTCAGATTCGTGCAGTCCAATTCAACTTCGATCGAACCGAGCTACGGCCGGACGCTGGCACAGGTCATTTATGCTA
This sequence comes from Sugiyamaella paludigena, assembly GCA_030579875.1. Classification (NCBI taxonomy): domain Eukaryota; kingdom Fungi; phylum Ascomycota; class Dipodascomycetes; order Dipodascales; family Trichomonascaceae; genus Sugiyamaella; species Sugiyamaella paludigena. The sequence goes on along the minus strand of JAKTRU010000008.1, from coordinate 579,709 downwards.
ATAAAAGCCAACAATAAAAAATCTCTATATCGGATCATTTAATACAGGGTTTGGTATGTATCTATTGATTTTTCACCGCCTTTTTTTCATCCAGAGAGTGAGAGTCCTGATATCAATCAAGAGACAGTTTGGTTTGACTGGATTTTGATAAACAGGAATTGAATTTTGTGAAAAACTCATTTGGCTTGGATTGATTGTATAATGCCTCCTAAGAAAGTTGTCAAAGAAGAGAAGATTCTCTTGGGTCGTCCAGGAAACAACCTTAAGGTAAGTGATGATAGAGTAATTGATTTCAGGATCAAATATGAGTTTAATGATTGATCAATGATGAAAAGAAAGCTAACTTTTATTTTTAGAGTGGAATTGTCGGTCTTGCTAATGTATGTCTCTGAATTCGTTTGATCATCAAGGACTGGAATATCTAGTATTGATGCTTTGTCTCTGGGGGTTGGTTTTAACTCTCGTTACGCTTGAGACTGCGGCACCAGTGCTGCTTGATCCTGGTTTATCGAACATCCTAGTTACTGAAATGTGATCTAGGATCTATATCTTTGATATATTGGTTTGTTAAGGAAGACTTAGCTGGAACGGAAGCCAGAAATACAGGACATGACATCCTGCCTGGCTGAACCTGTCGGCTTTGATTGATAGCGGCTGACTCATGCCAGTGCCGTTATATTTGCTCTGTCTCTAGCGACTGGATAGGTGGCCATGCTCTACGTTGCAGCCAATATCAGACAGCGTGCAGCATGGAAATTGATTTCTATTATCAATTGGTTAGAACGATCGTGCTTTGATTAATGACGATTGTAATTTCTTACTAACTCTCAGGTTGGAAAATCTACTTTTTTTCAGGCCATTACTCGATGTCCACTTGGTAATGTGAGTTTTATTTTGGTTCAGAAAGTTTCTTGTGAATCTCGCGGGGGTGGAATGGGGTCCTGCACATAACTGCCTGACTAAATTGAGCCCGCTCTGGTTGGCCTCCATTAGAGCTCTTCACCCAATTGAGAAGATCACACAATTTGATCTCATTCGAACTTATTCGCTGCCGATTAGGGTCAGGATAGTGTGGCGGCGTTTATTTCGGGCGAGGCCACTCAACTGCCAGGGGCAGGACAAGATAGTGACTTCCAGGAGACCTTTCTGGCACCCCCAGAATAGATTAGACCGTCCTCGGTTTTCTAACAGACTTTCTCTTTTAGCCCGCTAATTACCCATTCGCTACCATCGAGCCTGAAGAAGCCCGTGTGATTGTACCATCACCTAGATTTGATGCTCTAGTCGCCAAATATAAGCCAGCTTCAGAAGTTCCAGCTCACATCACCGTGTTCGATATTGCTGGTTTGACAAAAGGTGCCTCTAAGGGTGAAGGTCTTGGTAATGCCTTCTTATCCAATATTCGTGCTGTGGATGCTATTTATCAAGTTGTTAGATGTTTCGATGACGCAGAGATTATCCATATTGAGGGAGATGTAAACCCTACACGTGATTTGCAAATCATTCTTGACGAATTACGTTTAAAGGACATTGAATTTGCCGAAAAGCATCGTGAAGGTGTTGAGAAGATTGTTAAACGAGGTGGTCAAAGTTTGGAAGTTAAGTCTAAGAAGGAAGAATTAGACACAGTTGATAAACTTATTAAATATTTGGAAGACGGAAAGAGAATTGCCAACGGTACTTGGACTACTAAAGAAGTTGAAGTCATTAACAGTATGTTTTTACTGACTGCTAAACCTGCTATTTATCTAGTCAACTTATCTGAGAAGGATTATATCCGTAAGAAAAATAAGTTTTTGCCAGCTATAAAGGAATGGGTTGATGCTAAGTCAGGTGGAGATCTTATTATTCCAATTTCGGTTTCTCTTGAAGAAAGATTATCCCATATGGAAACCGATGAAGAGAGAGAAGAAGAGTTGAAAAACCTCGGTACCCAGTCTGCTTTACCTAAGATTGTCACTACTATGAGGAGTGCGTTAAATTTGATTTCCTTCTTTACATGTGGTCCTGATGAAGTAAGAGAATGGACCATTCGTAAGGGTACCAAGGCTCCCCAAGCTGCTGGTGTAATTCATAACGATTTGATGAATACATTCATTCTTGCCCAGGTTACTAAATATGAAGATTTAATTGAATATGGTGATGAAGCTGCAGTGAAAGCTGGCGGAAAATTATATCAAAAGGGCAAGGATTATGTTGTCGAAGATGGAGATATCATCTATTTCAGAGTAAGTTCACTCACCCTCTCGAGAGATACCATGTAAAGCTCTCATTCACCCATGGAGATGTTGTTTCCTTGGTTGTAAGATTGTGTCGGCCTAATCTCAACAGTTGACAACCCGGACATCTGTTTGTTCGGAATAACTGCCGCAGAGCGGTAATAATGCAGGCTATGGTTAGTCACATTACCTTTACTAAGTACATACTAACATTTTAGTCTGGAGCGGGAAAGAACTAATGTGGACTATGGTTTTTTTTGTTTATCTCATTAGTAAAATAGAGCGACCATAATTTGAAGATTGTTGCCCATACCTAGACTGAGATAATCAGTGCGAGAACTATGTTATCGATTTAAGCTATGATATGTATGGCTCAGCCCATATGCACATAACGAAGTCTCGTGATATTTAAGAGATGAAGTGAAGTGCGACCTTCAGGGCAAAGACAGTCTACGACGATAGATCTCAAGGAACCCAAGTTTCTCTGACATGTTCCATCTATGTGTCTCTGGCCAATAGATAGCCACAAGAATTGACGCGTTAACGTTACTTATCGCGGTGTAGCAAGATCCAGGAACCTGAGATGTTCGGATCCTCTAGTTCTGCAGATTAAGTCGAAACCTCTACCTCCCTTTAAGCGAAGCTGGAGCCCGTATAACCCCAGACGCTGGAGGCATCGGGCTGTCAGCGTCCTAATGCAGTTGATCACTAATACGTATGACTTGAGAGTTAAATAATTTGATTAACGCCGACAGAGCCAGTACCTAGGCACCGTTATGAACCGCCAGAGAATTAATCCGGGAGTTTATGGTGCACAACAAACTCGAACCTTAGTAATAAGACAAACTGATATGCATGCATCCCAATATCAGGGGGATCTATCTTCATCGGACCTAAATTAGTAATGATATATACGAATAGATCTGTATGACCGTTAAAGCTGATTTAAGTCCTAATTCCGCTTAAATCAACATCCGATCAACATCCGAGGCTATCGAGGTATATTGAAAACAGGGAAAATATGTGAATAACCGGCTATCAACAGCTCTGCCACTCTAATTCTAAAAAAAAGCTCACATCTCTCTCTATCCCTGGCGGCTTACGAGTAGGACTCCATAGAATTCACATTCTCGCTATATTTAAGAGCCCTTCTTGATAACTTAATCATCAATTTAGTTATTTAATAAGCTCCCGATGACGGGTCTCAAAAATCTCCGATATCGGAATTTAAGCTCCAACAATTTGTCACCGCTAACCTCACCTGAAGTTTACCGGTATGTGATTATTAAATGGCCCAGATATCCTCTTCGTCATTTTCTATAATTGGACGAACAAGAATCTCAAACCGGGAAGATCTCGGTACAGCTAATATAGAACATATAACCTATGTTATTTCCGCAACAGCCTTATCCCCGTCATCTCGGTATACTGCAATGGGAACAGATTGTGATCACGATTGTAAAGCTATATCCAATTTATGTAGATAGACTTTTAAACGGCAGAACTGATTGACTCTCATGTCATATCAGGTCCTCTCCGACATCGGCGCCATGATGATTTTGAACGGCATCTATGAATGAAGAAGATCTGTTATCTTAGCTCCGCGGCATTGAAGCCTAACTACCGGATTTAAACTAAACTCTCAGTAACATCAAGGAAAAATTCGGCAGAGACAGATCTGAAATTATTTTCTTATTCCTTCTGTCATGTTCTACTTTCTCCTATTCTCTTTGATTGTTAGTTCACAACCACGGGGTTAAGACAACCTCAGATGGTTTTCAGTTAACGGCGGTCCAAGCACGCCTTAGGCCACCACTTCCATACAACTTCGATATAAAAATTATTTTTATTAACAATGTTACTGTAATTAGGCGCAGACAGTTTCAGCATTTGTATAGTTATCATTAATAGCTTCCATAGACAATGAAAGATCTTATCGTATAGTTTGGACTACCATTCGCAATATCTCGATAAAAGAAATTTGTGGGCATGTAGTATTTCTCGATATAAGAATCTAAGGATCTATATCATACTCCGGAGTTGTAAGGTCTGGATTTAATAAATGCCATGTTACGTACAGATTACTATACATTTTAAATTGTTCTAGACCTCGATATAGGAAACAAAGAAAGCTAAACAAAATCTAGACCTCGCCAGAAGTTTGGGGGGACCACATGTTGGCTAAAACCAGCGCCGTTAACCTTAGGTCATACTTTATTAATGAGTTAATTTTCAAATTAGGTTAAGCACGACACCCGTTACTACTGCACGGACTTGAAATGTATCTCTTGTTTTCGGCAGTTCGGTTGTTCAATTAATCGTGGACCGACCACCTTCTGTTGCCCAGTTATTTATTTGCTAGATTATTTGTACGAGGACCGGTGAATTTTCGGGGCTCAAACGGGATTGGTTGTTAAAAAAAAGAGTTCCTATAGAATAGTTTATTTAACAAGGGCTGTAAAAGTATGCGCCTTGTTTAAAGTTGCTAGATCAAGAAATTACACATAACTATTATTCAATATTTCTTTCATATGAATCAGGTATAACGATAAATTATTTAATAAACGGTTGGATGAATAATCCAACAAACAATTCAACAAATTGGACCGTCACCTACTTGCTCTTCGATATTTTCAAATACGATATCTTCGGTGCCGTTAGTTTCTTTTTTTCTTATGTCCGTTCATGCAATGTACATGTACTCTGCATCTCTCTTCCCCATGCAAAAAACCGTAAACGGTTATTCTGATTGTCAAGCTTTCTATCGAAACTTTGTTTATTATTATGACTGAGGTATATCTGATTTATAATAGAAGACGAATGGATATATGAGTACTATAACGAGGCGTTGGATAAGTCTTACGTATAACTGTTAACATTAACTTAACCGTTGATAGCAACAAAATTATTTATATAGAAGAGATATATCAATCAGATAAGGATATAAATATTCATCTCTCTCCCTCTTTTCCTTAGTTTTTCATTTTTGACTATTTCTTTCTAATCATCTAAGAGACAATTCTCCGGTTATTTCTTTCTATCAATTGAGTTAAACAAATCTTTAATTCTTTCATACTAGAACATTATTATTAGCAATGGCCTCTAATCCTCCTGGTGAATGTTGTACTAAGGGACACCGACATGGTAAGTATTGTCGAACTGTTTATCTGAGGTAGTCAATTATACCATTGCCTGCGTGCAGGGGCTGTACCACAGTCCCTGACATCTAGCACTTGCTACGGTCGGGATTCAAATTGTCGAACTTGGCAGGAGTCACTCGCCGTCGGAGGTATTAAAATGCTCTTTATTTGATTTTCGTTTACTGACTTACCGATATTAAGAGGGTCCTACTAGTGGTAAAAAAATTGATTTAAATGGAATTGAAACATATATTGCTGGCGATGAGTCAAGTAAGAAGGTAATTCTCGTTTTGACCGATGTATTCGGTATTGCACTTAACAATAATCTACTTTTGGCTGATCAATTTGCCGAGGCTGGTTATTTGGTTATTGAGCCTGACCTATTCAAGGGTGACACTATCCCTTTGAATCCTCCTGCTGGTTTCAATCTTTTAGAATGGTTAAAGCCCCATCAAGCAGCTGCTCGATCCATTATTGATAAAGCAATTTCTGCTATCGAGGAGAAATATGCTCCTACCTATCTAGCAGGCGTCGGTTATTGTTATGGTGGTAAATATGTTATCCAATTGTTGGGTGAAGGGAAGCTTCATGCCGCCGCTGTCAATCATCCTTCATTTGTTGCTCCTGAGGAAGTTAGGGCCATTAAGGGACCTCTTTTTATTGCTGCTGCTGAAACTGATACCATCTATACTGAAGATCTTAGACATAAGACCGAGACTACTCTTAGAGAAATCAATGCCACTTATTTCACTACTTTGGCTTCTGGTGTTGAACATGGCTTCTCTGTCCGTGGTGACCTTTCTAACCCAACCGTTAAGTTTGCTAAAGAAAAGGCCTTTAATGACAACGTTTGGTGGTTCGATTTTTTTGCTCCTAAGAAGTAGAATAGGGAGAGAGACAGGTTCTTAATAGTAATAAGATATTTTCTCCTTTAAATTTGGTTGTATTAGTATATCTTTGATAATAAATAAATTTAACTTTCAATTTTTGACTCCTGTTAGAGATTTCTGTCCTCTTATTCCCTCTAGTTCTCGCTACACTGGAGATATTTACTATCATTTGTCATTAAACTTTAGATTAAGAAGCTCAGCTCGAACCTGGTTAGCTAGTCCGATTAATTATTAATTAATTAGCTAACCGGTGCGCGCGCAGTGGTCGCAAAAGTCCCAAAATTTGGTTAAGGGTTATTTCCTAATTTGTAGTAACAAAAATCTCATTTGAAGTGGCTTTTTCCCCACTTCGTTGTTGGTGCATATTCTGTGAGGATCAACAGACACTGCATGCATATTTATGCGAGTCAGAGCGACTTGCATATATAATTCATAATATGATAATTTACAGATTAATAATATATTATGTAATATTCATATTCTAGCTAGCTAGCTATACCCAGATCCTCTTCCTTCTTCCTCTTCCTCTCTATCTTCCTCTTCCTCTTCCTCTGCCTCTTCCTTCCTCGGGAGGAGAAGAATGAAGAACAGAAGAAGGAGGTGGTACGTGGAAACAGAAGGATAAAAGAGGGGAGTAAGTTAACAGGCTCTCCATCGGTAAAAATCCACATCTAATAAGGCGAAGGTTAGTAATTTCGAATAGAACTGGTCACAACCAACGAGATGTCTCTCATCATAACATAACATTTTACTTACCTATTTGAAGCTATGGATTGCCAGCCTTACAAGATTAGCAGCCTCCTCCGCTGAAAATGCCTAGATTAAGGAAATGTTAGCCGAGAATGAATGATCATATTCAAAAGCAAAATTTCATACTTACAGAATCACCAGCCGTCCTTGGCACGGTCGTATCCAATCCGACATACTCAGGATATAATCCTTCAACCCTTGAAAACAAATATAGGTTAGTAAATCATTCTACTTGCTCTACGTCTAAATGATAGTACTTACTCCGCAACCAGCTTATATGTGAGATGAAATAGTTTCCTCATCGTTTCTAATACAGATGGAGTTTCTGCTGTACGTCGTGAGCTGAAGAACTTGTCGTAAGCTTTTGTGAGTTCTCCCATAACTCTTGTTTCAATATATGATCTCGTCGTATTCGTCGCTTGATAATCCTTTCCCTTATCCATTACTATGAAGAGATAATAACATATATGATTGATATTTTCTATCAGCAAACGAAGTATTATGTAATCTATTACATGGTGATATATCTGTATATTCGCGTCCGATGCGATTCTGAAGTAATGCGTTTCAATTAAATCATCAAGTCCACTATCGGGCGCGTAGAAATCAACGGAAAAGGATCTATTTTCCCGTAATTCCTGTAGATGTTGTAGAGCATGGAACCATACAAGCGGGTTATCCCTGGCTACGTCTTCTGTGGTGCTCCGTTCAACAGAAGGCATTACTCAGTTGCAATTACAAATGTCTGGGAAGTTATATAGCTGAAATAGCAAATAAATAGCAAATAATTTCAAGTGGTCTTTTAATTATATTGAGTTACAATAAAAATTGATATATTCATGCACTTGTCAACATATGACGTTAAGTTGCAGGCGCTCTGTTTTCAAAGTTGACTCAGTCTTTACTTCTGCACATAACAAAAGTGTTAAGTAAGTTGGCAAAAGTTATTTAAACTAAGGGACGGACGGTCCCTTTATATATTTTTACGGTATTCGGTTGGAATTCAGGCAATGTTAGTACTGTTACGCGCAGCATCCATGTTCACACTGTAGATCCTCCTGGCGCGTGCATAACTCTATCTTATGCTGTCAATTTCGTTAACTTCCACTTCGATTGTCGATATAATATCGACGTACAGCTAAATAACAAACGCGCCAATCCCGTCGAGTATTAGTACGTAACAATAACGATGCTGGCCATTCAGCTTGAGATCAGGGAGCAAAGGAATACTCTTTACTCTCGCGCTCCTCGAGGGGGGGCCGTGGCGGGAGTGGGGGTTTTCGACAACGAATTAATAACTTAAAAGCTCATTGGATAGCCCCTAGAATTCACCAAGTTTTAAGATACTTTGCGCCCCGAAAAAAAATACGAATATTGAATAAGTGCTAGAAATGGTTGGTGAATTTATATCACAAGGCGACCATACAGGCGTAAAACGTCTCAGAACTGGAAGGGTCGCAACTGGATCGAAATACGATACATTTAAATGTCGTAAGGAGTTTGATGTAGCCAAAAAGGATTTATTTAAGCGTCTTCTGCAGTATAATCCTGTCTATCAAGAACCGAAGGCATTTGGCAAGTATAGTATTAGAAACATCGCGTCTTTCAATGTTATTTTCGAGCAGACTTATGAGGCAATTGCTTATGAGGCAATTGCAAAATCTCACTGTATAGATCTGTATAGCACATTCAAGATGTTGACTGATAGTAAAGGTCTCGATTTGGACGATGTCTGCAAGAGAGTGGCATCCGACCTCAATAATTCCACTATTAACTCCAAAAATCGTGGTCGATATTGCAATCTAAGAGTCGGCAACCTTGATACTTATGCCCTAGCCTATTCGGATCGTCGTAAAGTTAGAGACGGGGGCCGCGGTTATCCTGAAGATTTTAACAGATCTAGTCGAGCTAAGTATGTCACTGCTTTCAGCAGATTTCTTAACTCTGTTAATGAAGTCAATACTTCAATAAGGGTCAATAGAGCCGTGTCTCAAGCTTTGCAACAAGCCGTGTTAGCTGACATCGATGTTGACAGCAATGAATCTGGTATCACGGTCGGCGAATTTCCAGTTGATACAGTTGAGAATACTGGCGTCGATGAGGCAGATGGAGTTCCTTATTATCAAGATCTAGACGTAGAGGAATATCTACCAACGGATTCAAGAGAGCCGGAGCAGGACGAAGAAATACACGGTTTCCTTTCTATTGTCAATGAAATCAAATCAACAAAGAACTTTGAAAAATTCGCTTATTATTTAGCGTATTTATATTATGATGGAACTTTTTCTAGAGCGAAGATAACCCAGTTGCTGAGGAAGATGAAACAAATGGATAAGAGTGCTGACTTTGCTACTGCCATGAGTACCTACCATAACAGACTGGTTGAGTCACTATTAGCTGTCAATAAGTTTGGAACTAAAATCTACAAGGTGGTATATTCTAGGGAGAATTGTATGGCTTTCGCAGGAGAGTATAAAAATGATCAAAAATGCAGATATTGTGGACTTGACCGAGATAATAAATGCTACTACATATACGTATCACCAAGGTCATTCTTACGCTATATTTTTGAAAATCCCGAATTAAGATACCTGCTTGGAAAATGTCGTTCCACATCTGAAGACGGTATCTTCTCCGACTTTTTTGACGGTGAACTTTTCAAGCGGCTATGTGACAAAAAGATAAGCTCGTACAGCAGCACTAGTGGGCATTACAATGAACAGCCAGAAAACTATTTCTCTGATGAGCGTGAACTGACTGATGGTGTGACGATAAATAGATCTGAATCTGGTGAATTGCTCACTGTTACTATACACATTTACAATATAGAAAAACATGTTAGACTATTAGATTCCAATAGTTTGATTTTAGCAGCCATTCCTAAGTCACAGATGAAAGATTTTTTTTCTTTTATTGCTCCCACGGTTGATGACTTTGCTGAAATGAGTGCAGGTATTCCTGCTTTTGACTGCGACAAGGGTGAGCGTTTCAACCTCCGAGCACATTTGGTAACAGTAGGTGGCGACATGCCTGCTGTAGCTCTTAGTATGGGACTCAAAGGTCACTCTGGCAATACCCCTTGTCGAGCTTGCCTAGTACAAAAAGAGAATATAACTGTCAGCGGTAAAATGCTCAAATTCGTCGCGCCATCAGCATCTTCTCAAATGAGAAGTGATGAGCTTCACAGTAGCCACCTTGGTGAGATAGCTCGCCTGACAAACCGGAATCTCGCAGAACGAAGGAAAGAATCAGGGATAAATAATGATTCACCGTTCCGCTATCTTCGGTCGGTTGAGTTGCCTTGGTCGTTTCCGTTAGATTTGATGCATCTTTTGTATGAAAATGTTTTTAACAATTCGATTATGGCATTGCTAAGAGAAATAATCATAAAGAAGCCGAAGACCATTCAGGATCAAATTCACTACTTCGTAAATTCACTTGCGGGGCAGTTTTCGCCAGAGTTTTCTACTGTATCTTTCGTCAGAAAATCTGATAGTGCGAAATTAAAAGCTGATGACAATAGAAAATTATGCTCTGCAGTAGCTGGCATTTACGAGATTCTTCAAACAGGCTGTCAGATATCAAGATTCGAATTATTGGTGTTCAAGTTATGTTCGTTACTCCCGATTATGGCCGACAGCGAGTTCACTGAGGAGAAGTTATGTCTTATTCATTCTAATCTCAAATCCTGCTTGGAAGAACTTGAAAATATATTACGACGTCAGTCAGAATTCACTTTACTTCATGAGCTCGACGTTCCTGTACATTCGCTGCTTCACAGCATCGAGTACACAAGACAAGTTGGTCCTCTGAGGAATCATTGGGCGTTCTATATGGAGAGGAAGTGTCGTACTGTGAAGAACATATCCAGTCCTTCTTCTGATAGATGTAAAACTGTGAGCTTTAGGATTTTGAGCTGTCTCGTCTTGGAATTAGCTTTGACTGATAAAGAGGAAAGCGACTCAACCCACGAAATTTGGAGTGTGAACGAGAAAGCGGCAGGGATAATGAACTTTTCGGTCTTTGACGCTCTTGTGGAAGGGTATATCTATCGTCTACAATCAAAAGTACTTAGAGCTGCTGACATTCGTTTCAAATTTTCAGACAAAGATAATAAATGGGGAAGATTTAGCACATACCGTCGGAACATACTGTCCGATATAGTGCGCTCATATTATGGTAACAGTTGTCATAATTTGGTATATATCAAAGCTAAAGATATTAGAGGGGAAGGATTTTATGGACTATGTCAATTATTCTATCACGTTGAATATAATAGTCGGGATATCGAGGGCAATCTACGTATCAAATCAACGGCCTCAGCTGTAGTTAAAGTCCTTCCGAATACAGCGTTCTCTCCCATAGTTCAAGATACATTAAAGATTGGACACAAGATTGATATGTCCGGATTTGATGAACTAGAATTAAAGGTTGTAATGGCGTCTTTAATTGATCACTCATTTGTAGTGACTCCGTTGCAGCAGGATCCTTCTGGAAATTTGAAAGCCTTGTACATTCATGGGTTAAACACTTTTGACTCGAATTGTAACCTGATACTGTATAATAATTAATTGTAATTTGCTGTAGCTTATATTCGATATCATTTATTTCTGCTATAAATTTAACGAAGTAGCTTTCACTGAGTTGTGTATATAGGGAAGTAGATCTACGTGAGAGTGCATCATGCACTCTCAAATAGAAATATGACGGCGATCATGAAAAAAGACTGCATATTTGCCCTAATCTCGATAAAATGGACCCAAAACTCAAGGGTTTGGGTACATTGGGAGAACCAACTTCCCAATTCGGAATGGCAAATTTATTACTATGTATAAAAGTCCCATGTACAGAAGCTTACTATGGGAATGCCATACTACCGTACGACCACTGCGCGCGCTGGCAGGTGAAAATCACGTGACTATCCAAAAAATTTATAAATGTACGCTAACCGAAACGTTTAACTGTGCATAAACCTAAACAGCGGTCCCTGCATATCCTGCTGTTTAATCATGGCAATCTGGAAAACGGCTTTAAGATACTTAGAACTGTAGCCTATCATCCATCTTAATACCACATAGACGTATATATGTATGTACTTCCATTCATTCTTTTCTAGACGATAGATTAGTGGCTAGAGACTCTTCAATCGAGATGTCGCGATAGATTTTTTGGTCGATACCAATGCCCTCCGACGTATAGCAGCTCACAGACATATCTATAAAAAGTCTTAGTCTGGGTTGTTTTCGAATATCATTCGCCTCTGTTTATGTCCAGCGTCTAGAATTGTTTGTATCTTCTGAACCAGAGTCGACTGCTGATTTTCGCAACATATGTTCACCCTGTCTTTTCTATGAGTTTGCAGATATCTATCTAGGTGACTTTGTTTGGAGTTGTTTTACCGTTGTCGACCACCGGAGACAAGGGGATACGACACAGACGGGAGAGTGAGTCTCCTGGAGAAGATCATATTCCATATGTTTATACTAGCTTGGGTGTGTACTGATTGAACTCGACGGAATTGAACAGCCATTGTTTTAACACTGTTGTTTTAGTTATAAATTTAGCAATGCCAAATATTAGCTGCATGATCATTCAGTGACCACCCAATCTCTTGGAACTCTCCAGCTCATTTCGATCTGGAACAAATCGCTCACCGAGCATTATTAGGACATATAACTTCCACCTCTGAGAGCAACCATACCCGGGCTCTCCTCTGGCATTTTGGTTCAAGAGATTTATAGTGGCTTTCGCGGTGATACAGAATTTAGCTGATAATATGGTAGTTAGTCTGTGCCCATCGGAGATAACATTATATCCAGATGTACGTTCACTTCTGTTGAACTTAACTTATAAGTTAATGGATAGTGCAGAGTTATATACATGTGGTTCAAGTCTGAGATGCTGATCATGGTATGCTCGCCTACAGAAAGGCTCAATTAAGTAAAACGTACGACCGCTGGAGATGGCAGCTAAGCAAGCACTCGCTCAGTGGGTGGTAGTGAATATGGAGAGAAGAAGGTCTTGAAACGAGCATATATTGGGCGGAACCTCGGTCACGCCTAAGTTGATCTGCACGGTGGTTACTGGCTAGCGACCTAACGGTAAAAGCTAACTAAACCTGTTAATGTAACGGTATGCTGTTGAATATACAAAATAGGATCAAATGGACTTGAAACAAGAATAGAACTCCCAACGGAGTTAAACCAACAAATATGACGTTAACTTTAACTTAACTGGTAATGTTCAACGATTTGGTAACGCTTCCGGCACATACGTACTGCATAATTTCATCATCGAAACTAAGCTTACAACCAACAGATCACGACAAGCAAGCACCCATATTTTAGTATCCATTTCGACATAACCCTTCTATACGTTTAACTTTGGAAGATATCTTGTTAGATATAATCGAACCATTTCATATAGAAAATAATTCCTTTCATGGAAATCTATTTCCAATCTGAAGAAAACACTAATATCGGTTATGCTTCGGAGATAAATCTTAACTCCGTTATTCAAGTGCCGCCGTGTCTACTTTCCGAAGCAACAGCAAAGAGCCACCCGCACGCACGCACTACATCGGGCCAGCAAGCGACTCATAGATCGGATCGATGGGCCCGATTTCATTCATGCACGTGATTATAGCAGCGAAATATATTCAAATTTTGGGCGATTTTAACGTTACTTCTCCGTGTAAGTAAAAGCTAATCTTTGCTTAAAATACGAACTAACTGTTAACAGGAGGACCCTGCATAAAGTTGTATCTTGGTGCGGAATTTCACCGTAGGCTTTAACCTATAAAATTTCACGCAGCTCTATCTGAAAAGAAGCAATACGAATATTTAAGAAGCCTCTTCGCCGCCTCCTAATTGAAGATGTGCAAAGTGATATTAATATTACCATCTGTCAATTGAATAAAGTCCTTTCAAAGATTTCACAGATAGTAAGAAAATCTTTTTATTTTTTTTGTCCAAAACTATTATTATTATTATTTTCTAATTGTAAAGAAAAATGGCTTCCAACCCTCCTGCCGCTTGCTGTGCCAAAGGTCACAGACATGGTAAGTACGCTATCGTATTTTCTCCGATATCTAGCTCGCCTATCCGTTTATCAGTTTCCTGTAATTGACTAGGTGATATTCTCCGAGGAATTCTTATTTACCGGTCAATTAGGTTTATCTATCGGTAGCATCCTCCCGACTCTTTGTTTATTTACAATTGATTCCGAATCCTTTTTACTAACATAATTATTTTGTTGTTATCTTAGATGGAGAAACTATTGGTAAATTGACCCAAGTCGATGGAATTGACTCGTACGTTGTCGGTGATCAGTCAAGTAAGAAGGTTATTCTAGTTTTGACTGATGTTATTGGCCATGTATTCAAGAATGTCCAACTTTTAGCTGATCAATTTGCCGAGGCTGGTTACTTGGTTGTCGTGCCTGACTTATTCAATGGTGATGCTGTCCCTTTGAACCCTACAGAGCATATCGATTTTTTCAAAGATTGGCTACCTAATCATTCCCCCGCTACTGTGCGTCCCATCGTTGATAAAGTAGTTGCAGCTATTGAAAAGAACCATGCTCCTACTTATATTGCCAGTGTTGGTTATTGTTTTGGTGCTAAATACGTCGTCCAATTATTGGGTGAAGGAAAGGTTCATGCTGGTGCTGTAAACCACCCCTCGTTTGTTACCATTGATGAAATCAAGGCTATTAAGGGACCTCTTTTTATTGCTGGCGCTGAGACTGATCAGATCTATACTGAAGAACTTAGACATCAGACTGAGGCCACTCTCAAAGAAATCAAAGCAACTTACTTCACGACTTTGTCTTCTGGTACTGAACATGGATTCTCTGTTCGTGGAGATATTAGCGATCCTGTTATCAAGTTTGCAAAAGAGAAAGCCTTTTCTGATGCTGTTTCTTGGTTCAGTGCTTTTGCTCCTAAAAATTAGAAGTAATTACAAGTAGCTTCAATATATCGATACTATAACAGGGATGATTATATCGATTTCACACCTCTGGGATCCTCCCCAGTCGTCCATAGTTTTCTTCAAGCAGAGGTCACGTTTCAAGACCATTATTCGCCTTCAGCAGCTACATTATACCTCGACCTGTCGTGATTGGTTCCCCCAGATCTTACTTCGGTTTGAGTAGTAACAAAAAAATTAAGATTGAAGATAACTATATACAGAGAGGTTAGCCAACTACCGATCAAACTGAAAACGGTTAATATTGTTAAGTCGCAGCTCATCGGTGATGATACATCGACCCGAATTCAATCAGCGGAGACAGCCATTTACATATAGAGCTAGACCGACCACCAACAATCAGCTATATCGATAGAGAGAGCCAATA
This sequence comes from Sugiyamaella paludigena, assembly GCA_030579875.1. Classification (NCBI taxonomy): domain Eukaryota; kingdom Fungi; phylum Ascomycota; class Dipodascomycetes; order Dipodascales; family Trichomonascaceae; genus Sugiyamaella; species Sugiyamaella paludigena. The sequence goes on along the minus strand of JAKTRU010000008.1, from coordinate 564,352 downwards.
TGAATAACTTTGTAAAGAATATTACTAACCGGGTTATTTACAAGATAAGTTAAGTAGGGTGATATATATGTACATATCTATATAGTAGAAGTTTTCCAATCAGGAAATATCTTTTATTTCTATCCTAAGAGTCCACCCAAGAAGCCTTTAGTCGATTTCTTTTCTCTCTCAGATTGAGGTATCCAGGCATCCATATGACTCTTTATTCTCTCTAAGACTTGTTCGGGCGTATAATTCTTTCCTAAAGCCTCAATAAATCTACCTTCAGGATCCATCAAATAAAAGAATATGGAATGATCAACAAGATATTCATCCCCATCCTTTAAATCAGGTGGAGTAGAGAAATAAACCCGATATTCCTTACACGTTTGTTTAATATCTTGATATGAACCAGTAAGTCCAATAATATCAGGATGGAATTCAGCCAAATAAGTTTTAAGAACTTCTGGTGTATCACGATTTGGATCACATGTGATGAAAACCGGTAGAAGAGGATCACCGGAAGATGGGGTATTGATATCATTAATAATATTTGACATATTTTCTAATTCCTCAGGACAAATATCAGGACACATTGAAAATCCAAAATAAATCAATGAGAACTTCCCTAGGAGATCTTTATCAGTAAATTTATTCCCATTCTGGTCAATCAAACTAAAAGCTCCACCAATAGATGGCATTCCCACACTTTGATTAGCTTCTTCCTCTTTCCGAATTTCCAATCTCTTTTTCTCTCTTTGGAAATACCAAGTCAATGCTCCACCAATTGTTAAAAACAATCCCGCCGCTTTCCAGTTGATGAATCCAGGTTGTCTAGCATTACTAACAGTTTTCTTATCCTTAGAAGGATCCTGACCAATGGCTATTCTACTAAGTGGTTTACGAGGTTTTGCAGGATCAAGTGCCGAGTTTACAGTAGAAGAAGATACCCCGTCCTTTGGAATATCTGATTTATTATTTTGACATATAATAGATGTTGATATTTTGCGACAGATTACAACATGACGTCGACATTGGAAATTGGCTGTACGTGAAATAGGAATAGTTGATCTGATTAAACTCATTCTCCTTGGCCAAATACAATAACTCTAAGCAAAAAAATCTTATATAAAAACTGTCATAAATATAATATCTCTACTACCACATTCAAGCCTCCTCCAATCCAATAACCGAAGAAAATTTGATACAAAATGAAGGAATCAGAGAGAAAACCGAAATCAGCTCACGCTTATATGTCAAGTTCAAGTGAGCAAAATATATCTGAAGAGTTGACACGGGTAAGCGCGGCTTGATTATGCGGGTTCGTTTTAGAAATATATCGATGAAATAGTACAAAATCGGAGTTGCCAGGGGGAATAGTCGGATACTGGCTCCGGCCTCTGAGTTTATTTTGCTCGAGTATTCAAACGATTAAGAGATATTCAGAGATGTGGGCGGGGTCTGGGGCTGGACTCCAACGGATAGGGAGTAGGGAGGGGTGGAGAAGGAAAAGTAGTTTGAGGCGGAGCTCCAACTGTCAGAGACATACAATCAAGCAGAGGAAAGAATCCGTTACGATTCACTTTCGAAAACAAAATTTTCGAATAACTAGCCATATCATATTTAAAAGTGTAATTTATTTATAGCACTTATATTAGGAAAATAGAGTTTAAATAAGTTTGGCAGTCAAGACCTGCTCAGCCTGCTACAATAGGGGCGACATAAGGCGCTCCAAGGAAACAAGAAGGAAAGAAAAAAAGGGAGGAAGGTGTCATTCTATTTATCAAGGAACAAACTTCCTTTATATAGTTTTTAGCAGCTGAAAGGATACACATACGTGTGACGGCTTATGACATGTCACCAGATAACAGAAACTACTGAACTAAGCCTAGTATGCCTCACCGGCAATAAATGCACGTGTGAATGATGATGTATGAGCTCGTTTATGGATATTTCAGGTCTGGTGTTGGTGCACAGTACGACATGAAAGCTGTTGTTAATTTGTCCTGCTTACTGAACTTTGTGCGAATTCAAGAAGTCAGGGGTTCAGTATCTAGGTCGGTCAGGAATTTTCATCGGTTTAAAAAAAGATTAACTCTAAATTGAAATTGCAGATACGTTCCATGATCTGCAGGGCAAATTAAATAAAATCTGCTAAAGTTAGAGTGGTCAGCTGCAGATGTAACAGCTTTCTCTCAATTTCTTCTGGACTCAGGGTATCGTCAACACCTTATTTGTCTGTCTCTAGTGGCTGGTCTGAACCGTCTGATATCTCAGACTTAGTCCCTCTTACTTGTTTATGACCGGCAGGGCAATATGGACAAAATGGTTATTGACCGCTGTAGACGACCTACTGTCGCAGCGACAACAAACGTTAAGGATCTGGGGTAGTATAGAAAGAAGTACGTCTGCTCTTACTGCATGAAAACTGCCTCATAACCTCAGCAATCGACGTGTGGTTTTAAAGAATGACGCGGCTTATGAGGCTGCTTGCGAGGCTTGCGAGGCTTGCGAGGCTTTTCCGTTGACTAATCCCCAAAGTTTTAAACATTGTTTCCTGAACCGACCCCCCTTTTTTTGTTAAACTGGAATTTAAACTTCAATGTCAATTAATTGATGGCTGATTATATTCGCTCTTCTCACGATGCTATTTTTCACACCACCATTAGATGATTTTTTTTGTTAGTTTGTTTTGGATCGTGGATCTTTGTCTTCGTATCCCAGCAATTATGGACCGCCGTTTCGACTTATGACGATCATTTCCTAGTTAAATGAGATCTGTATGCGTCCATCCTAACTAGGATCGATAAAAACAACTGAACATCCCTTGACTGAGAGAGCACAAGAAGACTAGAGTTCAGGTGAGGGAGGCCTCAAAATAAATAAATAGAAATCGGTTCGCACGTCTTTTTTCAGAATGTCTGAATCTTTATTTTCAACCTTAACATTTAATATTAGAACATCAACACTAACGGTCGTTGTTACTTGTTTAAGGTACCATTATTAGTCTAGTTCGATTCAATTGAATAGGATATTTATTTTGTTTTAATCCAATTCATCATCTATGGATTATAATAACAACAGACCGAAAAGCCCTCAAAGAGGCTCTCCGAGGCCTCGTAATTTACCGGATGTTCCGGCAAATATTATAAGTGTTGCTCCTGGAGGACCTCCACCACCTACCATTACTCAACCTTCTCCTTTAGCTTTCTCACCCAATAGACAACAGTATTATCTTGGTAAGTAATGTTTTTTTATTTTGGCTCTATTGTGAGCAGTTTCCGCAGTCGTAGTATCTGTATCTCTCTCAATTCCTTATTTACTAACTTGCATTTGTTAGACGATCTTGCAAATCCTTATAGTTCACCAGTGGGTTCTCCTCAACGGACTTATTCGAATCACGGCAGTCCATCAAGACATGATAGCCCATCTGTACATGGGACACCTCGTGGATCCCCAACTAGATTCAATCAATTCAGTGCTGGTAGAGCCGAATGGACTCGTTTAGAAAGTCCATTAAAAGATCAAACTCCTCGCTCAGATTCTCCTAATCCATCCTCTGCCACATCCCCATCAATGAACTCCTCTGTTGGTGGTTATGTTAATAGTGGCGGTGTTGGTGCTGGTGGTAGTAATAGTTATCCAACTCATTCATCTATTCCTTTACCTTCTCAGCCGAATTTCCACGCTCCGTACGGAACTGGCAGATACGCTCAACCTGAAATTGGAGGTCGCATAGACCCTATGATGACACCAGCCACCGATTCAATCATTACAATTGATGACAGTGAAGATGAAGATGACGTTGTTGGGAAAATCATTGATAGTGAATATGGCGGCAGACCTGTTCCTGGAATTGATTATGCTGAGGATGACGATGATGAAGATGGTTTCAGCTATAGTGAAGGGGAAGAAGAAGAAGGAGATAACCCTCATGCTATAACCCTTGGAGTTGATGACGATTATGATAGACGTTCTACTACTTCCAGTCAAGCCACTTTAAGTACAGGTAGATTCCAACTACCCGACAAAGCACATCCAAGAAGACATAAATCAATGACACGAAAGGAGGTTAAACTAGTCAGAGGTAATTTGATTTTAGATTGTCCCGTACCAACAAAATTGTATAGCTTCTTACCACGGAGAGATAATGATGAATTTGTCTATATGAGATATACCGCTTGCACATCTGATCCAGACAATTTTGCTGAGGCTGGTTTCACTCTACGTCCTGTTATCTATGAGCGTGAGATTCAATTATGTATTTGTGTCACTATGTATAACGAAGATGAAGAATCCTTCACTAGAACGTTGCATGCAGTTATGAAAAATATTGCTCATCTTTGTTCAAGAAACAAAAGTAGGGTGTGGGGTAAAGATGGTTGGAAAAAAGTCGTTGTATCCATTGTATCCGATGGTAGATCTAAGATAAATGCTCGTGTATTAGATGTTTTAGCAGCTATGGGCGTGTATCAAGAAGGGATTGCTAAAAATTTCGTTAACGGTAAGGAGGTGAAAGCACACATTTTTGAATATACTACGCAAGTTTCACTTGATGCTGAACTTAAATTTCAAGGGGCAGAGAAAGGAATAGTCCCAGTTCAAATGTTGTTTTGTCTCAAGGAGAAAAATGAAAAAAAGATTAATTCTCATAGATGGCTCTTTAATGCTTTCTGTCCATTATTGAATCCAAATGTAACTATTTTATTGGATGTTGGCACACGTCCAGGAAGTAATACCATCTATCATTTATGGAAGGCATTTGACAGTGACTCAAATGTCGCTGGGGCTTGTGGTGAAATCAAGGCCATGACTGGCAAAGGGGGTTTAAATCTCTTCAACCCACTGGTGGCTGCTCAAAATTTCGAATATAAAATGTCAAATATCCTCGATAAACCATTGGAGAGTGCTTTTGGTTACATTTCAGTCTTACCTGGTGCTCTTTCCGCTTATAGATATAGAGCATTGAGAAACCATGAAGATGGCACAGGACCATTGGCTTCCTATTTCAAGGGAGAAACTTTGCATGGTAATGACACCGATGTATTCACCTCTAATATGTACTTGGCGGAGGACCGTATTCTTTGCTGGGAACTTGTTGCCAAAAGGGGTGAAAAGTGGGTTCTTAAATATGTTCGATCCGCTACTGGCGAGACCGATGTACCGGACGCCATCCCAGAATTCATATCTCAAAGACGAAGATGGCTCAATGGTGCGCTTTTTGCAGCCCTTTATTCATTGACACATTTTAAACAAATTTGGAGTACCGATCATTCTTTTACCCGTAAATTCTTCTTCCATCTTGAATTTATTTACCAATTCATTCAATTAGTTTTCACATTTTTCTCTTTGGCTAACTTTTATTTGGCCTTTTATTTTGTGGCCGGTTCGCTGGTAGGGGTTCAGCCTGTTGTAATACCCCATAACGGTGCATTATACATCTTCCTTATTTTTAAGTATGTGCTGATTTCTGTTATTGCTGCATTATTTGTGCTATCTCTGGGTAATCGACCCCAAGGAGCTAGAGGCCTGTTCATGACCTGTATGATTCTTTTATCTATTGTCACAGCTTACGCCACTGGATGCGGTCTTTATTTTATTATTGAAACACTGAAGGAGTCCGGTGCCAGTGTAACTGTGGGTAATAATGTGTTCACCACGATTGTTGTTTCACTTGCTTCTACTTATGGACTATATGCTTTAATGTCATTTCTTTATATGGATCCATGGCATGTGTTCACATCGAGTTTGCAATATTTCTTTCTTCTTCCAAGTTATATTTGCACTCTTCAAATCTACGCTTTTTGCAATACTCATGATGTAACTTGGGGCACCAAGGGAGATAATGAGCAGAAAATGGATCTTGGTTCTGCAGTTGTCAAAACTGAAGCTGGTAAAGATGTTGTCGAAATTGAAATGCCCTCTGAACAGCTCGACATTGACAGTGGATACGAAGAAGCTTTACATAACCTAAGAGAAAGAACCAAAATTCCCGAGGGTCCTCCAAATCAGCTCACTATTGCTCAAGATTATTACAGAGAAGTGAGAACCCAAGTGGTATTAGTATGGATGATTTCGAATGCATTACTTGCCATGATAATGACCCAAGTTTTTGGTGTTGGTCAAACCAATAACAACGTTTATTTGAAAGTGATTTTATGGTCTGTGGCTGGTTTGGCACTGTTTAGAGCTATAGGATCTACTGCATATCTAATTCAAAGTGGAATTAAATATCTTTCTGAAACGAAAAACAGGACTTTAAATCGTCGTAGACCTGCTATTACAGGAAACAGTGGTGCAGGAGCCAAGTGAAAACCGGAATTCATATATTTAAAATGCTCTTCATGAATTCTTGTCACATAAATAACGAAATAACAGAAAAACAAATGTCAGATATCGTTTAAATCCTTGCAATTTGTGTCAGCCTTTTTCTTGAATAGAACTTTTACCTGGGTCTCGGGTGCGGCCTGAGATAGACTATAGATGAGCACCGTTTTCTCTGAAGCGCGGTTAGCTCATATCCCCTAGAAGGGGAGGATATACTCACAGACCATCATTCACAACCACTTGATATCCGAAATAATAAATATCATTTATACCATTAATGCTACCAGTCATTATATAAACAAAAAAATCACATCCAAAATATATATGCATAACCGCGGGCGTCTGTCAACAGGCACAACCGGTGGGAAGATAACAGACAGGAAGATGAGAGAGACTAGTCAGAAGACTTCGAGACAGATATAGGGCATCGAATTAACAGATGAGCTAGAAACTAGTTCTTAATATAATTTAAATAGCTCTTGTCAAGGCCCTCAGAGAAATCAAGAATCACAGGCTTTGTGCCAAAAGATGTGGACACTATACGTTTACAATCTGCTTTGGCACTGAATATCCAGCTCCCGTGCCAGCCGTTGAGATTAGTGATGAGTTTTCCTGAGGATATGTCCCAGACATGGATGGTCTGATCATAGGATCCAGAAATAATCTTATTCGAAAAAACATATAACGAACGTACCAAACCTTTATGTCCCTCTAATACGTGCATGCAAGTACCAGTTTTCACGTCCCAAACTCGAATGGTATTATCACTGCCACCACTTACAATCCGACTACCATCTTCTGAAGCCTGGACACAAGCGAGGCCCCGAGTATGACCTTTAAAATCCCGAATCCAAGAACCTGTCGAAAGTCTCCACATTTTAACGGCTCCATCTCCACCAGCACTGAAAATGTGATCACCCTTGATCTGCAGAGCATTTACTGGGCCACGATGACCATGAAGTCGAAACTGTAATGAATAATTTGGGTCCTGACGATCCCAAATAGAGATAGTGCTATCCTTGGAACATGATGCGATGCGGGTCTCATTGAGTGAGATATCAAGCACACCGTCAGAATGCCGATATATCTGTTTTATCGGTTTAAATTTAGGCAATTGCCATATAATGCATGATGTATCGCTTGATCCCGAAACCATGATTTTGTCATCCAGAGCAAGACATAATACTGAGCCAGTATGAGCTAGGCCGGCAGTACCGGAAGGAAGATTTCTGAGATCATCATTTACATTTGCAGCGGTATTATTATCTCCGCCATTATTAGTAGTAATATTATCGGTACTACCACTATTGGTATTTGCACTGGCATTGCTACCACCTGCGTTAGTACTGAGGCTAGTGCTAATGCTGCTAGCAGTAATGGTACCATTAGTTATGTTCAAACTAGCACTGGAACCGGTTCTAGCATTGGTGGTATTAGTAGTGACATTTGCAACCCCATGCCTAATCTGATTTGAGGCAGACCTGTTATCAAGTCCTAATGTATGTAAGAGTTTTCCCGATTTCATTTCCCATACTTTTATCGAACGATCACGGGATCCAGTTACAATTCTTTCACTATCAATGTGGACACAATATACGCCATCTGAATGACCAGCAAGAGCTCTTGGGGTTACCTTCCCTTGCAACCACCGTTGTTCTAATAAATATCGAGTTTTATAAAGACCTTTCCAACTTAAATCAGATGGCAAAAAGTCTGTAGTAGCCTGCCAAGAAGATCCCAAAGGCTGAGAATTGTAGAATTTATGTCTCCACGCGATATCTGATTCGGAAATTCCCTTCCAATCATGAGAAACCAAACTGCATGCTGATAGAGACTCAATATCCAACAACTGGAATATTAACAACGTGATCTCAAGAGGTAAGAACTTGATAGGGTCAAATCTATCATTAACATTACTTTCCCTGGGACTCTCATCATGTAATTCCAAATAAGGCTCCTCCTCTTCTTCTCCTTCTTCTTCTTCTACATCTTCTTTAGGAAATGCAATTCCAGATTCCGTCTCTCCTATTACGTAACTACTATTACTATCTCTATCGGTAACGGTACGAGATGATCGAATAATATTACTATTATTGTTGCCGTTACTACTAGTACTCGTACCGCCATTGATACCATTGCCAACATTACTACTAGCACTGGCATTAGCATTACCGTTAACACTACTAGAAGAAATACCAGTACCACTTCCAGAACCGTTTCCAACACCACCTCCAGCACCAGAATAAACAGAGGACCAAGAATAATATCGAGTAAGCGGTGCACCCATCAGCGGAGTTCCGAATGGAGGAGTTTCGGAATGGTCATTGACCAGAACAGTCTGTGGTGGCTGTCCATGTGATAATAATGAACCACCGGAAGCAAAAGAGGTAGCAGATCGAGCATGATGTAAGGAACGATGTGAGATATTTGGTATGGCAAGTCCATCTACAGGATGGGGAGGAGGTGGATATAATAAAGAGCCACTGCTGCTACTATTATTAGTGTTATTAGTAACACGATTATGATCAGAATGTGATCTGTTACCACTTCGGCCGCCAACACTATGGAAGAATTGAGATCCATTACCGCTGAGATTCATATCATTTAGGCCATCAACAATAAATGACGGTAAAGTTTTGTTTATAACTTTGGCTAATTTTTGTTTAGTAGTCGCAGGGATCTTGATTCGTAACTTAGGCATTGACCCCGCTGGCCATAAAGGGCTGGACGTATTTCCATTATTGGATTCCTCAGATAGGCGAGGCGATTCGTCTTTAATAAAGAAATTTGGATTCGATGACATCGAGAAAGCAAACAAGAAAGTGTCACAAAGTAAACATGAAAATTAGATCACTATAATGAGTGAGATTAGGACTGAATACCCTCAACACTCCAATGTCCAGAGTTGACCTATAAATCCAAAGTGTCAACAAACAGTAAACTGTAACAACCAAAATGGACAATCCCAAAAATAATTCCAAGATTTAATAAAAGTCTTAACCAATATCACAATAAATAATTATTCCTCTTCTTATCACTAAGAAACAGACTTGGTCATAACACGTAAAAAGGAGTTTCGGATCTACGGTATATGGTAAAATGTCCCCCTATTTTTCCGCAGACTTTCTCTTCTATACTCTAATTTCCAGACTTCACAGCAAAACTGGCCAAAGCGGCCCTGCCACAAAAAAAAAATACAGAGAGACTAGTCGGACGAAACCTCTTAGATTCACTGATAACGTAGAAGTAAACAAGAAGTTCATTAGCACTAACTGAATCTATAAGTTATCTCAATAGAAAGGCAAGGGAGCAAGTTTAGGGCGTATAATCCTTAATAGATCTGGGGATCTCCTAACCCTGACACCTGTTCACCTTCACGGTCCCCACTAAGAGCTGAGCTGAGCTGAGCTCTTATACCACAGTCTATATAATCTGGGTAGGCGACGAGATTTTCTGAATCAATAATATATAATAAATAGGCAGGATTTTAATACATCTGATATTTTTATTTGTCTAGACATAAAGAGAACCCCTCGGGTTAAAATAACTTTCATCAGCCTGGAAAGTAGTGATCTTCACCCTAACCTCATCACGATCTGGAGCGCAGCGAGAGCTACGGGGTCTGGGGTAGAGCCATAACACGGAGTCGAGGAGAACTGGGAAAGCACTCGGTCCATTTTGGAACTAATAATCCAATGTTGAGATAGATGGTTGATTCTCTTTCGTTGATGACGAAGGAGGTGGAGGAGGAGGAGCATCATCTATCGGAATACCCCATTCATAAATCTCGAATTGACGTCTACCTACTCGGAATGCATGTTCACTTCGTCGTACTACCATAACACCTCTTTCTGATAATACTGGTAATTTATAGATATGCACAAGACCTTGACTTTGATTGATCTTGCTCGATGAAGGTACCGAAGATGATGCAGCTTCTTTAAGATCATTAACAGTTTCTTCAGGGAATGCTTCAAGATGAATAACTCCATCACTTAATAATTCCACCCATCTAATAAGTGCTGTTTCTCGAGGATATAATTGTAGAGGTAATGAAATTACTGCTGTAACAGTATTCGAATATGTTCGGCATAATCCTTGTAGGGAATGTAGAAATGGAACTAATTCAGTTGGCTGTGCTAATTTAGGCGAATAAATTGCCGGATGTAATAATGAAGGTATTACCAATCTAATAATAATGGCAGATTTTGATGCTTGTTCGAATATAATTTCTAATTGAGATATTATCTCTGCAAAAGAAGATGAAACTTTTATAGGTATATATGTGACTTCTTTATTGTTCGGTCTTGGCATTAAACGTGATGTGAAATCGAATTGGGTTGAATAGTTTGGCTTCGTTGTCGTAGTGCCAGATGAATCTGATACATCGTTGTTACCACTATTACCGGCATATCTCCAGGCAATTTTCATGGCTGCGGAAGAGCCGCTGGAAGCAGTACTGGAAGTACTGGCGGTTGTCGTGATGCTCTCATTAGCTAAATTTCCCACACTGATTTTGGATTCTTCCTGCCGTAATCTTTCCCTCGCAGCTTCTTTTTTGTCCTTGAATATACCAGGTAATTCATATCCCCACGACTCATCAGCTCCTACTATTACAACCTTCGTAGCACCATTCAATGGCCGTTGCTGTCTACTACCATCCTGATTCAAACGCGCATGGATTATACCTTGGGCCGCGTAGCTTCGTAGTAGAATACTAGAAAAATCGGTGGTTCCAGATTCTTCAACAATAAGAACACTTCCCAATGGTAATCCACCATGGCCCAATAGTTTATCCAAGCTCCCACTTCCAGTTGATATTGATGGAGCTGATGCTTGTATAGAGGGTTTGACTCCTTCATGATCCAAGACAGAAGGAATTGATTGAGATGTTGATATGGGAGAAGCTCTTCCCCGACCAGATTGCTGTTCACCACGAATTGAACCAATATTACTTGTCGGTGTCACCACCATGGATGGTGTACCACTTATCGGTCCTTGTCTTGATGATTGTAGTGTATGTGCTACAGATGTTCCGCCGGGATTGGATGATATAGGAGTTTCCCCTGAGCCAGGGCTTAGCGGATTCGGAGGTCTCCCCGAGCTGCTTCCCGAAATCACAACAGCTTTCTTCTTAAACGACATTATAAGATAAGATCACAAAATAAAATTAAATACATTCAACCGGAAGATACGCGAAGATGAATGTCTTATCATAGCTGAGAAGCTTAATATTTTCAAAAATCGGGGTAGCGCGGCTCATGCGGCTCTCGTATGTTGGTGGGGGCGTCTTTTTTTCTATGGTGGCTGTAGCGTGACCTTGATCTTCAGATCTGATTTTACATGGGTGGAGGAGGAGAGTCGATTTACTGTTGATTTCAGCTATTCTACAGCGAGAACTAGGGATTTACGCCCGGCCGTCGGAGACAATCGATCGAGGACATACAACGTTCCACTTGAATGCAAGATCTAGATGCGGCTCAAAAAAATTTCGAGCCGCATATTCAGCGATTTTGGAGATTTTTCAAATTTCAGGAGAGATCGATTCATTTCTTTCTTCAAGTGATTTTGGAATCGTTTCGTGGTTTACTATATGAGGATTATGTCTTCTTTATTACAGAAAAGCGTTGAGAAGCAGGTTGCGGGTGCTGCAGGCGGCATGACCAGTGCCAGCGCCAGTACCAGTACCAGCACTAGTTATCACGGTCGAGCTATGAAATTCGAATTAACGGCCAAATGTTCAAAATCAAAAGCTAGAGCTGCTATAATGACTTTACCACATGGAATCGTAGAAACCCCAATGTTTATGCCTGTGGGGACCCAAGCATCATTAAAAGGATTAACCTACGAGCAATTAAAAGATCTTGGATGTAAAATATGTCTTAATAATACTTATCATCTAGGATTAAAACCTGGTCAAGAAACTCTTGATATTGTAGGTGGTGCTCACAAGCTCCAAGGTTGGGATCGAAATATTTTAACTGATAGTGGAGGATTTCAGATGGTTTCATTATTAAAATTGGCCACAATCACCGAGGAAGGAGTTAATTTTCTTAGTCCTCATGATGGATCTCCAATGCTTTTAACACCAGAACATTCTATGTCATTACAAAATACTATTGGATCGGATATTATGATGCAATTAGATGATGTAGTTGCTACCTTAACTACAGGACCTAGAGTGAAAGAGGCAATGTATAGAAGTATTCGATGGTTGGATCGATGTATTGAATCTCATAAAAATCCTGATACTCAGAATCTATTTGCTATTATTCAAGGGGGATTAGACCTAGATATGAGACGAGAATGTTGTAATGAAATGATTAAACGAGATACTCCTGGTATAGCGATAGGTGGCTTGTCTGGAGGAGAAGATAAAGAGTCTTATTGTAAAGTTGTATCATTATGTACAGATATACTACCTCAGAACAAGCCAAGATATTGTATGGGAGTAGGTTATGCTGAAGATTTGGTTGTATCTGTAGCCCTTGGTGCTGATCTTTTTGATTGTGTATACCCCACTAGAACTGCAAGATTTGGTAATGCTATAACTGGTAAAGGAAATTTAAACCTTCGGAACAGAAGGTATGCTGATGATTTTTCACCGGTAGAGGAAGGTTGTGGCTGCCCGATATGTAAACCAAAATCTGAAGGTGGAATGGGGATTACTAGAGCATTAATTTTTCATTTAGCTGCCAAAGAAACTGCTGGTGCCCATTTATTAACTCTTCATAATGTCTATTACCAATTAGAATTAATGAGAAAAGCTCGTCAAGCTATTATTAATGATGAGTATCCCGAATTCGTTTCTAAATTCTTCTCTGATTTATATAATGGAGATAAAGAGAAGTATCCTACATGGGCCCGAGAAGCATTGCATACTGTAAATATAGAGATATAGAAATATAGAGAATTCACAAATTCATGAGTCACTAGATATTATATCAAGCGAAGCTAGCAGAGTGTGGGAGGCAGCTGACAGGAATACCAGATCCAAAGAAAAAAAATTAACTTGTTATAAATGCTAAATTATTAATATATCTGCTTATATTTTACAGTTTCTCCGCCCTGACTATTACTGGAATCATTCCTCCAGTTCCTACAGAAAATTTACGATGTTCAATTACATGAAGAAAAGAATTAATAGTTCCTGAATGAGAAGTCACTGATACATAATCATGAGTCTTATCAACATCATCCCAATCCAGACCAAACAGTCTATCAAGAAACCGTTCAGTTCGAATATTATGTTCCAAGGGTGTTTCTCGGTAATCTTCTCCCCACAACTCATCCTCTTCTGTGAAAGATGATTCAATATCAGCGATATTGCCAAATCGGTTTTCTATATATGATCGAGTCCTACGTTTATCACATGTATGTCCACCCATATCCTCTCTAAGATCCTCAATCACCAGAGGAGGGGAATCAAGAATGGAATACTCTTCATCTAATAAAATTCCATCCCATGTATATCTCATTGTATCTAATGCCCGAGTAAATGGTGAAGAATAGAATGCCGTAGGAAGATGAATATTTTTCTTAGAGATTTGTTCCTTCCAAGCATCATGGTTATCTTTCGCTTGAGAAATCCCTAATTCGGTCAATTCAGGATCAGGACCCCATACTATTTTACCATCACCATTTAAAGCAGCCCAGTAATCATCCCATTCCTTCTGTCCATAGATATCAACTGCTAGATTATGAAACCCCTGTCCATGTCTTGCCAAGTATAATACTTTATATCGGACATTTTTTGGCGCTGATCGTTTGAGCTTAAGGAAATTCTCATGGAATTCATTCCATGACGGACTTAAAAGACCAAAATTTGATGTTAAATGATTAAATTTGGAATCATCAGTAGATGGGTCCTCCTGGGCTAATAATCCCTTGCCAGCCGATGAAAAAGAATATTTAGGATTTTTCTCAACCATTTGAAATATCAACCAAAATTCACAGTCAAATCATCCAAATTCAATCTCTATCTCTCACTCTAAATAGAAATAGATATATATAGATGAAGGAACTTAGTTGCTCATGAAACTTTGTGCATAAATTGTATATTTTGATACAGACCCCCACGTCATCACCACGTGCTGGGCGATGCTCCTCACCTCTGCCTCCGATGAGATAGACATGGTTCGGGGTCGGTATTAGATTCGCGGTTAATTAATGCACTTAATATCAGAATTAGTCACGGGAATTCACTCGACCGGCTTTCAATGTCTCGAGCGAACTCCGAGATAAAGGGTCTCGGTCCATCTGTTCTCCAGGAATCAGGGGGACCACAGCAACACTAATAATCTCAATAATGGACATTTACTGGGTAAGTGTACATCATTGACAAATATCTCCTATACACACCCCCTGGAAATTCAACTATTTTCAACTGTATTTTCAACTTAGATTTGATGTCGACACTGGACAGGGATATCGATGGAATTGAGAGCTAGGGGTGGGGGATTGTCCAATATTGGAGCAAAGGAAGTTAACTAATCTATACAGTATATATTCATAACGTAGAACGGAATACACAATAGGAATAATCTGGAATATTTTCAATTTCTTTTGCTTTTACTTTTATTATTCTCGGATTTTTATATGTTAGATCTCCTTTTCTTTGGCCGTACTCAACGTCTAGTTCTACCTATCCCCTTCATTCAAATATCTTTCAAGTTTATCAGTATTACGAGGAATAAGTCGAACTTTGAATTGTGGTGGATCTATCATTAATGAATTATGCTCCTTAACCAATTTGCGTGGATCACATTCCATGGCGTCGGCGGGATCAGATGGCGGCAATATATAAAAAGATGATATTATACGGATAAATCCAGTATAAAGTTCGCGTTCGGCCAAGTTTGCACCAGCGCACATGCGAGTTCCTGCTCCAAATGCGAAATGTGGAGGTCCAGATGAAGGTGAAAGAAACCTTTCAGGATGAAATCTATTAGGATCTGAATAGTGAAATGGATCAAAATTCGCAGCAAATGTATTCAGAAATAATATTGTATCTGCTGGAATAACGGTATCCTTGTATGGGATATCATGAATCGTCTGCCGAGGAAGGCTTATAGGCATTGCGCTAAATCTTAAGGTTTCCTTTACTAATGCTTGAATATACGGAATGTTATCTTCATGAAGACAATGATACCAAGCTTGACCATCAGGATATGTCTCTTCAAGAATACTGAATGCTTTATCCTGAATTACTTGTCCATAATCTTGAGACATATGACCAATAAAGTATATTAACATTGCCGGAACGGTATCTAAACCAGCAGATACCATTGTTAAGCATATACTTTTTAATTCTTGCTCAGAAACTCGAGTCATAGGATCCTGAAGAATATTGCCAGTAATACAGGACCTAGAAGTTCCTTTTTCGATATTTGTTCGAAGTGTATGTAAAAGAATATCCATATACTTATCTCTTCGCTCCCTGCATTCAATTGCCAACTTATTTGATCCAAAGGGTAAAAGGCGAAGAATTGGGATATAATCACCATAATTATGGAAATTTCCTCTAAATCGACTGATTTCCTTTTCAACAGTCATTATCTCATTGAGCATTTCACTATCAACGTCATTAAGACGAATTCCATAATTAAGAGTTAAGCTTGTGTTTAAAGCATAGGTATTAAAGTAAGGATGAACATCAATATCATTATCATCGTCTGCTGATAATCCTCTCATTAACCCTCGAATACAATATGTTGCTTCCTTATCTATTATTGACATATAAGATCTAACAGCGGGTTTATTAAGAACCAGATTAGTTGCTTTTCTTTTATTTTGATAAGTTTCTGACCAAGGTGTTGTGCCAATTGTTAATCCTTGACTGCTAGAAACAATTTTATGAAATGTATATGAAACAGGTCTTGAACAATTTGCTGTCATATTATCTATCCATAAATATTTTGCAGATTCATATGAATTAGCTACAATGACTCGTTTATTTCCTAATCTGATTTGAAAAATTGGATTATTATATCTCTGTGACCAGTCAAGATAAGTCAAGCATTGGCTTGGTCCAAGATTAAAAAGATTTCCGACAATAGGATATCCAGGAATTGAAGGTATTCCCCTAATAATTCTTTGTTCACATCCGATTTCAAAGAAGTAATCTAATATGATATATAATAAAATAATAACAAGTATAATTTGGAAAGTTGTAGTAATATGTAATACAATTGTTAATTGAAATGAATGATTGAAATTGTGATGAATCGATTTGGTCACTATGGCTCTTACTATCTTCCATAGGGAGAAGTTAATGACAATTGAAGTAATGAATTTTCCAATTTTCAATAATAATGAACCAATAGATGGCGATGATATCCAAGATGAAGGAGAAGAAAGAAAAGATATAAAAGAACCAGGAGAAGAGTATACATGAGAACCAGCAGATGTAGATGAGGTAGAAGAAGAAGAAGACGACGGTGATGATAATGGTAAAGATTTATTTTTTATAAATTGATTTTTATTTCCTTCTCTCTTATTATATCCTTTGATATTACCATTCAATCTTGTAATTCGAAACTTAGTTGGGCTCGAAGGTATTTGAACTTTTGTTGAAGAAATCATAAAAGGTGGTAACATTATCTGGATACAGCCTGACTGAGACATGAAACGAACAGTATGAGTGAAATAAGTTATATTTTAGACTCCAATTTTAAATTATTCCAGACAAAGACAAGGAATTAGATGTAACCAAACAGAAAAAGAGAGAAGAGTTGTGGTAGTCTATAAAAATGAATCAATAATGTAATAAATAGACGAACCCTCTTTCCTCTTTGTATTCTCTCTTCCTGTCATGCCGCCCCTCTCAGGCTCAAGCGTATTAAGGCAAGACACTAAATCATCTTAGGCCTTTATTTTACTTACCTGCTGGTACTTCGGCTCTTCTCCTTACCAGATTCATGTCAATTAAGAAATGAGATCATGGTATACCCTAAACAAAGTTTGTCCGAGACCCCTGTGATTCCTCTACGTAATTTAAGATGCAGGACAGTTCAGCCGTCTAACGGTTTTAATGCAGGTGCGCCAACAGATACGCAGGAACTGCTCATGCACCATGAGGCCATCTATGTACAAAAACGACCGACGGAAAGCGGAAAGGAGAAACTACAACCGTTCTCTCGATACGCTGTGCAACATTAGTTCTTTGTCTGTCACTGATGGTCATAGAGATCAACTCTCCACCATTCGAGACTATCCTGATCCTTAATTTGCCTCCGGCAACTGGAACCACTCTGCTTGGCTCGCTCCACTGGCTCGAGGTTAAGATCGTATTGGCCCATCACCTTGCTCACAGCTCGGAGGAAAGCGCTTTCTTCACGTACGACGAAATACCAACCGTGAGACGAGATAACAGAATGGGTGAGTGCACGCCAGCAATGTCACAAGGAGATCAAGATCTGGGACAGAGTCCGACCCGAAAGGAGTATAACGAATTTCTACCTTCTTGCCCTATATACTAGTCTTCTCTTGGGAGTTAGTCTCATGTTCAAACTAGATCAATTTCAATTTGAAGCTAGTTAAAGATGTGAGGAAACTGTAATTGTTCCTTGTCATTTTTTCATTTAAGAAATCATTCGCCTATGCGGCTGCAGCACTACATAATAAAAAACATGATATAATAATGCTGAAGAACATGATACTACTGCCTAACCCTATCGGCACTTCTTATCCGATGTCGGATGTCAGCGCCAAGAAAGCATGCACGTTCCAGACCACATCAGTGACAGAGCCATTAATACTCATGTGACGTCTGTACCGGAAATTTCACCCACAGGCTCAAGTATGGAGCCGGACCGAAGTCGTGAGACACGGGTCTGCTGTAGCGGCTCAAAAGTATGGATTTGTGGAGCTATACAACACGTTATATGAAAATTGCGCATAAGCAGCCGACGGAGAAAGTCGGGGAAATCCAGCTGAGTGGTTTGATTTGTTATTCTATGCCAAGTTTCACAGCAGAGGCGGTAGGCGTCCACCTCCCCTCAACTTGATCCCATTGTTCACTAGTTTAATCAACCCCTGCCGTCGCAATTTTTTATAGCACAGGTGATTCTAGCTAATAATTAATTAAATTTCATGGGCTGACCGAGTACGGTTTTTACACTAGGTCCAATTTGTTAGTGGTGCATCTTTTTCTTCGAACAAGGGATATCGTTTTACAGATTTACAAGTAATCTCTTAAATCACCATCATCACCTTCACCATACTGCTATTACGACTGCTTACCTCTAGTTCGACTACTATGACTTCTATTAACACCACTATTAGTACCGCTATTAGTACCACTATTAACAACAGTAACTACCACTATTACCACTATTAAATTTCTATTACCATTACCCTCAGAACAATAGTCGACTCTATACAAGTAATTGCTAAGATGATTATTATTTTCATCTTATGAGCAAATAAAGAAAATAATATCGCTCTCCGAGACGTCCGTTAAAGAATCACGATATTACATAACCAGCCAAGCCAGGATTTGTTACTGTAACCGGGTTCTGTCAGCCGTTGCACGCATCGATCGAATCGATGATCAGTCAGCTGATTTACCTACCGCCGATTAATGAAATAACGTTAACTATACAGCTTAACCGCACATGTACTATATGTACTGTATGTTTCAATTTATGTCCGCATAAAAAAACCGTTATGTAAGATAAGTTCAAGCTGAAATGGAAGTGTTCCCATTATCAAGGGGTATATTAGCTTTTGCGTTGAGACTAATTATTATTAGGTAAGAATCTAGAATATCATTTTTGCTTTGACTTGATATATTTTGTTTGCTATAACTATAGAAATTATAGCACTACTTCTCATCCGATTGACCCGAATGAATATCGAACAATAGTTGTTAGTGTGAAAAAATAATTGCATGCTTAAGCGCGATGGGCAACCATCGTCATGTGGACAAAGAGAGTAGCGATAATAGGTAAGCAGTCAAAAAATCTAACCGAATATGGATAAGTCACTAAAGAACAAATGATTAGTGAGAGTAGGGTATATAGCAGAGAATACCAAGGAAACTGAAAGACGGCAGAGAAACGGAAAAAGCGATTGTTATAAGGTGAAAAAGAAAGGTTTTATTAAAGTGGAATATTGTATTCACAGATCTTCAACAAGTGTTTCAAGATACTGAAAAATAAATTGGAAGCCGATGCCGTACAAGTGTAGTTAGGTAAACCTTACGGTTGGAATTGAGCAAAACAAACATAGGATTTTATAAATTTTTTTGTTCAATTGTTTTCAATTACAGACAATTTGATCTTAACAAGTTTAAAATGAATCAATTAGAAAAGCAAACAAAAACTATATACATATTCCTCTTTGAATAATTTCAATCCAATCGAATATCTTTTTTTGTTTAGCACGGTATTTTTTTATCCGCGGATGGATAACCATAACGTTACTTATAACATATAATTACCTCATTAGTCATGATGAACCCTGCATATCTCTAGAACTTTCCATGTAATCCCGATGCATCCTTTCTCTTATCCCCTGCGTTAAACAACCAAGAACTAAAAACAAAAGAAAAACCTCGCAATTTTGAGGACAAGAGAACAAAATGATAATGAATGACCCGGTATTACCTTGACTGATGATGATGTAACTTATTCTAGTTAATTCTAAAAAAGATGGAGATTCCGCCGATTTCATTGAATAATAACAAACGATAATTATTACGACCAGGCAGCCTTCACACAGCTGCCCACCCTCGTACTTCTTCCTTCTTTTGGCTTCTATTTCCGCCTACCTCTCAGGACCCCACTCACCGGTCATTTCACCACCATTTTCATTCTCACTCGTCTTAAAACTTAACTTAAAAGTCGATTGTTAATAGCCGTTTCCACCGTTATGCTTGTTTGTGTTTCTGACATCTCTCCTGCTGTTTATTCTGCAGTCATCCTAGTTAGGCCTCGCACGGGAGATCGATTGCCGGTAAGTCACGCGTAATTCAATGCACAATATTGCTTTCATCATTATCAGTTCATTAAATAATATCATCATCATTGCTCTGCATCATCATCGCTTTCTCTACCTGCATCGGCACCATTATCCGAATTGTCATGTCCCGGAACTTCCCTCCCTACTCCACATCCTCCCCATCACCATTCTGCATCCATTGTCACGGCATTACATATATGTCTCTTACAAATACATCAGTAAAAGCAGGTTGTTTACGAAACATTGTCTGCTGATCGCCCATGACCTTATCCGGGGCCCATCAATTGTGGTGATATTTTAGTTTCTTTTACCAAAATGAGCAATAGTGCCCTTTGTCAAGCTAGTGGGGGTGAGATACGTATATGAATTCTAAGGGGGAATGTTTAAGGGTGGAGGCCGTCTATTCCGGGTTGGTCTTAGACTGTTTTCTGTAATTAACCTTTCTTTCTCAGAATTTATAAATATGCCAGCTATCTCCCTTAATCTCGGGTATAATTCTGGAAAGTATTTGTATTGACAATAAAATAAAAAATAAATATTGCAAAAGCTTATTAAACAAATAGTTTCTGACAAATAATCTTCTCTCATCAACATCATCATCAATCATCATCATGTCGACTTTAGTTGCTCGTAGTGGTAATGAGGCCCTAACTCTAAATCCTCCTACTGGATTAGATATTCATATCACAACTCATGGTTCAGATTGGTACTGGGCAGTTTTCTGTGTCTTTTCTGTAGCTGCTCTTTCAGCTTTCGTTATCTCAAGATTCTTGAAAGCCCAGAATCAACGATTCTTCTATTATAATTATATTGCTACATCATTCTTCTTGGCAATTGCTTATTATACAATGGCTTCAGATTTGGGCTGGACTGGTATTCAAGCTGAATTCAACCATGATACCGTTACCCCTTCTTTGAGAACCCCTGGTATCAGACAAATCTTTTACACTCGTTATGTTGGTTGGTTCTTAGCCCTTCCACCATTGCTTGCTAATGTTGCTGTCTTAAGTTCTGTACCTATTTCTTCTGCTATTTTTACTGGTCTCACTGCTGAAGTTTTCGTTGTCACATTATTGATTGGCTCGTTGATTCATTCCACTTATAAATGGGGTTATTGGGTATTCGCTGTTGTTGCACTCTTTATTACTGGTTATGAATTAATCTTTACATTCCGTAGATCAGCTCAAAAGAACGTCAGTCATATTGACAGAGCTGTAACCACCGTTACTGTTACTGCTGCTACTGCAACCTTTTTGCTCTTCTTATATCCAGTTTCTTGGGGTCTTTCAGAAGGTGGTAACGTTATTCAGCCCGATTCTGAAGCTGTATTCTACGGTGTTTTGGATATTTGCTTATACGTTATCCTTCCTACTTATTTCTTAGTTGCTTCTAATGATGTTGATCTTGAGTCACTTGGTGTTTCGACATTTAGCAAGCCAATCTTCCACTCTGAAAAAGACACTAGATATTCTGGTGATACTGCTGTTTCCAATTTCTCCAATCCAGCAACTGAACCTCCTGTTGTTGCCAATGTTGAACCTGCCAATCCAGCTACAACTGTTTAATTGCTTTTAAATAAATTTTTTTGGGATGTGGTCAGTCATTAATTCAATTCTTCGGTCATTAATTTCTTCCTCCTCTCTATTTTTTGTGTTTCAATTAAGTTCACTGTACCACCCATAATAATTTAATCAATATATACATAATCTAATTAGTAATTAATAATTAATATACATTTTAATAATAGATATGTCGAACATTTCGTTGATTGTGCTAAGGACAACAGTTCCTAGCTCTGACTGATCACATATATTCCACTGCCAGTGCTTCGGCAGTCTCTGGCGATTTGGTCCGGTGTGTTGAATGAAGCGATCTTCGTGGTGTGAACCCACGGAACCCAACGCGAGAAGTCTTAAGTCTCGGTGCAAGAGATGGCAACCATCAAAAAACCGAATTTGGCCGGATTGAATGGAGTGGCAAGTTAGCGTTAACATAGCAGTTCATTTAATTAAAGATATATCCACTAATAGTACTAAGTAATTAAAGTTTTATTATTATCTACTGCGACCTGGGCTTACTTCAGATTTAAGCTGACTTTCGCCATTTGATCCTGACATATCTTATATTAGATCTTCAATATCACTAATCTCCTCCTCCTCATCTTGAACTGTTCCATTTCGTTTCCGTTTAACTGTCCGCTTTACCTTTGTACGATCAACATTCTTACATAACCCGGAAGTGGCTAAACTACAAATATCACACTTTCTACCCCTTGGTAAACAAATCGTCTGTCCAAAGCCAACTAATAATGGATTGATATCAACCCATAATTCCTTGGGAAGCCAACTCTCCAAAGCTTCTCGAGTTCTTTCCGGAGTAGGTTGTAACTTCTTATTAATCGTCCACCCCCACATATTCGCTAATCGATGAACGTGAACATCTACGCCAATGCCTTCTGCCAAACCCCAAGCTCGATGCATTAATAGATGAGCCATTTTTGGACCAACCCCAGGTAATGATACCATATCAGCAATGGTCATTGGTATATCATCATTATATTTGTCTCGTAAAATCTGAGTACTTTGTTTAATATATTTGGACTTACGGTTATGAAAACCGACTTTGAAAATCATTCTATCAATTTCCGACTCATCAGTTGCCAAAATACCATCGATGGTAAGCCCACCAGCAGGCTTTAATTCACTGCGGAGCGTTGCCATTGCTTGAGCATTAACTTCATCTTTTGTTTGAGCAGATAGCATTAGGGCAATCAAAAGCTGATACCGAAATACTGCTGGGGTAATGGTACTACTCACGGATTCCGGTAATCGTTCACATCCCATTGTATCTACTGGGGCTGGTGTTTTCGATCTCATAATCTGGACATGTTTATATATATCCCGCCAGCTTTTCGGTTCCCATTTGCATTCCGTAGAGGTCTTAATCCCTGAAATATCAATAATATTAAATGGTTCATAATTTTTGGTCGACAACTGATTACTCCGTTCTTCCCATTTAACCTTTTGTTCAATTTTTAGATTCTCCTGCTTGACATCATCCCCATCTTCAATAGGCAATATTTTGGTCGCGGTTCCCTTGATCGTGGTGGTGTCGGTAGTAGCCGATAAGGGCCGATGGTTGGTTTGTTCTTCTTTTTTGATCTCGGTCTTCACCGCTCGTTTTGACACCTTTTTAACAACATTAGCATTCCGTTCAACTATAGTCGAGCTTCCAGCTCCAGATCTCAATCTAGGGGCCATGTTGTTGTCAATGAAGATGGTGGATTTCATGCCAAAACAGGTCAATATACACGGCTGATTAACTGGGATGTCACGATGCCATGACCCCAACTCACGTGACATTGAGATCCGATCGATCGTGATGATAGCATGGTTCCTGCTCGCGCTTGTTCATTGAGATAATTGTGTCGGGCCGATTCACAATTCCTGTCCTGTAACTCCTGTTTGTCTGATCCAAAGTTAGGCTGGCTGCCGCAGCCTTTTCTCGCTCGCCACGCCTGGGAGACATCTCCGTAGAGATATGAATATGGCACTCGGGCAGAGCTACGCAAACGAGTCGCCGTCTACTTGCGAAATAGGCGATCCTGAAGGAGAATTCATCTAACATTCATATATATATTTGTTAATCTTATATATACTATATAAACAATTCGAATGGGAGAAAGGAACAAATAAAGAGATGTTCGTATCGTCATGAATCATGTGTCTCAAATAATATCATGTCTTGCGTGAAGATCCTGAATAGTTATTGTTACTACTGTTTCCAAAGTTCGGCGGTGCAGTGGGCTTTACCACAGCATCCCTAATCTTCTTAATATTGAACTGGGAAGCAATTGGAATATGGTCAGAAGGATGATGGGCATTGGGAAATCCAACAAAATGTTTAGTATACTCTGGATCAATTTGACCAAGTAACCCTGAAACTGAAAGTGAAGTAGTAGAATACCAGATATAATCAATTGTTTCAGCAAAATTGGGAGTGTAATTAGTGAACGGTAATTCACCAATTTCATTGTAGGCTGATTTCAACGATAACCTATGAGTCATTCCTTCTTCAGTAAATCTTCCATAAATACGACCTTCCAAATCCTCATGTTTACCAATTTTTCCTTGTGAAAATAACTGATAAACCCCACTGTCGGAAGTAGAATTGAAATCACCACAGATAATTACTGGAATATTCTTAGCATCAGTATACCTGGGATATTTTGCTCCATCTGGGTTTGAATTACTAGAATATTTATCTACAGCTCTTTCAGATTCTTCTAGCAATAATGCAACTTGTACAAGCTTAACATCTTTAAAAGCTGGGTTCCATTCTAAATGGGTATTTCCAACAACAAATAACTGACCAGTTTGAATTCTTTCGAAAATAGTAATAATAGCAATATTGTCCTTATTCATGACTCTGTTGTATATATCAGCAGTTTTCTTCAAGTCATCTTTGCGAAGAGCTAAAGAATTATATTCTAAGCAATGATATTCCACCAATTTAAAAACCGAAGATCTGTAGAATGTAGCACAACCATCGACTTTTTTGCTTTCAGATTCCGTCATTGTACGAGCTCTAGTTTTAGGCCAATAAATTCCTTTATATCCTCGTTGAGATAGTTCTGGAGTCCAGAATTTATCAAAGCTATTACCGTCGACTTCCTGAAGACAGATAATATCTGTTCCAAAGCTAATAATTTGTTCTTTAAGTAATTCACTACGATATTTCCATCCCAATGCCCATGATGGAGTATATCCATACATTTGAGGGGTAGCATACTTATCACATAAAGTGTTATAAGTCATAATTGAGATATCACATGATGATGGCGACGAAGATTGTTGCGACTGAGTTATCGACGATGATGATATGTTGTTATTAATATTGTCTTTATCAGTATTTTCACTCTCCGCTACATCTTTATCATCGCTTTCAGACAACTGATTTTTCTGCTGCTGTCGTGACTTTTCAGATTTGTTTTGCCTTTCTTTAGCACTGCCATCATCTTCGAACAATAACCACTCACGTGGATGAGATTCTATATTTACAGGTGCCCTCTCTCTCAAATCAATAATGACCCCCCGAGTTCCTTCTTTTGCAAGAACTTCCCGGGTATGTTCATTAATTGGATTTCCTTCTAATCCTAATACTTCTAATTGAAACAATGATCCCAACTCATAAGGTAAGGATTGTATCTTATTATCAAAAAGAAAAAGATATTTTAAACTGAATACAACACCCAATTCAGGAGGTAATTCGGTAAGAAGGTTATCTGATAAATCGAGGACTTTAAGCTGATTCAATTTAGTAACTGAAGCAGGTAAAGATGTCAGTTTATTATGATTCAAATAAAGCTTTTGAAGGAAATTATAATTGAACAATTTTGGAGTTATATTTGATAATCCTTGTCCACTTAAATCTATAGCAGTCCAGAATTGTTTATTTATATCTTCATTAATCCTTCTTTGACGTTCTTCTTCTATTTGTTCTTTCTTTTGTTGCTGATTACCAGAGATGCCATTTCCTAGACTTCCACCCGCTGAAATAGCAGCACCAACCGCAGCGCCTCCCCTCATCGGTCCGTTATATGTTGAACTCGAGTTTGCTTGTTGATTCTGTTGAACCAATTGAATGGCTAATTCCGTAACAGTCAGTGGCACAGGGTTTTGTCCACTGGCAGTTCTAGAGGCAATGGCTGCACTACGAGCGTAGCTATGGGGTGAACTGATAGTTTGCCTCGATAACTGAGCCATTTGTAGTTGCTGTTGCCAATGAGATGATGATAGCCATTGATCGGTATTACCATTACCATTACCATTGCCATTACCACTACTACCACCACCACTGCTGCCTCCACCGTTGCCGCCATTTGCCACTGTGGTTGGTGCCACCGTAGCCAATGACGTAGAACTGTCCATATTTTGGCCCCCAGTTATGTATATAATAATTTAAGAACGAAAAAAACAAAAAATATAAACAAATCCTCCTATATCTTCAGTCTATCAGGTAGTAATAATGTTACAGGCACGAAAATAAATGAACTTTACAGAGTAATACAACTGTAAATCAAAGACCATTTCCACTGCAATCTTTCCCAATTTGCCTTTCCAGAGGCTTTTGATAAAAACGACAAAAAGATCCCTAACGGTTGAACTCTGTACAGGAAGTTAGTAAACTCTATTATATCTGCTACGTTGCAGCGTAATCCCATTCCCAAAGCTTCCTTCACTCGAACATCCATCTACCAAGGCTCAACATAGGTCCGAGGCAAAGTCCCAGTCCCTCCCCGGGCAACAGCCGGTAACAGCATTCAGACTGACTCGGATGATCTACTGAATCCGCTTCTCTATTGATTGAGACCAGCAAATCAAACAAATTAACTGAGAACATAACCAGATCGAGATAGACAAACCAGATCAAATAAACGAGTCAAAATAGATGGCGAGGTTTAAGAGATATTCTCCAATTCATCCACTCATTGGAACCAACCAGCTATCATAGTATCAATATCATCAATTAATATAGAAGAGGTTGCTTCGATTATTATGTTCCATGATGCATCCCCTCACTATTGTGAGCAAAGATCACAGAAACGCACCGTCTCTCTCTCTCTCTATCTCTAGGTAAGCCTCGTTTTTTTGACCCGATCTTCAATCTTTGAAAAGCCACAGAGTCATTGATAACCGTACAGGAAACCCTCACTCCCCCAAACCAAGAGGTAAATCCGTTCAATCTTTCAATTCTTACCTTTTGTTCTTTCTCTAACTATATTCTATCTTGTCTTTTCTTCCTTATGTATATATATAAACCACTCCGTCTTCTCTCTTGTATAGTTGTCGTCGGATCCTCTAAAGGTGGTTGTTTCTTTGATCGCTTCATTTGATTTGGGAAATTCTGACGAAGACGAATTGGGCGATGCAGTGAAGTAGGGTAATGTTCTGTTTGGGTAAGGGTAATGCTGGTTGGGAGAGAAATGCTGTAGTATCACGGGGTAAAGTGGTTTATATATGTATGTATGTATATAATGACTGTATATATACCCCACTAACCGTCTATTGAAATAAGTGTATAAACTGAGTGCACTACAAGAGATAGCGCGCGTTATTTATATTATATATATACAATGTTGCGGTTGCTTTACTATAATAGCTTCTATATGCTCTATGGTTATCTGTAACTTTAGACATCTTGTTTATAACATGTTATGCTAAGTCAATAGTATATATAATTCACAGTGTCATACTGTGCCGTACACATGCCAGCTGGCTAAGGGTGATACGTTGGTTGCATGCATGATGTTAACTCTGACCATGCACACTACAGTATACATAACCCGATGCCAAGTTGATATAACTGAAACTGTACTTTTACCAAAGCTGCTCAATGTCACTCAGCTAGAAGATAAGCCTTCTGAATTTGTTCGAGAATCTGATATTCGACACTACAAACGGGCTTACTATTTCGGCGACAGACTTCTAGCTCTCGCTATCCTGAGGATCCAAGGGAAGGCAGGCGAGAGATTAATGTTTGATACTTAATCTCTAATAGGGCACCGAACGTGTTACGTCGTTTACATTCCTCCGGAGACCCTTAGGAGGAGAGGTACATGTATGCCAATAAGAGGTTGCCTTCCGCTGATACATCGTTGAGAGCAATAATGAAGCTAAGGTACATGTAATGCCCGTTCTCACCATCCTTAGTGATGTCCCACTTCCGACTGAGACTTAGTCCAGACTTCCATTCAATTAGATCTGTATATACGTTAATCATTTATAGATCTCAAGTTACCCGATGTTTAGATCGGTTATTTCTATGTTGTGTGTAAGCGATCAATGAAGATCTTTCCAAATATATGCAGAAGGTCGGTGTATGATTGCCGAGCCGCACGGCTGAGATGTTATCTTGGTTTCGGGCCGTTTGTCCTGGATTTTTGGACAGTTAGAAATTGATCCGGAAGTCTCATGTTTGGAAGATCAAAATAAAGCTGAATCAGATTGGGCATTAATTCTATTCAAACCTTGTTAAGAGCTTGAAAGAGATTAATGACTAATATATACTCTCATTTATGGGTTCGAACTGACCGGAGATATCAGTTTTTCACCGAAGTTCCCGAAGGATATCGAACTATAAGAGGGAACCACTTGAATTTTTTTCTTTTGGGGTTGACCTTCCGGCTATGAGTTTAGGCTCCAGACTTTGCTCTGACTTGGCTAGAAAATAACCCTGTCAATGACATTACCCGAGCGAATACGGCCCCAGCCGTCGGAGGCAGATAAGGGCCGGAAGCCTCACTCCGTTAGTGCCCTCCTTTAGAGCCTCCGCTAACGCTGTCGTTAGCGGGACCGGAGAGAAGCCATCCATAAGGTGGCAAAGATAGGTTGACATTGATAACAATAAGGGATTCCGTATCCTGATTATTGTCGGCCAAAAAAGTAATTTTACTCTCATCTCTGTTTTAATGTAGAGATGTCATTGTTTTATACTTGGCTGTTGGGCCAGGCCCTAACGTTTAACAGTAATCTGTCAGCATATGTGGCGATCATATACTAGAACCAGTCTAGACCGATCTTTTTGATATTTGACTCGGTACTTTTCTTTTGTTTTTATTCAGTTTATCCGAGATTTCATGTCAGTGGTTGAATATAATGTATGATAGAATTTATTTAGCATAATAAGTCAGGGATTAAACATCGATCAATCTAGAATCAACTATTGGGTCAATATTCAATTTCATAATAAGTCTTACGGTTATTAGTAATAATATATTAATCATAAGTCAAGTTATACAGTAATAACCTCTACGGTCGTTAAGATACGGTATGTGACGGCTGAGAGCTCTCCGGCCTAGTCCGGGCCCTGACCGTTCTATCATTCTATACTAATTGCCACTGAGTTGTGCTTCTGTCTTTGGCGGCTGGAGGTATTGTCCCGCCCGTGCGTTTTTCCGTTCCTTCCCCCGGCGAATTTAGATTGATCTTTTCTTCCAATCACGGCATATGAGGCGGCTTCAGTAGGTTCCGCCAGAGGTTTTAAGTTACAACGTAAGAATCTCACCAGATTCGCCCTAAACCTGATGGTACCTGAGCTTAGTCAAATAGCCCTGCAGAAAACGGTCTAGACCCTCTCAGAATGTATGTCGCCACGGTAGGTATGACATTCTCGCGTGGTTCGCTTGAGGAAGGACAACAACGGAGAAGAGAATAAAGAAAGATCTGAAGATCTGAAGAAACAGTTCCGCCGTTGAAGAGATAGTCAATAACTAAAATTAAGTAGATAAATTAACAAACTAAGTTTAAATCAATTATAGACTGAAGAATTGAACGGAATGTATCAAACCCTCTATAACTTTAAGCATGAAATCTAAATTGGTAATCTCTCATTGATCTATCTACATAACATTCTGTGGACAATTGACATATGAGATTGCGTGCTGGGACGCACCTAGTGATGATTATAAGCAGCATGGTTCCTAGAGCTGGTGGAATACGATTAGTATCCAGTCGTGTGGTAGAACACCGAGTCGTATTGATACGGTATGAAAAGTAACTAAACTAACCGGTCAGTAGAACGTTGATAATGTAAATTCTAATCAATTCTTTGCTGGATGCTTCTTTTCACCCACTAATCATCCAACTAACATGCACGAATTCATGCACAACTTAACGGGTTAACCGTTATAAATTATATGCTGTTAAGTTAGTGTATTAATCTGCTTTCTAACCTAACCTTAATCTTTAACAAAAACAGACTGGTCCAGACCTTAAATCTAACGTAATCACAATTTAAACAGTTGAAGTTAGATTCCCGATAAAGTAGGTAACTCCCAATAACTCCCGACACTGCTGTTCACTTAGCCGATAACTAAAGTTTTGACCAGATAAGCTGAGTTGTAATATGCAATTAAAGGAACATTCTAGGACTTTTCAATTCTTATCGATACAGAGTTTACCTAAAACCGCGCGCTTGCTAGGCAAGTTATATTCAACTAAAAGAGACTTAAAACTAACCTACGCGAGAGATAGATTGGTTCTGTACTCGGGTTTTTCTCTCAACCGTAGAATTAATTGTTCGGGAGTAAGCTCCGAGAGTGGTCCGACCAAGCTGAGAGTCAAAGACCCCCAATTCAAAAAAAATTAATCATAATAATATTAACTGATTATCAATTCTCACTCATTTTTATTTTATTTTGCTCACGTAATATTCCATTCATCCCACGCGTTAATTTCATATTATTAACCTTACATAAACGTTAAAACCTAGAATCTTCGTCTGCCTATCTCTTAAGGATTACTGTTACCCACTTAGGGATTACTGTTACCCACTTGCCCACACGAATTACACAACCACCACCCACAATATCATCCCACACTATTTCTACACTAACGGAATTACTGACTGCATGGCGTTGTACATATAAGTTATACAGTTCCGTGAATGTGGAAAAAGTATATAAATAACGGCAACTTTCCCCTTTTAATTTCTTCGTAAATTTTTTAATTTCCTTTTTATTATTCATTTATCATCTTTAATAATTGTTAATATTCAAAAAGCAATAGAAATCCATCTATTCTTTCTTCTTCAATTTTATTAACTAGTAACATCGATAATTTTTCAAAATGGTTGCAACTGTAAGACATCCTGCTCCTGCTTTCACTAAGAAAGCCGTTGTTAATGGAGTTTTTGAAGATGTTTCTCTTGAACAATATAAAGGTAAATGGGTTATCTTGGCTTTTATTCCTTTAGCTTTCACCTTTGTTTGCCCTACTGAAATTATCGCTTATTCCGATGCTGTCAAGGAATTCACTGATCGTGATGCTGTTGTCCTTTTCGCTTCTACCGATTCTGAATTCACTTGGTTAGCTTGGGATAACACTCCCAAGAATTCTGGTGGTCTTGGTTCAGTTAAGATTCCTCTTGTTGCTGATACCAATCATTCTCTTTCTAAGGATTATGGTGTTTTGGTTGAAGATGAAGGTATCGCTCTTCGTGGTATCTTCTTAATTGATCCTAATCAAATTGTTCGTCAAATAACTATCAATGATACTCCCGTTGGTCGTTCAGTTCCTGAAACTCTTCGTCTTCTTGATGCTTTCCAATTCACCGAGAAGCATGGTGAAGTTTGCCCTGCCAACTGGCAAAAGGGTGATGCCACCATTGATACCAGCAAGGCATCTGAATATTTCCAGAAGGTTAACAAATAAACAAAATACTTTAATTTTTTCTTTTTACAGAATCAAAGAACTGTTGAAAATTAAATATATATATAGAGAGACTTTTGGTTATAATAGAATGTTAAATTAATGGATTTGACTTATCCTGTCACCCCTATCAAATGGGCCGGCTGCCCCCTGAGCATTGTTTTTCTCCGGTGGCTGGGGCGTAGCCCCGACCCCTAGATCTCGCGCCCCAGCTACTCCTAAGTCTAGGTGTGTTCTAGGATCACTAGCTTTTCTGCCTACCTTGGAGTGTAGGAGGTGGGATCGATATGGCTCGTTACAAAGTTGATTCAATACAACCATGATTGGCATACTGGCTAAAGTTGTGAGTCGAATCCTGTTCACTATTTCGTTGATACTTCCAAGATCTGGACCTCATTTTCGGCTATTGTATTAATTAGAAGTTGCGAATATTCCCGGTAAATGAACTTGTCGTTGCAGGACACATGAATTGTCAGGCGAGCTGCCAATACGATCGTAGCTATAAAATCCTTTGCGAGCAGAGCAATAGACTTCAGAAAGAGCCCTTTCACCTATCCAAAGTTTGGAGACTTTGCTGTCTGATCAGCGTTAGAAACAATAGTCTCGCAAGATCCAGATGTGAGGGCTGAGGGATAGGAGATGCCGAGGAACGAGACACAGGATTGCCGGGATAATAATTGAAAGTTTGTATGTTAAAGGTGCTTGATCTAAACGAAGAAGTAAGAGAAATTGCTTCACCAGCAAGACCAACTATAAGTGACTTTCTCAATAAATTTTTGAAGAAGAAAAAGAAAGAAAGGAAAAACATTCCCGAAGAGATTGATCGCCTTCAAGATGATTTTCAGATAATAATTCTGGAGCAACACTTGTCTGGGAATCGAGAATCCCATAACAATTACTAGCTGTGATTTAGAACTGGAACTAGACTGGTAGTGCGCCCTGTAGGATGAATGATAATACTGTTTATTCATTTCCAAATTATCTTTTATTCATTATTTCGTTACTTTACCACCATCAACAGCGATATCACCATCATCGAGGAGGTTATTAGCCGGCGAGGTAGGAAATAAAAGAGTGGGCAAACTACAAAACTTGTGGGGACAATGTCTCGGTGTCATATTGATCGGTAATAAATGGAGTATTGCCTCTTCTGTTTCGTCTGGTTGGTGTTAATAGAACATAATAATTCCCATTGTCATTACCGCCATTATCACTCCCATCACTACCCTTATAACTACCACTAACAAAAGCTCTCTATTGTGAAGTTTAATTGCAACTCTAACGTCCAGTGGGCTAGATAAGTCGTCTCCAGCCTGAAGATTAAGAAATGCCGCAAGTTGGAAAAAGAATCCGGCTATGACTTCGACCCGTTCAAAGTTAATTAAAGTTCTTTATCGAAGTTATCCACTGTCATCTGATAACATTGATCCTGATGGCAGAATTGTTGAATTAGTTCAATAACAGACTTATATGAATACATTGAATTTCCAGCACCCTTCGTACCTAGTAGCCAACTCCCAGGCGAACAGAAACTATTAGCTCGTAAATCCATCAACACACCTGTAAGGGCCAGATTGACTTCAATAGGATTGGAATAAAACGTTCCAAATGGATCAAATAATTTCTTAAAGAGATCTTTCTCATCGATTGATATGACATGATAGTGGAATTCCAGTTAATTTCAATAGAGAATTTCCTTTCTGGGCCCATCTTTCTTCAGATAGAAGGCACGCTCTTTTGCTTTGATCATAGATATATGGAACTGCTGAAAACTAGCTTCTTGATCGAGCTCATACTGGAAGTTGAATGATTGCTTATTGAAAAGAATTTGCTAATCTCATTCAGAATTCGCAGATCTCCATCGAGGGCAATTTCGGATGGCACAAAAGATATCGTAAATGAAATTATCAGATGATCCCTATTGTCACATAAGGATAATAGTCGTTAATCATAGTTAATAGTAATTGTAATATGACAAGAATCAGCGATTCAGTGAATGACGATTGTCGATACTAGTCGTCGAGTTGTTCGGTCCCATCGTAAGGTAACGGAATACCATTAAAATAACACATAATCATTTGACTAAGCTCAGTATAATCCAAGCTTCCGAGAGTAACCCACAGTATCGCGAAATGAGCAATTAAATCATTTCGTGATTGTATCAGGATGGAGTACCTGATGCAAGAACGTAGATAATGTTTTAACCTTTAGGAATTACAATGCAAAATAGGATCCTGCCAGAACAACAACTACATGACAAAAATTATCAAGATTCTTTTTCCAGTTGTTTCTGCTTTGTGCACGTCGCTCCTTGTTGTGACGATTGTTGATGATGTTAGTTATTTGCCTCGGGTTTTTGAGAGATCAACTTTTTGTCACATCATGAACAGCCTGTCCAAGATGGAAAGTTTGTTATATAACTTAGAGATAATATCGAGTACGTCGTCGCGATAGCAGTTTAGAGACTACTCCTTCAGCCGTGCGGCTCGTTGAGGTATGATAATGCTAATCACGCTTGGTAATGCAGATCACTATTTTAGGAAATAATCAACCAACTTTAAAGATGACTAAGATAATGGCACACAAACGCTTGCAGAGACACGCATGTCAATTATCTCGATTAGCAATTGTTGACTTGTTTGACTGATCTATGCTCTACTGGATTTAAAATCTGTGCTCACTAATATGAGAGATTCAAAGGCTCCCTCTAAAACTTAAATTACAGGTATGATTGACTCCCCGTATCTACGTCACACACCCCACATCTCGTGCTTAAGATGGATCAGACGCTCCATACAGCTTATTCACAGACACTGCATAGTCCAGACGACTACGTATACGAAGGCAATGTATAATAATTCATCTGAGCGGAGCTGGTTTTAGGAATTAATTTATCTAACTATCAGATAGTATGAAATTGAGTTTGTGGCTCGAGATGAGTTTGGAGCTTAGCTTCAGATCTCTAGATTTCACAAAGCTTGAGAACAGACTGAAATTTCTAGCCTGGCCAGACAGTTAGGTCCGGATCTACACCGTAGTCGCCAGAGAACAGAAGAATGCTTTAGCTTCCATCCAAGAATGTCTACCCTGCTTTCTTCAGTCCAGTATGTTCTTCTAAAAGTATTTCAAAGTTAATGTGGTTGATTATTTTTCTATTAACTTCTTATTACGGTTAATCAGTTTTCTTTCTCTCATTATCCCCGCATGATATGAGACTTGTTCCAAAGAAGCTAGATAAGCGAGTCAGCAGTCGGAGTGTTACTATGGTTTAGGATTCGACTTCCAGTAACTTCACGCGAGCATTTACCATTTTAAGTAAAAAGGCCATCCGCGGAGAATGTCGAGACAACTAACGACGGGATATCTCGAATGACTAGGGAACAGATCTGGAACGGAGTCCTGAAAATCATGACGGAAATTTAAGAGCTTAAAGATTTTTCAGCTATGAGAAACGAGACTGGGGACGTAGAGCCTGCCGCTATCGGAAGTAAGACTAAGGGCATATATAAAATCATTCCTTATATAATCGGTTGACTAGTCCGATCTGGTGATCATTTGGAGTTCCCAAGGTAACGCGGTGAGATCACAAAGTTGAAGTGACAATGTGGACCTAATTATTGCGTTATACGCGTAATTCCCGGCTAGTTAAGGGAGCTGGCGGTATTGGTGATATTCTGAAATAGGCTAATTGAAGTTGGCCAAAGCCTATCATTCGTGTGTGCCATCGCCTTTAGTTCAACAATATTCACCAAACAAAGCAAAGGATCGAACGAATTCAGTACGAATCTCTGATTAACAGAAAACGTAAATTATCTTCGTAGTCGACGCGAATCTGCAACACGAAAAACGTGTTGTACAAAGTGACTGGTCATTCGAACGCGATTTTGCCCACTAATTGTGAGAGAGAGAGCTGTCGGCAGAGCTGCAAAGCCCCCATTGAGGAAGTCAGTTCAAAGGGGTAATTGTTCAGGTGCTATTCTATAGTATGGGTCAAGTGTAGTAATTAAAGCTAATTTTCTTTCTTTTCGCCACAAACTAGTCTTTTTTCGTCACGTAATAGAACTAGGGAAATATCGGAGACTAGGGACAATTAGTTAAAGAACTTCCTTAAAATCTAAGTATTTTTTTTAGCTTCGGACAGTTTGATTAGAGCTTAGTTGCATCAGATCAGGTGTGAAATTAGCTGAAAGACTATAAATAGACAGTGAAGCGCGGGGAAGGTACCGACGTAAGATTTCGAATAGCTGGTTTCTCATTTTCATTACCATACAAGTATATATCGCATCCAGCATCTCTTCAAGAATCATAGCATATTATTTTCTAGCGTTTTCCCTGCGTCATATCATATCGTACCAGTATCATCTTCCCTTCAATATCAGTACCATATTCTTACAGTACCAAACTTTCAACCTATTATATATCAATCCTAATTTTGGACTATCTTCTTTTTTGTTTTCTGGTCGTTACTGTTCATTTTTGTCTGCAATTCTCGTTTTGCTGTTTGACAGCTTTCTTGGACAATATCGGCTGTCTTAGCTTGCCATGGGGGATTTTGATTATCAGGGAAATAATAGAGGCAGTACCGATGGCTCGCATGAATACAGACAATATTATCAATCTGTGAGAGGCGGTGCTACGTCAGATGGAGGCTCAGAAAATCACAGATATCATCATAATAATCGCAACAATTTTCGTGATTCAGGGGGATCTGCCTCTGGATCTGGTTCCAGCGCCAGAGATTCACGTGGAAGTATAAACACAAGTATTTCATCACCAACTAGCGGTGGTAATGAGTTAGGAGGAGATCTGGGAAGAGGAAGAGGAAGAGCTGGAGGAAGTGCTGGAGGAAGTGCTGATGGTGGCGGAGGAACAAATCGTGCAAGATCTGGTATTAATAATTTCACTACAGAAGATGCCGTCGGAGAGGAAGCAAATAATTTCGGTAATGACTATAATGACCATTATCTCCGTTCTGGAGTTCTACCTCAATCTCATATCATGAATATAGAAGACCCACTGATTGGATATCCTAAACTACAACATCTGCATACCCTTAAAGAAAACCATAACCGTCGATTTGCTTGTAAACCTTCTGGATGTCGAATAACACCCAGGGAGATGCCTAACCGGCTTAACTCCTGGTCCACTCATGGAACGAATTTTGATGTAGTAATGGTTAACGGTTGCATTGATAACGTTCCTTCTTATGAAACATTGATAAGTTTACCCATACATAAAATTACTCCTAGACCAAGTGTTTTGTTTTTATGGGTGCCTAGTCCTGCTTTAGAAAAAGGAAGAATGGCACTAGAGCATTGGGGATTTCGTCGTAGTGAAGACATTGTCTATTTTGTGGATAATAAGTCATCGGTTCATTTTCCTAAATGGTTGGCTGTATCACCCGATGATTGTTTGGTAACAACAACTTGGCATTGTTTGATGGGGTTGAAAGGTACCTTAAGACGATCTGAGGATTCAGATCTTATTAATTGTAATATCAACACTGATGTAATTCTAGAGACTATCACCGACAGGTCCAATGTGGTCCCCGAACAAATGTATCAGATTATTGAAAACTTTTCTCTTATGAGTAGACGATTACACATTATACCAGGATATTCTACATTGAACAAGCCGGTACGAGTACGTCCGGGGTGGGTTATTATGAGTCCTGATGTTTTGTTGAACAACTTTGATCCTTTAAGTTATATGGCACATAATAAGGCATTAGGATACAGAGTTCCAGTCGATGATGAAATTGAAAATTTGCGGCCAAAGACTCCACCAAGAGTCCGGAAAAAGTGAGGCGATACTATAATAGCAGTAGAGTGCTCTGATTCTGAATAATATTGCTAGGATGTTTCTAATTTGTATCTATACAACCAATAATGATATATCACGTCGAATATAAATGTTTAAATAATCACTAATGGTTCCGTCTGGCCATCGACCCGCAATTTGGGCACTTAGTCTTCCTCCGGCGGCTGGGGTGTAGCCCCAGATCCATAACTTTCGTCATTCGAAATGGCGACAGAGCCCGGCAAAGCGAGACAGGGCTTCAAGGCTCCGGATGAAAAACTACAACAGTCTCAAGAGTAGACGACGAATTCTTCAAAAAAACTACTAGCATTTTATACGCTTACATCATAATAAATGGCATTACAAAAAAGGCTGAAGATTTTCTTTTCTTCAAACCATGTATCAAAAAAAGTTTATATAATTTTATTCATTCAACCATTTATTTCCAGTCTTTGGTTGAGGAACATCTAAACCAAACTGTCTAGGAACATCCTCAATTCTATGTTTAGCATTAAGATTCTTACGAAGAACAATCTGGAAACATGTTGCAGATCCTTGACGAGAAATAATCACCGAACTAGCCAAAAAAAATTCCCAAATCCTAAACCACTTCTGGCCATACTTAGCAACAACCTTTTCACGATTACCTAACCAATTACGATACCATCTCCAAAGGGTTGCAGAATAATGGACACCAATAGTATCAATACCAACAACTTCAAATCCTGTTCCTTCTAACTTATCAATAACCCAACCTAATGGCGTAGAGGCATCGGCACCAGGGAAAATGTATTTGTTCATAAATAATCCCCAGATAAGATCTTCATACTGCCAATATTTACGGATACCAGCATATTGCATGAAAAATACACCATCATCATCAAGCATATCATGAACTTGAGCAAGGAACTTACCAAAATTTCGAACTCCTACATGCTCAGACATTTCCAAACAAGTAATCTTATTATATTTACCAGGTGGTACCGGGGTATCACGATAATCAAGACAAAGAATATTAGATTGAGAAGTAGGAATGCCATCTTTAGCCAAATTTGAATTTCCCCAAACAGTCTGATTACGACCTAAGGTAATACCAGTACTATCGGCACCATATTGAGTAGAAGCATATCTAACCAAAGTGCCCCAGCCACATCCTAAATCTAAATGACGGTCGCCTTTTTTAAGACCAATTTTCTCACATACTACTCGAAGTTTATTATCTTGAAGTTCTTCTAAAGTTTCTTCTCTATTAATATCAGAAATAATACCAGAAGTATAAATCATTCGTGGTCCTAAAAACCATGAATAAAAGTCATCACCACGATCATAATGATCTCTAACTTGCTCTTCATCCTGAGATCTTGAATGTAAAATAACTTCAGGAATCATTCCAGTTAGGAAAAATTTAAAAAGGGAATAAGTGAATCGGAAACTTGCCCAGTCATGACG
This sequence comes from Sugiyamaella paludigena, assembly GCA_030579875.1. Lineage (NCBI taxonomy): Eukaryota > Fungi > Ascomycota > Dipodascomycetes > Dipodascales > Trichomonascaceae > Sugiyamaella > Sugiyamaella paludigena. The sequence goes on along the minus strand of JAKTRU010000008.1, from coordinate 525,623 downwards.
CCATTCCAACATTTCTAAAGCATCTCCTTTGAACGAAACTTTCTGATCAAAATAAAGTTCATGAAAAGTTTCCCAGGGAATTTTATTAGTACCGCGATATTTAGCAGCAAGTTTAGGTTCATGAAATTCAAGATAATATTCAACACCACGGTTAGGAAGTTTGACCTTTTCATTCAAACGAGGAGAGAAAGTTGATGCAAAAGTCCAATATCCAACCAATACAGGCAAGAAAAAAATTAACACGAAGACTGTGAAAGTTTTACAACCTCCTCCAATCTTCCAAGTGAAATAAGCCGGTAATCCAAGCATAAGACCCAATAAAGTCAAATTAGAAAAATGCTTTGTACCAGGTCCTTCTGCTACCAAGATACCATTTTTGATTGCTGGGTACTACAAAAAGGAGTTAGCATACATACAATAGTGGCCGAGCGCTCCTAGACCCCATTCTCTTCGCTCGTCTGGTCCACCGTAGAGTATTGCAGTTGTTAAATCTCGTCTGACCCAGACCTAAGTGAAATAATCTTCTAGTTCACATCAGTCCATTCTCGCAAAGTCAACGGAGGGAATAACAAAACGATAACAACCAAAGCAAGTAAACATAAGTGGACCAAATGCTAGAGAATCATATCCATGCTCAATGCAAGAATGGTTAACTTCAATGCGGTGCCGGATCAGATCATCTGGAAGATCATAGGACTACAAGGCAGAGAACGGAGGGGGGCTGGATCAAAGCTCTTATGTCACTTAGGATTAATCAAGGCTTCCCGCTATAGCGAGATTAAATAATCTGTCAATTCACAAACAGTTGGCTTCCCCAGGTACAATTTAATCTCCAACAAGTCCATTTGAGCACTACCTGGGTAATCAATCTGCTATGATCTCTCTCTACAAAGAGACTGTTCTAACCAAACCTAACCAGGAGCCTAGAAATCTCATCTTGAGCCATTTCCCTCACACAGGAAAAATTCAATTGCATTTCTTGAATTAAATTTTTTCACTTACTGAAGTGGTTCGAACTCCATATTCATCAGATGCTGGCGGTTGTGGAGCCGCCTCCGGGGTCTTGATGAACTCAATTGTCATAACGAGGGATTTATATACCGATTACAATTTCTCTCTCAAATATATTAAATAACTGGAGAAAAATCAAAAATAAAATGAAAGAACAAGTCCGAAACGAACAATGGTTAAAGCACCTGATGATGACAGATATATAGATCCAGGTACGAAGTATAAAGTGCGAATGTCGGTTAATAAAGAGACTGAGAGATATCTGAGGGCCACGTTGAAAGACAATATTCAATAGACAAATCAAGCAATTAACCCTAATATGAAAGGCCATATATGGAATTTCAATTACTATATCTGTAGATTAAACCTAATATATCTATTACTATACAAGGAAATTATTTCCAACCTAAAATAACCATATAGGGAGCTTCATCCTAACGTTAATCGTTATATGTACGTGCGATATTTCTGACATTTTCACTGGATGTGTTCGAGCGCGGCGTTCATAGTGTACACCGGGCCTGGTATAAAATTAGGGTTTAACCATGTGAAGAAGCGATATATCATCACCCACTATGCCTCGGCGGGATCTAAAACTGCTAGCGATTGAATCTCGACCGTAGTGAGAGCTAGGAGTCTGAGGCTACTTCCCGCTGCCAGAGGCAGAGTGCAGGTCAGTTGTTGCCGGGTACTATCGATATATTAACTAAATCTGGAAATACAGTAAATAGTTGGATATAATCTGTTATATCATATACTTTGTCATGATTATAGAGCTCATACTCATCACGAGTAACTCTAAACCCACGGCCTCGATGACCCTACGTGCGTGCACATTCTCCTGTCTCTTAGTTAATTATAGCTCTATTCAAATCAAGAGATCAAGCTGGGCTGCCAAACTCTCTCCTGCTATGTCTTCGGCGACTGCTAACAGATCCTTCGCTCTCGGGCAGGCTAGAGGTTAAGTAACAGACGGCGACCTGCGGGCGCCGGAACCTCTACTTAAATGGTGCTATCCTTCGTTAACCGAAGTTCGCACTAGCAACTCTGAACAAAATTTAGTTAGATCGCTGTCCAGAACTAACCAATCTAGTTGGCACCAACCTGACCGATCAAACGTACTACAACAGTTATAACGGTGTGGTTTAAATCAAGTTAGACCAGTATAATCCCGATAACGTTAACTAACTGGTGGTTAATTTACTAGCTCGCACGCCGGCCGAGCCGCGTTGCCTGACTTGCCGTTCTGCCGTGATATAATCCCACGCCGCACTCAGCATCAGTGCAGAACGGAATGAGGTATGTACCGTACCAGTGGAGTGATGAGTGAAATGCTTGACCTACTCAATCATTCTACATCCAGGGGTTGGGATGTTGCCCAACCTCCCTCCAGCTACGCTTGAGGAGTCCACAGCATCACAGGTCATTAATGAGAGAACTGTTGAGATGCACGAGCTCAGCGAGAGAATGGAGTCTGGAGCTACCCCCCCCAGCTGCCAAAGTCAAAATGGTTGAGAGAGCCCTCCCCAACGGAGGTGGGTGCCGCCGGAAACTTACGTGTCGTCGGAATCTAAACCCTACCTAACCCACACACGGAAAATTTTTCGATTATTTGCTTTTTCTTGCCACCAAACGGCCAACTTTAACGCGTAAAAGCATTGCGGCTTGAGCGGCGTGACGTGCGATGATGATGATTTTCACTCTCAATATTTTAATTCTCGAAAATATATTCTTAAAACGAATCAGAATGATTTTTTTTTTTTTGAATTTTTCCTTTTATTCTGTTCCCTTCTGCTCTCTCTCTTCTTCTTCTTCCTTTTTATTTCTTTTCTTTCTTTCTTTTATATATTTTTTTATTAAATATATATTATATATTTTTTTTTCAGTATAAAATAAAATGTCTGAAATTACTTCAAAAATGCAAAATTTATCAGTTGATGATAAATCATCATCATCTGCTGGTGGCGCTGGCGCTGGTGAAGCCAATGGTGATGGTGTTGGTAATAAAAAGTATGTTCCTCCTCATCGAACTAGAGGAGATGTAGGTGCTGGTCCACTTCCAGGACAAGGATATCGCCGTGGAGGTGCCGCAGGTGGTGGTAGAGGTGGTTACGATAATGCTGGTAGAGGTGGTGGTTATGATAATGGTGGTAGAGGCGGTGGTTATGGTAATGGTGGTGGTTATTCAAGAGGAGGCGGTGGTGGCTATGATAATGGTGGCCGAGGTGGTGGTTATGGCAATGGCGGTGGTTATTCAAGAGGTGGCGGTTATGGCGGAGGCTATGGTGGCGGTGATCGTGGTGTATTTGGCGGTTCTAGCACTCATAAAAGAGGTAATAGAGGTAGATTTGTCGATGGCGTTCAAATCCCAGGAACCCGTGATGAACGTTTGGAATTAGAACTCTTTGGTACTGCTGAGGATAAACAGTTTCAATCTACTGGTATTAACTTTGATAATTATGATGACATTCCAGTTGAAGCTTCCGGTAATGATGTTCCTGAGCCTATTTCCACTTTCGATACTCCTCCATTGGAAGCTTTATTAGTTGAAAATATCGCCCTTGCTAGATATGCTAGACCCACTCCAGTTCAAAAATATTCAGTACCTATTGTTGCTGCCGGTCGTGATTTGATGGCCTGTGCTCAAACTGGTTCTGGTAAAACTGGTGGGTTTTTGTTTCCAATCTTATCACAGTCTTATATTAATGGTCCTGCTGCTTTACCAGAAAAGGCCAATTTGGGTTATAATCGTAAAGCTTATCCCACTTCATTGATTCTAGCACCAACTCGTGAATTGGTTTCTCAAATTTTTGATGAAGCTAGAAAATTCTCTTATAGATCTTGGGTTCGTCCTTGTGTTGTTTATGGTGGTGCTGATATTGGAACTCAATTAAAACAAATTGATCAAGGTTGTGATCTTTTGGTTGCTACTCCTGGTAGATTGGTTGATTTACTTGAACGTGGACGAATTTCTTTAGCAAATATTAGATATTTAGTTCTTGATGAAGCTGATCGTATGCTTGATATGGGTTTTGAACCTCAGATTCGTCGTATCGTTGAAGGTGAAGATATGCCTGGTGTACAGGACCGTCAGACTTTGATGTTCTCCGCCACTTTCCCAAGAGATATTCAAATGTTAGCTCGTGATTTCCTTAAAGACTATATTTTCTTGTCTGTTGGTAGAGTCGGTTCCACTTCGGAAAATATTACTCAACACATCGAGTATGTTGAAGATGAAGATAAAAAATCCGTTTTATTGGATATTCTGGCAAGTGGTGATCAAGGTTTAATTTTGATTTTCGTCGAAACTAAACGTATGGCCGATAATTTGTGTGATTTCCTTTTATCACAAGACTTTGCTGCTACATCAATTCATGGTGATCGTACTCAACGTGAACGTGAAAGAGCTTTAGAAACTTTTAGATCTGGACGTGCTCCAATTATGGTTGCTACTGCTGTTGCTGCTCGTGGTTTGGACATTCCAAATGTCAAACATGTTATTAACTATGATTTACCAACTGATATCGATGATTATGTTCATAGAATTGGTCGTACTGGTCGTGCTGGTAATGTTGGTGTTGCAACTGCTTTCTTTAATCGTGGTAATCGTGGCGTTGCACGTGAACTTCAAGATATTTTGAAAGAAGCTAATCAAGAAATTCCTGCATTTTTAGAAACTATCTCTCGTGAGAATAGTTTTGGAACTAGAGGACGTGGTGGCGGTGGACGAGGTGGAGGTTCTGCCAGAGCTGGTGGCACTCGTGATTTCCGTCGTCAAGGCGGTGCTAGCGCTGGTGGTTATTCTAATGGAGGAGGTGCCGGTGGTGCTCATCATTATAATGATCGCAGTGGTGGTGGTTATGGTAACAGTTATGGTAATGGTGGTGGTTATGGAAATGCTGATCAGCAAAGTTGGTGGTAAACCCCTAAGACCTGTGATTCCACTTGACCATTTTTTTTCCTTTCTGATTTGATTTCTTTCACTTGAAAAAAATTGTTTGCTTTCTTCTTCCCACCCTTTTTTTTTGCTTGTGTTGTGTTGTGTTGTGTGTGGATTTTTTTTTTCTATTTTCTTGTTTTTCTCTCTTAGCATGTCGATTTTATTGGTTTTTTTTTGCTTGTAGTAGTGTTGTGTGTTATCTGTATGTGTTGTGGCTTTTTTGCTTTCTCTCTTTCTTCTTTTTTTTATTGCATTTTGAAACGAACCGAATGAACGAACGAACGAACCTCAAAATGGTTCTTTAAACCAGTATTTTTATTTTTATTGTATGGTGTATGTGGTGTTGTTATATGGTGTTTTTTTTACGTTTTGCATGATCTGATCTATATATGACGATGATGCTTCTAATGTTTGGATTTCATCTCTGGTTTAATTACGGTTGTTTTTTCTGATAGATTTTTATTAATGGAAAAAGAGTGAAGAGGTTTATTTTTTTCTTTACACAAATGTTTGTTTCATGAATGCAACAAGAAAGAAAGAAAAAATTTTAGAACCAACGAAAAAGTATGTGAAGCTATATGTTAAGCTTTCTCTTTTTTTACTTTGTTGGCCTTCGGACTGGTTTTCCGATTGTTTTTAATGATTTTTTTATTTACGACGATTGAACGAAAACCTAGATTTTTATTTATTTTGTTGGCTACCGAAGGCATTTTGCTATTATAGAAAAGGGAGCGCTTTGGATGATGGAAAAGTTGGAAATTGGCATGATGAGTTATAGAGAAAATTTTTATGGGATATATTGGGATGTATTCTTGGTACTTGTTTATAATAATTTAAATAGCGTTATTGTTTAAAATCGCACGACTCCACTGGTTGGTCAGTCCTGTTGTCCTGTCTCTGGCACTATGATTAGTGTCCAGTGTAGGTACTTGCTTTGAGGCCCAGCTCTCATCGCTGCGTTCGCGATTTCAATCCTTGAGTACCTCATTTTGGTTACTTTTGAGTCGGAATACAACTTTGTCATTCTGTACACTCAACAAGGTTGGCTCGGTGTTTCCAATTGTGAATATCCTGTATATCATGGAAGAATGAAAACCGAAGCTGCGACAGTTAGTTCTCTTGTTGTACAATATATAGTTATTGAGCTGATACAACGTCAATGGAGGTCAATGCGACACTTGTCGTGGTTTGGCTGTTCAATCCTTTGCCTGCCTCTAGCAGCTGGGGGCTCAGATCGAGAGATGTTTCTGCTCGCTTCGCTAGAGTTAATTCACATACTTTCTCGAGCTTGGCCGCCGGCTGCTGGGGCTTTTGAGCTTCAGGAGGATGGCCTAGGAATACCCCATAGATCCACATGAAGAAGAGACTGGTCAATCATCTTCTGCATCTACAATCCGAATCGGCTCTAATGATGAAGGTGCAATTAAATCAGATTGAGTAGTAAATTCTCCGTCGGCTGGAAGACTGTCGCCGCGAACCGAGTGAATTGTTCAAGCCTGCCCAGTTTCTTAGCAATGAAGGACAATTACTAGCAAGCCCTAGCGAATGTCACGGTATGTGACCATAAGGTGCACGTCTATTTCGTGATGTTCTTGACGCTTTCTTTTCTTAATGATTGGCCGTGTGGTTACCAATATCAGCTAAGATTAATCATCTCATTCAGATGCATCTTGATTATCCAGACGTATAACCATCTAAGACATTTTTACAAAACGTTGCCCCAGCCTACATTTCCCCCCTTTTACCCCTTTGACCCCTTAGTACATTTCTGCCTGAACGCTTATTACTGATACGTTTCAATTTCTGTTCCACGCGATATTCTTATGATCCGCTAATTATAATAGTAACCGATGCACTTAATTTACCAACTCTGGCGACTGGGCATTCCAGCCGTTGACTAGGGAATGGAGTTTGACGCGTAGTCCTTCGCGAAACAGTATTAGACCCAGATTCGGAGCTCCGTTCCAAAAGTCCTCCAGGCTGGAACGCCGTCAGCTACCGGTTTGCCTTGATAGGGGGCAGACTCCATAGCTGTTTGACTACGCTCGAGAGGTTAAGAGAAGTGGAGATCAGAGCTCGAGCGAAACAAGATCCGGGGCAGATCCCATTGACGCTCTTCAGGGGTTAATTTTGTTTAGAGTTGTTAGCAGAGCAGGTACAGTACTGTACCCGCCAGAAAGGGTAAGCAAATGCTGAACATATATCTGAAAGCGGGTGCTGAGGAATGTAAAATAGATAGAAAGCCAACTTTTTATTGCATGATGCATGCTGTTGTTACAAGCAAGTGTATGAATTAAGTAAATATATGACTGTTATATGTAGTAGTGTCAGTAATAATGTACCGTAGCCAAGTTATACATGTATATATAGCTAAGTGGACCTATAGTCGATAGCTTGAAGTGCTAGATAGCTAATTCAGTAAGTGGTAAACATGGTCACTGATGCGAAAAAGCCGCCATTCCTTCGCCCCAACCTAGGTCTCTTCTTCAAAGACCCTTATGGTACTGACACCATACTCCCTTGTCTCTTGTGGATTGAGATAATCATCATCACTATTGAATAACAGATAATCTCAGACATCGGGATTATGTTCAGAAGAAGATTGAATTAATCGATTTCATTTTATCTGAAATCAGCAATTCTGGAGTGAGAAACTCAAGCGTAGCGAGCCCAGGAACAGGCCCCAGCTGTCGGAGGCACGATTTAATGTAAGGTTGACGCCCTCTTTAGCTACTATTATAACAGCGGAGATTGACGAGGACAGGCGGCAGGTAGACAAGCAGATCAGTCGAACAGTTGGTGTATGAAAAGTACACCATGTCTGAGAATAGTACTTTACCTCTCTCTACCTGCGCTAAAGAGTGCGCCTGCATGCGCACTCTCACTATTTGGTTAGTGTTCTTATAACCGTTTATGGAAATTGTTAGGTAAAGAGAGATTTTCCAGTACAATACGCCTACTACCATAAATTACTTTATTGGGAAAGTGGACCAGATTCAGTTTCTATACAAATCCAAGCCCCTTGACGATCAGCCCATTCGGAATATATCTACTTCAAAAGGAACAAATTAGATTGGGAGGGGGGTGGTGGGGCGGAATAAAATATGATTGAGGGGGGTTTTCGTTTTACCCGATGTATACGGGTTTTTATCTTTGTTCTACGCAGTTAACATCTTGGCGGGTGGGCAGCCAATAGATAGCGAAAGAAAGAGCCAGTGCTTTATCTTTAACACATCAACACATATCTTTAATCAGGTAATTCTAAAAATAACATATTTCAAAAATGAAGAACCAGGCACAAATACTAATCAGTTCACACGAGTTCCTTTTTCCCATAATACACTGTTAATATTGATCACAACTTCATTATTATTAATGAATTATGAAAATTACAACAAGCAATACATAAATAATAAATCGCTTAGGTAGTTATAGTTAGATATTTGATAATATTTTTTTTAATGCAGTCATAATGTTACTGATCTAAAAAGGTTTAGTTAAGTTAATCAGGTTAAAATAATTTTATTGACTGCTTGCTGCAGGCAATCATACAGGATAATACAGCACAAATACAGTAGTAACCCTAGCAATTTGGTACTAGTGAGCCACACGCTCCTCTGCTTATTTCTTCCTGTTAGCCCACGCTCCGCTCAGGATGTCTTTCTCCTACACTCCGCTCCTCTCCTCTTAGTATGACTAACTACGTATGTAATACCAGACCAATCTTGTTTTTACTTAGTTGCTTAGTTGCTAATAGTTTTATTATGTAGGACTGTTGCAGCAATATTATATTCATGGGCTAGGGTTGAAACATAGCCCGCCTGGTCTTGAGCCTCCGCGGCCCTAGTAAAGCCCTCCCTAGTCTTCAGAAGAAACCGGTCTCGAGTTTTTCCTCCGGCGGTAGCCTTTGCTCTCGGCAGAAGAAGGTAACAACAAACCTCAACACTCATATTTTCGCAATTATTCCTTTATTCTTTCTGTTGAGATTAGTTACTAAGACCGTTTTGGGGCGGGAAAAGCCAACTGAGACCTCACAGCGCCAATCAAGTAACAGCTATCACGACAATTTAACAATGGAAACAGATTTAGCCAATACAGCAGTCTGCTCACGTATTAAGCCATTTTAGGGCCAGGAATAATTTCCAAAAACGTACCAGAACGCATAATATTTTGGTGCTCATCAGGGCGGATAGATAAAGTTAGTTAGACCTAAACTATTGAATGTAGTAAGTGTAGATGTGCATTGGCCGTTTTGATGCGCACCATGTTACACGGCCCTCTCTAATATGCCCGAAACTCCCCATGCAGATTTAGCCGTGATAATAATGTTCTGTATAAGCGTTTGACGAGGGTCGTTTCGAAGGGTTTGACTCCGTCGTTGGACCGCACTGCCCCCAGACAATATTCACCATCACCTTACTTCATATATTGAGCGCACAGAGCTAAGGGGTCCGGGCACGTTCTTGATGGCTGGAAGTAAAACAGGGGAGGCGGGTCGAGTCTCAGGGGGATGAATGCATGGAACCAATGAAGCTAATAAGGATCTTTAGTTATATGAGATGATATTCGTTCTATCGAATCTATTGAACAGACTAGAAGGGGGAGATCAAGAATGGCGACTAGAATATTAACTATGGCAAACTAAGACGAGAGATGACGCCAACATAGCGCGGTAGTCGCTCTTTTTTCGGGCTATGTAACTTTAGTCCCCGGTTACCCCCACCAACCGCACAAGTCAAGAGTCAGTCCCAAGTTAGCATTCATACTCCTCTCGTTGACATGGAACCGGTCAGCATGGAGATTGCATGTGGAACAGGCTACAGACAGGTATAACTTTCATCTATCCCAATTTCGCCTCTGATCCGGCCTATCTCGCTTGGCATAGAGACGAACTTGCGTGTCTTAAGCAGACGAAACAGAGATGAAATCGGAACGGGGATGAAACGACGAGGAGGTACAGATTGATTAAACGAGAGAGAGGAGGATACTTCATGTTTCTAATTCTGAAACTTGCCTTGGTTAAGATTACCCAATCTGTAGATATCTAATAATAAGTCTTGATAGTTACATTCGCTTTCGCTTATCTTTACAACCTAGTTCATGTAGTGTAAATATTTAATTTATTTTCCAACGGACATAATGGTCCGACGAAATTTTCACAAATTTTGTACCTAAAAATAAAATCAGGATATTTTTCATCTCAGTTGCTCCTCTGGTAGCAAACTTGCGAGGTTCTGCCTCCGGCGGCTGAGGGCACAGCCCCAGATCGTTCTAGAATCGCTCCATCACTAACAGAATTAACCACCAAAACAAGCAGTGGGATCTGGGGCAGCTACATTATACATTAGGTCTCAGGCCACAAATAACTGAAGACATAACCCAGTGCTATCGCTATAGCATATAGCATACATGTCGCGTGCTATATGAAACAGGTAGGTTCTGCAGTGAGGGAAATAGACGGAGAAAAAAACAAATCTAATTTTAGAACTGGGACATGATTAAATTAAGGGGGCAGGGCAGGAGGGGAAGAATTAGGTATGAATTCTCAGATAGAGTTACGATGCACGATCGTATGTAACTTAATGCAAGTATGTAGATGAGAAAGTTCGAGAAAAAAAATTCTTTACTGTATAACTCTCAGTCAAGTTTTGATTCCAGCAGGGAGAACCCCATGGAGGACGGCTAGTCCTAGCCGTCCTCCTCCTTCCCTCCTCATCAATCTCTCGCTTCAATAAAACCTAACAAACTTAAAAAAGAAAACTTTATTTATTTCTATTATTATCATCATCTTTCATCGATAATCATCTTCGCAATCATCTAATCATCATTGCCATCACCCGTCACTCTACCCATCATCATCCAACATTATCATTATCATTCCATGTGAAGTTACATTGGCAAAACCCTAACATCCAACGACGCCGTGCGGACAAAATCTCACCACCCCCACTCGTCTCAAATGTATACACTGGTCTCCTTCCACTGTCTGCCTCCGGCAGGCGATTCGATGCCTCAGACTCCAAAACTCTGGCTACGCTGGAGAGGTCAAGAAAGAAACAATCGTTGAATAGTTTCCGTTACCTCTCAAGAGGAACGATTCGGCCCCAGCCCCCGAAACTGTGAGCAGAACAATGTGTGTGGTCATATAGGGAAGCTACTATTATAGAATAATAAATAGTTTATACAGCGTATAAAAAATAATCGCGTTCAATATTTTCTTTTTCTTCAGTCGTTTTATAGAGAGGGAGTCAATTCTGTCTTTTGATTTGTTATCTCTCATTTGCCATTTTCCGCTTTAGTAAAATAACTGCACACAGTGCCAGTAGTTTTTCCATATTTTTTTTTTTTTAACCCTTTTGCATTAAATTGCTTTTTCTTATATTTTCCGTAGTATTGCATTATAACAGTACTACGGTGTTACCGTATACTACTACACTAAGTTACTGTACAGGACTGGATCAACTTTTTTTTTGAATCCGACAGTTTAGTTACTACATACACTACCCCTTGGCCTGCCCCCTTGCGCCCCCCTTTGGAATTAGTCGCGCGAACCATTCTGAACCAGCACTTAACTCCCTCGCTGTTTAACAGTCTGATTTCCTGTGGTATTTTCGTGTTTTAGGTGTTTGTCTTTAAGCCCCTTCTTATTTTTCTTCGGTTGCCGTGATAAACCCTCGTTCTCTACAGTTTTTGTTTGTTGTTTCTTTTTTTCTTTTTTCTGATTTGTTTTCTTTTTTTTCTTTTTTTTTGTAAACTTGCCTTAGTTGTATAAAGTCGGTCCGTTCTCTCGCCCCTATTACGAATATATATAAGACCTTCTTTCCTTTCCACTTTTTTTAATTTTATTATTCTTTCTTTCTTTCTTTCTTTCTAGATTTTTTTACTCTCTTTATAACATCAGTTTTTGAAATTGTTTTATAAGTCAAATCAAACCCAAGCCTTTACACAACACAAATCATTAAAAATGCAATTCAAGACTCTTGCTATCTTCGCCGCTGTTGTTGCCGCCGTTTCTGCTGCCAACAGCTCAAATGCCACCAATACCACCTCAAACAGTACTGCCACTGGATCTCCTACTGGTGCTGAAACTGGTGCTGCTATGAACCATCTTGTCAACGCCGGTGTCCTCGGTGCCGTTGTTGCTGGTGGTATGGCTCTCATCCTCTAAATGCAATAATAAAAAAATAAATGACGAATAAATATTTTGGATTTTAAAGAGAGAAAAATGGTTACTTCATTTTCATTCATTCAATTTTTTTTTCAAATTCATGATTTTTTTCTTTTGCATCTTTTTTAATTCTTTATTAAAAATATAAAAATAAGGGGATAAAAAATTATTATATTATAAAATTTTGGCTATTATGTTTTCTTATATTTCCTTTCCATATATAATGATATGAGGGTACTACCACTCCTTCAATATATAGGTCACCATTTCATTAAAAAAATCATTTTCACTATGATTTGATTTTTCTTTTCTCATTTTCTGTTGTTCTATTAATCGTCAACTTTTTTCTTTAATAACTTTTCTTGTTTTTTTTACACAGTTTCTTTTGATGTTTTTACAGTTTTGAGTTATGATAGATTTTTGGCACTAGCTGCTATGAAACCAGGAGGAACTTGTATTTTTTAGGACTTTATATATTAATAAACTAATTTAATTGTAATATTTATCTTCATTCTTGAGTGGTCATTGTGTTGCTCGGTTGCTCCGGCGGTTGAGGTGATACTTGAGATGACTGGTTGGAACTGATTGTTATCTGAGATAACGTTCTAGCTACATTCCTAGATGAATCAATCTCTGATAACAAACTTCTAGACCGTTCATGCACCTAAATCTATCTATAATTTGATCCAGAACTTAAGGTACATTAGTGTTATTCATCTCATCGTAATTGTCGTTGTCGCTTAATGTTAGTTAAGTCTAAATTCTATATGCTGCCATTTGCTAACATGTGAGCTATTAACAAGTGCTGTACCTAACTAACAAACCACTTTTACCTTGTTATTTGTGTCCTTGTTTTATCTAACTATTCAATATTCCATTGTATTCTTATCCGTTGTTGTCCGTCTAATTCCCTCTAATTTCCTCTGCGTGTGCTGTAACGGAATTATTCATCCGGAAGGGTCGACCCTTGGATAAAATTGCGTCAGCCACTCAACAAAAGGTACATAAAATAAAATCCGTCGATCCTGCATGCTTTTGTCCATCCAAAAATGGTAATAGCTTCCGGGCGCGACGCTTAAAGAAAAATTATCCTAATTTGGTAAGCGGATAAAATTGTTTAACAAATTTTCGCAAGATAAGGGCCAACAAAAAAAATATCATCTAACAAATGGTTACCATCACTACTCAAAATGAGCTAATCAGTTTAGCTAACTCAACAGCAGTAAGTAACGGCGGATTTGGAAAGAACGAAAATACACTAAGAAACTAAGAAACTAGGAAACTAAGAAACTAGACTTTCCTATTTCATACTACCGTAATATCCATTCATTTTGTGTTCGCCCCAGACCTAGCTCTCGCTATCCTCGAGAAACTCGGATATTACCTAGGGAAATTTACGAATATTAGCGTAGTAGAGAAATGTGACTTCGAGAGCTTAAGATCTGGGTCTTGGCCCCCTTGCCGCTGGAGGAAACCTGGTGCGGCGGTAACAAAATAAGTGACGCTTCCTTATCTCACCCAATAGTATATTTTTCCGTGAAATATAAGCAGAAATGTTTTTAACTGTATTAGTCATCGTTGTTAAATGTATTATTCATTATATCTATTAAGTTTAGTCATCGTTCCTGAATGTGCTCTTATCCTTTTTTTAGAAAATGTCACTGTCGATCTTCGTCATCATGATATCATCATAATCATCATATTCAATCGATAGAGAGAAAATGGGGCAATAATAATTGATTCTATCCTTTATCAGAGACTGATCTTTTTTGATATTATCTTGCTGTTTGCTTCACGAAATAATTAATTGTAATACATTATATAGTAGCTAATAATAATGGTTAAAAATAGCCCCTGTTAATATATTATACATCCAGCTTTCATGCTAGACCACAATGAGATATGAACTTGTTATTGTCTATATCAGCCAGGTTTCGCTATGTCACTTTGTCCAATGTCTTATAGAAGTTGTGATGGTTATCAACCGGATTGTGGCATCCACTTCTATTTCGGCCGGTCGTTTGAGTCTCGGCATTATTGGCTTTCGCTGGGCTCGACTGTCTCAAGCTAGGCAACGGGCTCCTATGCAATAGGGCATCGTCCTGCTCCATTATTCACATATGACGGGAAGTGATCTCTCTTGATTTAAGATAACAACCACCCATGTCAAACTCTAGTTGCGAAGACTATCCCGCTTATTCTGCTAATAAAGCCGCGTACATGTGCGGCTCCATTCTACGGGTTCAACAACGGTATCTGACAGTGATCAGGAAGTTGATTGTTGAATAAATCGGAAAATTATTGTCCAAGTAATGGTAGCGTGCCGGTCTTCGATTAAATAACCCTGTTTAAGTACTTTCTTTTCATTAAGGAAAGCTAACGTTAAAGGTTGAGAGCTTTCCCTGTTCAGAATACGATCACTGATATACATATAACACTCAGACAATGAACATATAACAATGATAATATCAGTAAAATAATCTCTAAATTATGTTATAATTTACAGCTAATATCGTTGACAATGACTTTAGGAATAAGCTCTGGCTATCTGTTCGGATTGTTATCATCAGTCTGTTATTATTCCAAATGACTTCTACTGAGGCTTAATAACAAGCCTATTATGGCCGCACTTTGACACCCATCTCAATATGTATATATATCTCTATATATATTCTTACTCGCTAGTCAGGTGATCAAAAATTGGCGCGCGCGCGCATGCATAATGCGCATGCATATATGCATGGACCCGTGTTTATCCGTGAATCCGATCCGTTCCATCCATTCATTCATGTTCAATATTCATCTACTTTCACCATTCATTCATCCATCTGACCAAATGACAGGACACACGGAAACGCATTACAGTATGTCACGGTCCGTATGGGCCGATATTGTTGATTAGATGTCAACAACAGAGAACCAGAAAAGGCACATTACCCTTAGCCCTGGAGAACCAAGACTTCTTCATTCTATCACTTATCAATATTAATTTGTACTTCTAGGATTGGCGACTATCTTTCTCCTCTACATACGTCAAATAGCCTAGGGAATATCTCCGACCTTCGTCTCCGAGTACTTCACATGGTAATTACTCGATTAGTCCAATTGCAATCCCACGGTCGCCAGCATCTGACCTTAAGTCTTCACAAGACACTCAAGTGCCAGTACTCGGCCATAATTGAAAAAATTCAGATGATACCTTAGATGACCTTTAAGATTGGTCCAGGCCAGATTGTTAATTAGATGAGGTAAATTTCAACGCCCATATCCGTTAGATACAAATGACTAAACTCAAATATGGCAAAGAGTCTTCCGAACAGAACGAGCTATTACGGATTATCGGGACTGGAAAGAGCACGACCAAATAACGAACTCATCAACTATTCAAATAGAGACTCCTCGAGAGCATCCAAATCAACAGTATTGGATCTGATTTGCGGCTCTAACGACATGCTATAGCGGTCTAAAATTGCAGCGGCTCAAAACACAGCATCATGAAGCCTCACCAGACTACAAATAAATATCCTTTAAAAAGGAATTAATCATGCTAATAACAATACACTTTGTTGACAACACCTTAATCTCTCTCATCTCCTTCTTCACACAAGTTTTTGTTTCATAACATAACCAATTTACCGTCCATCTATCCATTCAACGTATTGATATTATATTTATTTCATATTTATTATTGTCTCATTAATTGATTTCAATTGAGAAGGTTATTATCGTTTTCATCATAAGGTTATAGATATTTTCGGTATGTAACGTGGCGTAGGTTTGATCTGTGATTGATGATTAAACCCTCTTTCAATTATTGAGGGAGATTCCAATTAATAGCATTTATGGATACAGGAAAGGACAAAAAAAGCGTGGGTCTGCCGTTTTTAGTTAATGAACGCAGATAAGGAAGACGGCAACCATGAGGGCAGAGACCGCCCTGTTTGTTAGCCTTCCCAAACCCCTGAGAACTCGTAACTATCATCTCTTCAAAGGCATTATGTTATAGATATCCAGTGAATGCCAGAGGCTGATGGCGAGGAGGAATGAAGATTGCAAAGATCTAGATATGAGGGAGTTGAGATCACATTGGAGAAACCTGTTAAAATTAATCTAACCAAAGTATAGTACCAATCCCATTTGGAGAATCTGCCAATGAGCACCTGACGAGAACAGACTCTCTTGATATTTGGTGTCATTGGCTTTTCCAACTTCTGATCATTGGAAGAATCCAAAAAGATCATGGGACAAATTACATCAATTCCTGTTGATGTTGGAGATAATGGTGGAATACAGTCGCCTCTTGTAGGAGGACTTTTCTCCGCGATTGCCCTAAGGAACCCTTCCAGGTTTTTCATTTCATCTGTTCACGTTTTCAATGGTAGTTCTGATCCCGTTCCCCTTCTATCAATTTCATGTGACCGAAGGACATCAGCTATCAAAGCGACTGGTCGAAATAATAGACCCGTCGAGTTTATTTTGGTAAGCAAGCGAGATCTCGCCTCTTGGCTGGAGAATAGAGCCAGATCCAGCCAGAATTGACTATCCTGCATCCTGAACCCAACTGGTTCCTCCGGAATAAATCCCGAATGAATTCGTTGTAAAGAACGGGGTATATGAGAGGGGAGCCGAAAGAAGGCAGGAGGTCTATCTTAGACATCCACTTGACGTCGTATCTAACAGTTTTTTAGGACCCAGATTCACTAGGCCAACAGCCGGCATTGTTACTGAAAATACCGTACGCGCCTAGCATTAAATTTAAATTCACACTATCAATTTCGGTTGCTTCTACTTCTACTCTTAATAATCTTACATTTGTTTCTGCTTCATCTGCACGTGAGCTGCAGAATTTCATTTCAACGGAGTTGTTCCATAATCCCAATATTCAGAATGAGGAAAATGTAGTCCTTCTGGGTGATATATCAGTACCTCCCCTGCCTATTCCTCCTTCAAACAGTAAAACTGCACCTGTGATTCCAGAAACTCCTCATACCACCAGTATGGAATTTACTTGGGATTGGGCACCTCCTCCTGGCTCTTCGAGTGCTTCCAGTGGGTATAAAACGTCCGCCTGCTTTGCGGAATATGTAAAACGGGATCATTCCTTGCAACAATTAGCTAAGTTTTCAGTATGGGTTGAATCTGACTATCAACCATATCTGGCAGTGCCTAACAATGTGGAACGTTCCACGTCACACACTGGCCCTGAGTTATCTATATCACCATCTTCACCCTCTGAGAATTTCTATCCGTTTGGGAGCGTTTTTCCTAATTCTCCAGGGGTAGCATCTAGTGGTTCAACCAATATTCCTATTCCGCGTCGGACAGCGTCAGTTTCTGTGGGGCGTAATGGTATTGTTGGTAGAAGTGGCGCAGATAGTGTTAATACAAGTGGTGCCAGTGTTAGTGTTAGTGCCAGTGTTGGTGTTGGTGGTGCAAATGGCACTGGTGATTCTGTTGGCGCAGGTTCTGCTACAGCAAATGCTGTTACTTCTGCAGTCCTAAATTCTGATTCAAGTGATGTAATAGCTGAACAGCAGTTACCTCATATCTCTACTAGTTTACGTGAACAGTTACACTCTCCTGAATCTATTGGAAGAGTCATCCAGAAGGAGAAGAGTTCAGTATCGGTTCCACGACCTGATGACGGATCTGTTTCACAGCCTGAAGATGGTCCCCTGTTTAGAGCTACCATTGCCAATTTGGAGAGAAAGACCGGCAACTTAAAGAGTAAAATCAAAAAAATAGTGAAGAGAGCTACTTTTCTATATGAAAGACAGCAAGGGCTGGTAGAAGCTCAACGACTATTTAACGAAGCGTTGACAGATGCTGCCGAATCGGAAGTCCCAGCATTCAAGTCGATTGTTCATAGTTACTTCGATAAAAGACAACGTAGTGTTGAATTCATTCGCCAATCCTCTAACGAACTTCATAGCTACGTCGTGGAACCTCTTCGTAAATTATACGACCTTGAAATTAAATCATTCGACTTACGCAAAAAGGAATTTGATGATGAATCCAGTCAATATTATTCGTGGTTGTCAAGATATTTATCTATGAAACAAGAAGCCAAGGGTAAGAAGAAGATTGAAAGCGATACTAAATATCTAGAGAAGAGAAAAGCTTTTGAATTATCTCGATTTGATTATTATTCTTTTATGCAGGATCTTCATGGTGGTAGGAAACAGCAGGAAGTTACTTATCAATTAGCACTATATGCAGAGTCGGAGGTTAATAGGTTAATTGCTGTGGGTGAATTAACGAAAGTAAAGGTAAAACCTGAGTTGGATAAGCTGGTTGGTGAGATTAAAAATGCTAATAAAGATTGGTCCAGGCAAAGGGCCGAGCGTGAGGATCGTCGTCGGGCATTGGAAAGATCCATTATATCGCCATCAGAGTCGGGCCCTCCAGTGAGTGATTTTGCTAGAGCAGAAGCAGCGACAGCGGCAGTAGCAGCTGTAGTAGGTGCCGGACGGGCACCTAATACAACCATAGATGCAACTTCGAGTAAACTGACCGCAGCTTCAGGAACCAATCTGGGTTCCACGAACAATGAGCATACGAGACGTCCACCCACGCTTCGTATTGTAACCGGTATATCACAAATTGATAGCGGTATTGGTACTTCACCACTAGTATCGTCAGCTGTTGATAGGACTTCTTCATCTACAGCCAACAAAACGACCACATCACATTACGATACCGCTTTGAATGAAGATGATTCTGAAACTAATGAATATGATGATTACGAGGACGTTACTATCGCCAATAATAACAACAACTACAACAATGATACTACTACTACTACTAATAATAACAACAATAATAATAATAATAATATTAATAATAACAACAATGCCAAAAATGATAATACTAATAATTTTACGACTACAACTGCTAATCTTAATTCTAATTCTAATTTTAATATTAGCAACAACAGTAACGAGTATAACAACAATAACAATAATAATTCCACATCGGATATTAATAACCAGAGCTCTACTAGTGTGATTAGTGGTGAAGAAAGTCGTAAAGAAGGTCTTCTTTGGGCCATGTCTCGACCAGGTGGCCTGAATGATCCGATTCCTAACCTTAACAAACAGGGATGGCATAAATTCTGGGTTGTCTTAGCGGGTGGTAAACTCTGCGAATATACCAATTGGAAGCAAGGCCTTGACCTCCATAATGAACCAATTGATTTGAAAGTTGCCTGTGTTCGAGAAGCAAGGAATTCAGAAAGAAGATTTTGTTTTGAAGTAGTAACACCTAGTTATAAGCGTGTTTATCAAGCTACTAGTGATGATGATATGAATTCATGGATTCGAACTATTAATAGTGGAATTTCATCTTCTTTAGAGAATGTCAGTAATGTTGGTTCTTCTTCTGCATTGCCAAAACATACTAATCAATCAAAAGGATTTCGACGAGTTGCCGAGGGAGTTGGGGCGGGAGTAGCGGGAGGAGTAGGTGGAGTTGTTGGAGGAGTTGTTGGAGGAGTAGTCGGTGGAGTAGTGGGAGGAGCAGGGGCTGTAGGAGGAAGATTAATACATGAAGATTATAGGAAAGAAGTACTTGGAGGTCTTGGGGATAAGATCGGTCGAAAAGCTTCTACTCATGGCAAGCATCGTGATGAAATCAATAGTAGTAACGACCATTTTACTGCTATTGATGGTACTACTATTATAAGTACTGCTGCTGATAATAGTGGCACGACTCTTTCCTCGCCGCTACTAGATATTGTCCACAATTTAAATCGAAGCAATCTTCACTGTGCTGATTGTGGTTCAACATCAAAAGTAGAATGGATCTCTATTAATTTGTTGGTTATTCTATGCATAGAATGTTCTGGGGTACATCGGTCGTTAGGATCGCATATTTCTAAGGTTCGATCGTTGACCTTGGATACAGTTTCGTTTACACCGGACCTCGTGGAGTTAATCCGAGCAGTTGATAATTCTCAAGTTAATTCAATTTGGGAGAGACGATTAGCCCAACGTCCTGTTATCACTGAGAAAACTCGTAAAGCATTCATTACTGAAAAGTACGTGGAGAAGAAATTTGTCGATCCACTAGAACGACCTAATTCTGAACTTCGTAAGGCGGTGAACCAACAAGATATTATGGGAGTTTTAGAAGCTTTAGCATCAAGAGCAAATCCCAATTCATCTGTACCAATTGAAACGGAGACTGCTACTACGAGTGTTGCTTCTTCTTCATCTCCTTCTTCCTCTTCCGTTTCTTCTAGTTCATCACCTCCTCTCCGTCCTTCTAGGACATCTCCTAATGATGTTAGTGAATCATTGTTGTTGTACTCTTTACGATGCTCTCCAGCGACAGCTACGAGATTCCCAGTTACGGAATTATTAGTGTTGAATTCTGCAACCATTCCACAAACGATTCCAAGCGGTCTTTCGCCAAATGCTAAGGCATATATTACATCAAAAATGAATAAAGAAGCGGTAATTAATGGCACACCAGTTAGAAGGGGCTCTGAACAGGAGCAGAATTATCATCATCAGCAGCAATCACACCAGTCATTGCAGCATCCTCGCCAAGTACCGCAGCCCTATCAACAGCAACAGCAACAATTACAGTCGTCACAACAAAGTAACAATAATACACAGAAGAGTAATGTTAGTTCTAAGATTCAGAAGCGACTAAGTGTGGGATTTGCAAGTGGCCCGAAATAGTCTTATGTCGCACCTTCATATTCTGGGTTTGTTGTCTTTGATTGTTTTCTTAACATTGTACAACTATGGTCATTGTAATATGGGCACTTTAATAGCATTTTGATTTTGTAAATGAAGTTAATAAAATGAGTAACTTTCTGCTTGGACTAACTATGATTCCTGAAGCTCTTGCCAGACCTTTACAGTTGAGATCATATCCGTGTGAGATCAGCTCTGCCATATGGCGGTTGTGGGAGAGTCCCAGGACCCTAGTTTTCTTGAGAATTGCCGGAGTGCTCTGGAGAGACCAACCTCCTGGGCTTATGGAGACAATCTCAAAATATGGCTCGGGCGACTCGTATCGCGCGCTCGCTATATTCGGGGACATCTCCGGTGCCTGACATCTGAAGTAGACCTCACTTGGTTTTGCTACAGGCCATTCCAGCATTCTTAGATATGAGGATTTTCTCAACTCAGGGTCTGGTTGAACTATTCTCGCGAGTGTTGCCTCATGGGATAGAGCCTCAGATCCCTATCTCGATCGGCAATTCTCTAGGAGATCTTGCGGCTTCCCTAATGGTCACTATGCCACTGGAAGAAGTTACTATCTCCTTCGCTTGTCAGCGTGATAATGGGCAATGACATCTGGTTCGTGAAAACCAAATTAGCATCGAATTTTCAGGGGGAGGGCTACTACTACTACTACTACTACTACTACTACTATCAGTGAATCATACCTGTGTCACATATAGTAGTACTATCAAGTTAGAGCTCTGTATATCGTTCCTAGCTTGATTCATATATAATTTAAGTTTGGTTCATGTCTAGTTCACATTTGATTCATTGGAAAATCTAACTTTTTTTATTTCGAAGATCTACTTCTCTTTCTACATAAAGAAAAACCATTTAGTATTATGCAACAATGTCTGGTTTCACAATTAAGCTTAAAAGTTTATACGAGATGATTTTTAGCTTGAAAGCCATGGAAATTGTAAGTAATCTTATTCTAGATATTCTTAAGGGAAAAAAAGGACAGATCATTAATATAAAGTCTAGAACTTGCATTCGACTTCACGCATATGATGAAGCTGATGATGATAACTCAATGATGATAGTATGCTAATGAATTAGATACCCAAGTGGTATATGAGCAGCAGATAGAATGATCTAACTAGGACGAAGAATTTGGGGGGGGGGGGGGTGTATCATAAGTTAAAAGCATCAAGGTAAATGGGTATTTTATCGAGCCAAATCAGGCTAATACTCTTATCATGAGCGGAGTAAATAAATGTCTGTCGGTATAAAAGAGACAAGTAAACATCACCTCCAACTATTTACATATAAAGCACTTATTACAATCCCACGTTCGGCCACGGTATCAAAATGTCTCCAAATTGACGTCTGAAACAATCTTGAAACATCAATACATACATAAACATAAACATAAACATAGACATAACTAAAACATAAACAAAACAACATTTACTAAAAGAAAACAAAATGAATCAATTCCAATACTAATACTAATAATACACTAACTAAATCTATCAAACTTCATTATATTGAAAACTGAAACTTGTGCCTTATATTGTATATTTATGTCTCAATCAGTTTAGGAAGTAAAGCAGTCAGCCATCGGTAATCCGCTCTGCCTTAATCATGATAACCTCGCTAAGAGCATCTAAATAATCTAATGCTACTAACATTAAAGCTTTATACTACTGCAGTATACATACAATAACACGCGCTATCAACCGCTTCTACGGCTCTTATCGCAGCTAATCTCATTCTATACATTCCTAAATACGGTCGTCCGGTCGTCCTCTCCTCGTCTTCATCTGCAATCTTTTCTTTGGCGAGCTTATTTTCCATTCGACAGCCCCTGTTAAGAATATAAATTTGCTTTTTTATTAGCTTAACATTAATTATTTAACTTGCTTAACGGCTATGCATGCAATTTTCATGTGGTAAGTGGCTTAAAATCCAAAAGGGGTAACTACAGTAGTCGTAATGTAGACAAAGTCAGGTTTGCGGTGATAATTTCTCGGAGGGGCGCTATCTCTAAGCTATTCACGTTATTGTGAGTCCTGACTACCTCCCATTTGCCTAGGCGACTAGGAGTCGAGTCAGTCATAAAACTCCTCTGTTGTTCTCGCTTAAGTTACCTTTCCTTCCGGCGGAAATTTGCCATATTTTAGGTTAGTTAGTTTTAGTGATAACGATAAGGCGGCGGGATGTATATGGATTAAAGGAGGCAATGACTAGATCATCATCAGGCGGAATGACTAGATCATCATCAATTGGGAATGACTGGATCATCAGGCGGGGATCATTAGCCGGGGCTAACGGGAAATAAAGGGAATGAGAGGGAACCAAAGGGAAATAACGGATATTGTGCCATTGTGATAATCAAGTGTGATTTCCTGACGTTTGACGTTAGCTACTGCGAGATGTCAAACTCGCTTGTCTGCGTCCGCGCATGACTGAGGCGTGCACTTATTCGGTTCGAGGGAGTTGAGGTTTAATTTCACGACCGTGACATTGTAACTAGGACAGGGGGCTACAATCCGCGGCCCGGACTGATGTAGCAATCGAAACGGAAAACTCTTATTCGATCCAGACATATTACAACCTAACGTTATCAGTATACATACATCAACACATCGAAATGTCAGCTCCATTGTTCAGAAATATTAAACATGAACCAGCCAAATTCAACAAAGTTTTTTAAAAATATAACGCCTGCAAGCTGCAAAAACACAATGAAGTGTAAAACGCGGATAAAATTACTTTACCCCTAGGCATTACCCCTCTAGAGTTGCAGCATCAAGAGTGATCTAGACCTCATCGCGTGTAGTAAGCAAGACCCAGGGGTCTAAAAATTAAAGGAAGAGAGCTTTGCCGGAGTTTTAACCTCTTGTCTCAAATCCATTGAGAATGAAGAGAGGAGAAAGGAGGGGGTAGGGGGGAAGCAAGAGAGGAAAAAAGGGGATTAAGATCTATCTTACAGAAACAAGCAACAAAAAAAAGTGAGACTTAGATGTTTAATCAATCTGAAACTTGACATAAGATTTGACTTTTAACCTAGTTATTTTATTATTCAGGATGTCTTGCTGCGTCTCTATATGAAACCAAATTGATGCCATTCAACCTTGAACTACTAATTTAACTATATTGAACAGAAAATATGCAGAGATCAAATATTCCTGTTCATCTTTGCCCATTTCCTCTCCTATCTTCTATCTCCTCCTTCTTCGCCGCCGATATCGCATGATTCAAATCAAAAGGTCGACTCCGAAAGAGGCTGCACGGACAGAGAACATGTCACTTCAGAAGTAAGTATATCTACGGATCATTTTAAAGATGCATTTCTCGGCCAACGGAGATCCATGCTCGGCTCAACGAGAATGCATTCTCGGCCCAAGTAAGATCTACTTACAGTTCGGATCAACCGAGGATATGTGAAAATGCCAAAATTTAACCGGAGAAGGAAATATTTCTAGCTTCGGTAAATTTTACCGAACAAGCTTCTATGCCCCCCCAAATTAAGCCAGGGTGTATAATACAACGTCTCCGGCGGATGACTGCCATGCTGCTTGCCTGCGGCGGCTTAGGCCCAAGCTCCCGGGTCGGCATTGATCCATCTTCATCCGAACGATCACAAGTTGAAATAATAATCAAGGCAGGGTAATATTCAGCGCGCGCTCTCTCGCATTTTGAGTTCTTGTTAATTGACGTCGAATATCCGTCATAACATTTAAACATGGTAACTATTTATTAGATCCCCCTTGCAGTTTCACATAATTAAGTTATCTTCCCGGCCGGCATGAACATCTCTTTCTTGCAGGACTCCAAGCCTGGTGTGAGAGAAAACGGGTCCGAGAGCCGAATCTCAACTACCAGGAGACAGGAGAGGCGCAAGTGTAGCTTGGACCCTCAGCGACGCCTCACTCGTTTACTTCTCAAAATAGCCAAATATGGTTTTGTTTTGACCAAAAAAAGAGGTTTGCAAGGCAAAATTTTTTGGGGGGGTTTTAGCCGGTGTGTTGATGATCATCATTAACCGGTAGATACATCGCCCGGCGGGGGCTATGCTTTGAACCGTTGCTTCGGTCTCCGGCGGTGAGACCCCTCTACCTGGTTCGTGAAGATCATGTTGAGGACCAGATGAGAACCGAATAGAGAGAGGCAGGGGGCCATATAGCTAATATAAAAGAACTACTGTTGTTTAGATGGGCAAAGGGAATTGACAGAATAAGACTGTCTTGGCTGTCAAGATAAGCTATAAAATATCATCGATGGTTGTTTTATTTCCGGATGGTTTGAATCAAGAGTTTCAAGCCAAGATGATGGTGGTGATCCATTCTGTAACTAATTTTGTTTTATTATTTAACGGTTCGGTTTGAGCATCCCTTCACAATACAAATTTGGATGGGATCTCCTCCTTTCCATTGTTAACTAAAAAATGTTAAAAATATAAATTTCCCTTTTTGATTATGAAGGCGGGGATATGTAAAGTAAGTTGCGGACAAATTCGCCGGTAAGGCACTATTGAGGCGTCCAAAATCATGGTACCCGGGAACTGCGAGCTCTTCTTTGTATTTGTTTTTTTGTATTTGTCGGTTCGACGCATAGAATTAATAATCCAAAGCACTCATATCTGTTGATCCCATCCGAAAAAGAACGGCTTAACTTTCCTTTTCTGCGGTTTGTGCAGTTTTTCATGCGATAACCGCTCAAGGATTTACAGATGTATGGGTTAGTTTCCGCGGCACTTTTTAGCGAAGACGGCTGCTATCTGACACCGACTCCTAGGGTCTAGCTCCAGATCCCTAGCTCTCGCTTCACTCGAGATATTGATCTCTGCCTTTCGACCTCTCGACCTCTCGAACTAGGATGTAGTGAGGCAACCCTAGCTCTTGCTTGCTCAAGAACTGAGTCCACGACTGAATTGGGAGAGAAGCGAATACTAAGAAGGTTTAAACCATCGGAGACAGTCGCGTCGGACCAGCGCGCCCTTCGCTAGCCTAGGTCCAGAAGAGGGTGACGATGGTATGAGGTAACATTAAAAGTAATAATTTACACCAAATTAAAAAAAAGCAAATATATAAAATCCAGGCGGATCGTCCAAACGAAAAAGAAATTTAAGGGAAAAAGTTGATTAGGAACATAAGAGAAGTAAATGTACAATAATACATTTAGAGTGTACAGGTTACAGCTACAGGTCATAACGGGGTTACAGACTATATTGGCAATTAGATATATTTTTAAATTGAGGTTCTGTATGGAGAAAACTATAGGACCCCGAAGGAAGCTTTAGAACGGATTGCCGCCAAAGAAGGTAAGTTGGCATATGATCGGAAGCTGAAATTATGATTGCTTTGAATTGATTAAATGTTTGATACTTTGTAACAGATAAAACAGACAACCTTAAACTTAATAAGGATGATTT
The DNA here is from genome assembly GCA_030579875.1 of Sugiyamaella paludigena. Lineage (NCBI taxonomy): Eukaryota > Fungi > Ascomycota > Dipodascomycetes > Dipodascales > Trichomonascaceae > Sugiyamaella > Sugiyamaella paludigena. Next base: position 499,386 of record JAKTRU010000008.1, on the reverse strand, counting down.
CTCACTTTAGATTGTAGATATACATGTAGATAGATGTAGATAGATAGACACCGTAAGTTTTAGATAGGATAAATAGATAGAGAGACTATACTGTTTTTGATTATTTACCCCACCATCATATAATTATGAGTGCAACTATATCATTGTTGATGTAACTGTATCAACCAACGGTTACATTGTTATCCCATTTGAGTAAATACATGTCTTTACTGTTCATTGTTAGCTCCCAACTTTCTCCCAAGCTATAACTAACTCTTCTCTCCCCCTGCCATTCACTTTAATCGTAGATTTAGTTTGTTTCACTTAATTACTTATTTTATTAATATTATTTTTACTTTTTATTTTTCTATTTTCCCTTCGGTAATGTAACGGCAGGTTGTGTCCCCGTCCCGCACCTCCGTCTCTGTCAGCTGGTATTCCCACACCTCGTAGCTCGAGCTTACAACTACTACCAGTTATACGGATTTCGGGTGTAGGCAGCGCTAGGAGTTGGACGCTTCGCCTCGCCGCCGCCGGAGACAAATTACCGCCCAATGCAGACTAGAGGACAAGGTGTAAGGAGAGAATGCCTATCGGGGCGTGTTCTTCAGCCGTCGGAGGTACAATTAAGGATAGAGTGGTATGTACAAGTTAACTAACGTTACCACTTTATAGGTAATCTCAATGTTCTGTCATTGCTTTTTTGTTTTTCTTTTTGTAGGTGTTTTCGGTTTTGTTTTCTTTTTTTAATTTTGAGACTTAATTCGGTATTAGAATCAATTATCATATATAAAATCTCAAACATCGGTAAGACCTACTGTATGGCTTTAAAAATATGCTGCATATTTTTATTTGCCAATCTTATCCCCGTGTATCCGCGATTTGAATTCTATTACTAGAAAAACTGCCATATTTTTTTTATCTGGTCTGGAGATGGATATTTTTTTTCTCCGGAAAAAATCAAAGAGACGGAAAAGAAGAAAAAAAACTTGAGAACAAAAGAAAATCATTCTTCATGGTTAAAACAACAGTTCAAACTGCTACTGTTGTATATATATAGGATATATTTATATCAAAAAACAATTATATATTTTTAACACTTTTATTTATTTTTTTGCCTATCAATTGAACTACATATATTTATCTTGAGTTAGTTAACTATCACTATCTATTTAAGTCAAACTACCCTAACTATCTACTGTATCTATCAATTCAATTTACTAATTCTGATATAACTTGTACCAATAAGTTAATCATTTTTTTCTCTCTCGGTATATATATATATATATATATATTTACACATGCCCGTGCGTTGAGTTCATGTCTAAAACTTATATATCAACTTGGCATGAATGTAAATCATTATCAAGGAACATAATTACTTCAGCTATTAATAATATCCTTGGTGTACATTATTATTGTTAGTCTCATTTCATCTTAACCCAGGGGGAAAATATTAGTTTATCATACATACATCGACAACTAAAACAACTCCTGCCGTTCAACAACTAACTAAAAGTCACTAAAAATTCAACAAACGAACAAACCCCACCCCGCTTAATAGCTACCTCCAACTATTATAATTAATACCACTATAATATAGCTCTATACTATACCTTATACTATACCTTATATACGTATAAAGAGTTTTGTTATGGACTCTACCCTAACAGAAGATATTAACGGTAAGTTGTAACCCCCCCCCCCCTCATTCAGCTATGAGTGAAACCGAGCTAGCCGCTGGGTCTCGGTTTCCTCGAGGATCTGATCAACATACCACCATCGCTTGATAAGCCGCCGAACATTGACTTAGGACTCCTCTAGTGAGACATGACACACAACAGACTAGTGGGAGGGAGACATGGACCCAAATCTATGGGATCGTCGGAAGTACCAGATGTAGCCCAACTCGAACAATTTAATATTATCATTGAAATTTAAATTGAATAAGAACAACTTATCTGTCGTCTGCTGCTGCTGGCCTACCTGCCTGCCTCCCTGCCTGTCTTCCTGCGGACCATTCTGTTTCTGATACATACTTCTCCGACAATCCTTCTTGTCTTACCTGTTAGCTGCTTTACCGCCGCTGCTCCTACGGGATTGTTACGCTTTGCATAGGCATAGTCTCTATATGCAGTAATGTTATTACTACTCTCATTGTTTAAGAATGAGTAAAACATTATTATTATCGTAACACCTCTATTAACAGGGGGGAAAGGTACGCCAAAAGAAGCATAGAACCATTAAAGCACATATTATACACACACATACACACATATAATATTGTATCACCAATATTTCAAACACACACATCATCACCACCTATATTCAATCAACCTACAACACCCACCGGAACCAAAATCAGTCCGATTGTCAACAAGAGATTTCAATTCATTTCAAATCATTTCAAACCATTTCAATTCATTTCAATTCGTCTCAATTCTTTTCATACTATTATATACACACCTAAGCCCATAGAGCTAGTTATATACACTGACCTGGTACATTTCAGGTAATATTTTTCTGATTCTTTTGATATTATTATTGCCAACTTGTGTGAGCTAATATATATAAAAAGATATTAGTATCATAAAATAACAGTAATGTGTGTGTATATAAGTAGTAAGTAAGTAAAAAAACTAGGTGTTTCGTAGGTAATCGGTAGGTGGTTTGTTTAGTTAAGAAGTATGTTTTTCATGTCTTTGATTTAGTGGGTGTTGTCTTGATTTGACTGAGTTAATGTTTGTTTGTTTTGTGTCTCGAGTGCCCAGATGTTGTATGATTGATTTTCATATGTCAATCAATCAAAAGTGTTTGAGTGTTAAAAAAGCTGCTTAAGCGTTTTCTGGGTGCTAGGTTAATTGTAAAACCTACCTGTGCCACTTGTATATTTGTCTGCTGTTGTGTGTGTCTGTTGTGTGCCTATTGTGTCTGTTGTGTCTGTTGTGTCTCTCTTTCTCTATCTCTTGTGCTTATGTTTTGTCTCTCGTCTCCCTCGTCTATCTTCTTACATTTATATGTTGTTTTATTTTTCAACTAACATTTTTCCTCCTTTTTAATAGATAAACCAAATTCAATCATTACCCCTCCTTGGAATAACAATAAGAATAATAACAATAACAATAACAACACGAATAATATTAGGACTGCCCCCAATATTATCAAAATCATAAATAATACTAGTTCGACAGCCTCTTCTTCTTCATCGGTCGAGTCGGTTTTTACATTAAGCCCATCGACTAGTTCATGTCAGTCAATGGTATCCCCCCCGTCCTCTTCGGTTTCTCCAGGGACAGGTCCTAATCATATTCTTCATCATCATTCTTCTACGACTGTTGATTACGTTTCTATAACAACTCATTCCAAAAAATCTGGCCCAGAAAGATCGGTCTTCACAGTTTATTTGCAACCAAATGTTCCGAACGGAACAATTGATCAATTGAAATTTTGTTTAACTTTTGGTTCATATCGCAGTAATCCTTATTACTCAATTGATTCTTCTTCATCAAACCCTAATAAGTATACTGTTTCGGCTGAAGTTCCATCAAAAATTTTAGCGAATGTAAATTCTTCTGCTCAATCTGAAACCAAGGTTCCTATTTATCTTATAATTATTGACGCTCAGACTTTGAAAGATATTGGTTCAATTTATGTTTGTGATTTCACTTATGAAGATTCTTATCAACAGCAATCACAACAACAACACCAACAACAGCTACAGCAACAGCCTGTTCAATTACCATTACCTCAAGTTCAACAGCATGATTATTCAATAAAATCAACAATTGATCCATCTTCACAATATTCATATCAACAGTCACAACAACAACGTTCACATTCTCCTCCACATACTTCATCAACATATCTTCCATTACCAACTATGTCTTCAATACCTAGAACAGGTGCTGGTGGTGTTGGTAGTTCGAGTGGTGGTCAGCAACAGCAGCAACAGCAGCAACAGCAGCAACAACAGCAGCAACAACAGCAGCAACAACAACTACAGCGACATCCTTCATTAAAATCTGAAGCTTCAACTTCAGATCCAATGGTTTTAAATCGGACACCTTCTATTACATCTGCATCGACATCAGGATATACATCATCAACTTCAGGATATACATCAGCATCGTCAAGTTATTATGCAACTGGAGGCGGCCAAGCAAGGTCGCAACAACAACAGCAGGCTCCTCATCCTCATCATCCCCCTCCCCCTTCTCAAACAATGTATTATTACGGTCAGCCACCTCCTTCCGTTCCGACTAATCCTCACTATCAACCTTATTTAACTGGTGAAGAATCAAATGCTACTTATTATGATCCTGGCCACGGAACAAATCCTTCAGCTAATGTTGCTGTAAGTACTGGTCCAGCTGGTACTACCGCTGGTGTAGTTTCCCAAGATTGGGCAAATGCTAACCAGTCTGTTGGTTGGAATCCTAGTAACGTTGGTACTACCGTTATTCAGGGTTATAGTAGTCATAACAATAGCGGCAGTGGTACAACAAATACTGGTGGTATTCCGAATGTATATGGTGGTATACTTCAAGATCCTCAAGTTGGTTCATCTTCACCAAGACCAGTTTTAGGAAGTTATATTGGACAACAACATCAACAACCATTGCATCATCAACACCAGCAGCAGCAACAACATCAACTGATTCAACAACAACAGCAACATCAGCAAATGGCAAATATTCAACATGATTATAGAGCCACAATTTATCAACCTGATCCACGTGCACCGTCATCATCTTCATCATCAGGTCAAAGCTCGACTCCACAATTAGTTCGTACAACCGCGCTTTCTCAAGCTGCTTCAAGTTTAGGAGCTATGGCCCTTGGGACTGATAGACATTTAGAAAATGATTCTCCTTTTAGAGCAAGTCTGGAAATTTTAGGTAATTTAAATGATATGGCTGTAAACTGGACTGTAGATGAATGGCGTGCTCAACGTAGATTAGTTCAATTCCGACGTGAACAACGTGGTCCCTTAATTACTGTGGAGTTTTCCCCATTAGATCCTGATAGATATACTCAAAATACTCCTTGTATTAGTTGCATTCACTGGGCTGAGAGAAATGAATGCTTTGTAACAAGTGTTGACTGTATATATTTATTAGAACAACTTGTTAACACAAAATTCAAAGTTGAAGAAAAAAATCGAATAAGAAGAAATCTCGAAGGGTATCATCCGTTAACGGTTTCAAAGGGTAAACCAGAAAGTGGTGAATTTTTTAAATTAATTATGTCCTTTTCGGCTCCAAAACCAAGGAATATTGAAAAAGATGTTAAAGTGTTCCCATGGAGAATTCTTAGTAGTGCCCTTAAAAAAATCATTGGTAAATATTCTGCTGACTATTCTAGTGCTGTTCCTGTTGGTATCCGACGGTGAAACGAAAGAACCAAACTAGAGAGCGTTTAAGAAAAATAGTCTCCCATGTAATGAATAATAATGACATAGAGAAAAAAAAGTTAAAGCAATAGTACGTTGTTGTCCTCGAGATACCTAATTCATAAACAATCGGTCATCCTCGCTACGCTTGATTGGCTCAGTTGACATTTCCTGTTTATGGAATTCACCGTGACCCTTCGTCTGCCTCTGGTGGCTAGTTCCAGATAATTTTGGCTATGCAGGAAAGATGTTTAGTTCCGAATATATTCGTGTTTAGAACATGCCGCCAAAGCTATCTGCTTTATCTCCTGCAGGACTCATCGGCGTCAATATTGCCTAACTTTCTTTAAATTAGTTTCGGTTCATAGTTGCACTCAGATCCATACAAGCTTGTTTCTTTCATCCGTGATCCTGCCATAATCCAATAGTGGTTGAACGGCCCATTTTCTCAGAAGATACAAGATAATCGCAATTGTCAACTACTCAGAACTTGAGGAATTTCAAGGAAGATTTAACTACTGATCAGGTTGACTACCCAACTACTAGACTCAGGCAGCGGACACGGACCCTGAAATCAAGACTAACCATGACTACTGAAATGTTGAAGAAGTCCCACACACAGAGCAATGTTAAGCTGGTCGAATCCGATGAAGATGATAATATCTAGCACATTGATACTTCGTTGCAGCTCGAATAACACTTTCTGTTCTAGCTGGTTAAAATTATTTTCGTTATGCTATCGAACCAGAAGCAACAGTTATTTGTCACCTAACAGCAGCCGGAGTCAATTGAAACAAAGCATCCTGGAGCCTTCTAAGAGAAGACAAGGACAACTATAACAAACCAATCTCGAACAAGACGTATCAACCAATTGATGCTTACCTTAATTGTACCTGACTAGTCTGTTTAACTCAACATACAGATTCGTATCTGGACAATCAAATCTCTGCATCACAAATTCTTAAAAACAATAGCTTCATTGAAAATGTTTTAGCCAACTGATATAATACCAGGAAAAATGTAACTTAGGCTAAAAATAGTTTAGAGGTGATGACTTATTAGTTATAGGCAGCTAAAAATAGAAGCACTTTTGAATCAGCAGATGAGGTTCGCGACCTGCTTGATTACATAGCAGAGGTTGAACATATTCAGAAAAGAGAACACTTTGCTCTTTTGTCCAGACAAAGTGGAGAGGTTGAACGCGTGGATTCAAGCCTCCAATCTAAAGAGGACATGTAACTGTTTTCGGCTGTCAGAAAATACTGCAGCGGTTTTCTGCCGAATTAGAACATTCAAAGAGTGGGATCTATTCAAGCAGAGATTATTCATACTTTCATAAGCAATGACATGTTAGTAGTGACAGTTACACGTGGATGATGCCCAAGTCAACGGGAGAGAACAAGTGCCTGACGAAATTGGGCAAAGTCGGGAAAAAGACAGGAGATCGTTTCTGAAAATTGGCAATCTTTTCTTTAGATTGACCATAGTAATAGCAGGGGAAAATCCACGAAGAGAGTCACGAAGAGAGTCACGAAGAGAGCTTTCACAATGACTTGCAGAATAACTCCAACTCAGGGTATTTATCCTCTTCATCATCATACTCATCACATCATGATTAGCTTAAACAGCTGCCCTATCGGGCATCCTCAGAAAATGCAGATACTGTAGATACGAGAAAAGTCCGGCGGAATCACCGCCATAATATATCGGAATAATTATTCTCTCCAAATTATTGAGCAGTGGTTGTGATTTCACCCAATGGATATCTGCAGAATTATAGTGCAATTCAAAACAGGAAATGAAGGAGGAAAAAGAAGAAAAAGAAGAGGAAGGTGAAGGAGGAAAGAGCGAAGTGAAATTAGTGAAGATAGTGAAGATAATGAAGATAGTGTAGATATCGAAGATAGTGAAGATAGTGAAGATAGAAAAGAATATGAGAATTCAAGAAAGTGAAGTCAAAGCGGTGGATGAAGTGAAGACTATGAGAATTCAAGGAAGTGAAGTGAAAGCAGTGAATGAAGTGAAGTAAACGCGTAAAGTAAACAACTCACCAACCGACTGACAGACCTAAATAAGAACAAAACAAAAAAAGGTCTAACAAAATATATTGAACCTGGCCTTTTATTCATATAAATATAAAGAATTGTGCTCTACACCAACCGACAATCCTGGCTTTATATATATAGATCGACTTGATAATGTGACTACCCGACTAAGATCTATCTAAGACTAACTACAGAGATAAACCTACATATAAAATAAATAAACTACTGAACTTATGACTACTGTATTTAGTCAACTACATGATAGTAACTTGCTTAACTTTCTTTTAATGAGTGGGTACAGAGAGATATAATAGGATAGGCCAACTGACAGTCACTTACGGCTACTCAACATCTCTTAGAGTCGCCCACGATCACTTGCAGTCACTCACGATCACTTCTGGTCACTCACTCTCATTCACGCTCATACATATTCATTCCCTTTATCCACCAGGACGCCAAGTTAACGTTAACTTACTATTAGTTTACAGAAGGAGCCAGATATACAGAGAGTGGTGGTCTTCGAGAAATAAGGAAAGTAAAATCACTAAAATTTACTAAAGAGAAATACTGCTTCCGCAATTGAAGAGTGGGTCCAATTCTCTCTCGCTTATAAAAACTTTGTAGCGTTTGTTATTGCACACAACTGCACATCTTCGCCGCGTATGCTTCTACACAGGAACGATGATATAATCATTATTGGACAGTATAGATATAGACCGCGGAAAAATAAAAGAAAATTTTAAAAGAAAACAGACAAAAAAACAAAAAAAACAGAATTGTTTCACTTATATTTAAGGTTTATGTGTCTCTTTATTCATGTATAAAGAGCCATTTAAGTGAGGGGAAGTAGATTATATTGAGTAGCTCATCGATACTAGAGAGTATGGACTCCTAGAGTGAAATTAATTAGAAGGGGAGGGTTCTGCCGGAGAGGGTTCTGCTTCCGGCAGATGTGCTTCCGACAGTTTGTGCGTTCCATCATCTCGAAAAAGCATCACCAGTGGGAGGCACCCGGGCAGAAGAACTGTTGGGACTAGGACTAGGACCAGGACTAGGACCGCAGAGAATAACGTAGCGAAAAGAGCTCAAATAATCAGATCAAACGAGATAAATGAATAAAGGGAAAAACGTGGAGGAGAAAAAGAAAAAACTAAAAACAGATAAAGAATATAAAAAAAGAAACTCCGAAAACGAAAAAGAAACCCAAAGTAAAATTGGTTTGTTTTTTCTTTATAATATTATTAATGGAAAGAGAACTCCAATTGAATTATATAATAATCTATCTCCTACATAAACTTTTAGTCATTAAACCGTTTAGAAATTATATTTTAACTAACAAACAATCTAACCTTAACCTTTTGGAAAAACAAAACACTGTTATTATATCCAGTTATAGAATTTATCCCAGATCTGTGAAGAAAACTAGATCTAGTTAACTTGTTTTAGTGTACGGCTCATCAGTCAATTATAGTTAAAAAACTGTTAGATATTCTACTCCGAATTATCTAATCATGCAAGGATCGTCAAAATGTGAATCAAGGGGTCCTAGTCAATGTACCCTTTTTATTGTTTTTGTTTCAGATTAGAAAAATCAACTACTAAAATTTATAGATGTCGGAATATTATTTTTCCTTGAACAGTTCATTGTCCTTAGTCTGCCTCCTCCGGCAGCTGGAGCGTTGGCTCTAACTCCCCTGCTCGCATCGCTCTGGTTTTATTCGTAGTGGTCTTTCGAGTTTAGAGTTGGGATCTAGGTCAGCTGTCGGAGTCAGAGTAGAGTCATCGGCAGACTTAAGACGATATGTTTAAAGTTAAGGAAATTGAGTTAAGCAGATTTAAGTTAATGAATTTCAGGTAAGAATTGAAAGAATTGACCATTAAGATCCCCATAACAACGAGCAATTGTCAATAGACAAAATCAACAGATAGTAGTCAATAGACAATAGAAAACAAAACAGCAGACAACAACCAATAGACAGTAGGAAGCAGAAATTTGACAACAAGCAGGCAGAAAATATGAGTGAACAACAGAACGGTAGCAGGCAGAAAAAGAGCAAACAGAAAACTGCCAACAGACAACAAACAGACAGACGATAGATAAGACCAAACAGATAACAGACAAAAGACAACAGGACAAAGAAATTATAAAAAAAGAAATCAGATATACATGTACTCAATAGAGGATGGAAAAAGAGTCTTTTTATTGTGTAGTCGGTTCATGGCCGGATGGGACAAGAATTTGTTACGCAGTCGGTTCATCCTGACAATGGACTGAGAAAGTGCGTAATTATCATCACTAAATTCTTTTTGAATAACGATAGAATTCATATAAAGAAACTTCATGATAATTCTTAAATAAAAAATATATAAATATATGAGGTAGATTCAAGAATTCGTTCTCTTCCTTGTCCATCTTCGTCAGATTCTTTTAAGCGATGGTTTTAATTTCTAAGGATAACACGTGATCGCAGACTTTATTCATTGCATGCATATATTCATGCAATGTTGTCAAAAAAATTCTAAAACAGTTCCTATTATTGGGATATTTTATCCTAAAACAGATAGATGCATGCATATCAGTAACTACATATTTTGTATGTGTATACGACATGGCCCGGTTCAATAACAGGGGCCAAGAAATAAATCTCCGGCGACTTGGATCTCCGAAGAATTGAAATTCCGTTTACTGGCTGCATATTAATAAGCTCTAAGAAGGTTTTCTGAATTCCATTATTGACAAAACAGAACACTGAGAGATCTGAGCAGCTATCTGAAGCTCGTTTACTTGCCTATATCCAAATCAGCCGTCGGGCTCTCACTCTGTTCGAGAGGTTTAAAAAATGTGGAAACCTCCTATCCTTGGAGATTTAAACCTCGAGTGCAGCTAGGGCTATTGAGAGTTGCACCAAACACACCAGAAGTCGGGCTGGGCCATCTTGGCACGCTAAGCCCCAACCGCTGGGGTCGGGCAGTTCCCAGCTTGGCAAGTTGTAGCGTCTAGCCATGGAACTGCTGAGAAAAGACTAAATTGCCTTTGCCAATGCACAGATATAATGTGTGTGTGGAACTATGTACAGTTAAAGGAAGTAGGTTCTCCAGCTGCCTCAGGTCTAATTGGGTTCATGCGTGACAAGAGAATCCCACTAATATGAATGCAAAGTAATCAGCAACGCAGATGCGAGATTTGCTTCTCGCAGAACCAGATTAATTTTGATCCTATTAATTCTATCAATATTTAATTTCTCAGATAGTAAGTATTGAATAGGGTGAGGAGATACTCTCAAAGTATCTAGAGCATGTGTATTTGCATCTGTCCAATTTGGAGATTGGAAGTTATGCTTATCAATCAGGGCCACAGGTGCATGATTCTCACTTTGGCCATGCAAGCTTTCGGTAACTAAAGGTGAGTCAAATACAGAGACAGACGTATTGTCTTGTCTTACCCCTACAGTGGCTGCTGCGCTTTTCCCAGAGATAGAGCAAAAATGTGCATTGAAGAGTGTTTGAGGCTGGTCGACATCCTTGTGGCAGAGGACGGTCACAAACAATACTAGAAGTTGAGGAGATGAATTAATTTATTCGGGGAATATCAGTATTTGAAAATTTTATAAATATAGGTGGAGCCAAGAGCAAAGATAAGTGAGATATACATATATAAAGTTATGACGAAAACAAGTAGAAGCATGAAATCAATCGATTCACATACAAGCCCATAAACAAAGGAAATTGAAAAATAATCATCAGATCCCATTCTCCGACACTTGACCGACGGCTCTACGCTGCCCAACCCATGCCAATCCTCTCAGCTCTCCATGACTGGAGAAACCCAGGGAACCAGTAAGTAGGAATCTAGAACTCTATTTCTCCATTTTTCCTCGGGCAGATCTTTCTATGCCTGAGAAAACTAGTTTTAAATGGGGCTGGAATGATTTCCCTTTTCTGCTTCAGGCAGTAAGGATGAGCCGACCTCGTGAACTCGCTGCTATGGCGCAGAAAACAAAGGAGGAGAACTCTCGGACCTAGTGAGTTCGAGGAGGTTGCGACCACGCTAGTCACTGGAGTAAACAGAGGAGTAGTAGCTCAAGCATTGCAACAGAATAAATCTTCCAGAGAACAATAAACGAAGATCAGCACTGTGCTCCTTACTTATTTCAGGATTATAGAGAACATGAGAATTTATATTGAATCGAGAAACTAATCTTTTTCAAGTACAGTTTGAGGTTTCGTAAGATGTCGCTTCCGCGGCCGGAGTCAACGAGCGACCCCAGTCTAGGCAGAGAAATTGAGGCCAGGACTATTTAGATTCCCCCTGAATCCGGCCGAGGAAGGAAACTTCTCAATATAAAGATTTTGTTAGTTTATTTCTTTAAAAGAAGTATGATTACTGTAGGCGGCTAGTGTCATAAAATGCCCGGCAATGGCTGGAGACCTCATTAAAGCATATTTATAGTGAGGTTATTGTTATATCGAGAGATGATCAAGATCACACCATACACCGAGTCATCTCGGTTGGAAGGAGCCGAGCCGAAGATAGCAAATAGGTCAATCCGAAATATGACCGAAGATTCGGTTGAAAAGGATACATAGCACAATACCTATTTATTTGATTCTGATAACTACAAATCTACCCATTCATCCGAACCTATAGATTAGATAGACGATATTGATCTCAACTCAAGTTCCCATACGTAGTCTGCCTCCGCGACTGAGCCTGTTGCTATATGGTCGAACGCTTCGCTCTTCGTACGTCTCTCCTGCCCGAGCCGATACCCAGGTCCAAGATGCTGTAACTTATGGCCAAACAGAATAAGGATCCTATAGAGTTAAGGCCAAATTCGAAATAATCTAGAATCTAGCTAGTTAACTTAAGTTACCGCTGTTCTACCGTACAATAGAGTCAGCCGTACTGTAGCGGTTCCAATCTACCTAGATCAGATTCTATATGTACTATACCGTGTATATTCATCTACCATATAATTGATCTTCCTAGTAACTTAGGCCGATTAGATAGATTATTTATGTTCTGCAGCTGCCCGGATAGAAGTCGGGAAAGAACGATGAGCTCAGAGCTGTGAAGGGCAGTCGCTCGGAACGAATAGTTCCGTCATTAATTAAGTACTGGTAGCCATCACGGTCTAAACGGCACCTATATAATTATGCCTCAGGCGACTGGGACACTCCTGATCTCGACCGAAACTATAATTGTGCCTCCGGCGGCTGAGGCACTGTTACGTCTATAACCTCGAGCGAAGCGAGCCATAGGGTCTGGGACATCGTCCCAGCCGCCGGAGGCCGAACGTGGGGCTGTGGACGGGTGATCGGGATTTGGTGGGGGCAATTTGGAGTAGTCCGACCATCGGCCGATACGGCTGTAAGAATGACATCCGAAGGCGGACATAAAAATCTGCAAACAAGACCCCACTACTAACTAATATACGGCTTATGATTGGTTCCTAAGTGTTCGGTAACCTTTGTATATGCATATGCAAGCGGGTTTGTTTGTTAAGGTTTTTTTTCAAAAACTCCCAGACTGACAATCAATCAGACAGACCGACAAATTGATAGACTAACTGAGAAATAGAAAGGCAATTGGACAGAGAATAGGCAAATCAGTCCAATAGCCAGTCCGCAAGACAGCAATTCAGGCAATCGGCAGGCAATCATCCAGTCAGCAGCCAGTCAATCAAGCAATTAAACAATTAAACAGTTAACCATTAATGTTTATTACCGTTAAAATACACTACTGTCTAATATAGACAATATGCGTATTATGTGTGTGTATGCGTGTGTGTGGGCGGATGGGTGTGGTGGGTGTATGTATATCAACCACAAAAAAAAGTTATATATAACCAACTAAAACAGCCCTCTCTTCAGGAATGAATTTTTTTCTTCTTTCTTTCTTTCTTTCTTTCACCAATCGGAAAAGATTTTTTCACAAATCAAATTTTTTTGTTTTGTCAACTAATCTAGAAGTTTTCTTTGTTATTAAAAGAAGAAGATATAATGTTATCTCGATTGTCAGTAGCTAAATCGGTAAGTATAACAAACAAAAGGACATATGAAATTGATATGAAGATAGTAAAGGAGATAGAGAGAAGATAGAGAAATAGATAGAGATGAGACGGAGAGGAGATAGATAGAAACAGAGAGATTGGGATGGTTTGTTTAAAGATTGAAATCTAAATTGAAATTTGATTCCTTATGTTTATATTCTATTGAGGTAATTTACTCAATATTATTGGTCAATTATGAAGTTCCTTTGTATCAAATTTTTTTGAGTGGGGTAATTGATAAGAACCGGGCCACGACAGTCATATTTTCTTTCTTTCTCTGAATCCCGTGACTCTCTATCACCATTCATTGGACCCTGTTCAGGGCAGTTGTTCATATTTGTGCTAACTACTTCTATAGGCTAGCCGTCGATTAGTTAGAGGATTTGCTTCTGCTGAAGCTCTTACTCGTGATGCTAAAGTTCGTCAAAATGTTTGGGAATCTGATAATTTCATCAATTATAAAAAACATTCCGAAAATGTTCATATTGTCAAACAAAGATTAGGACGTCCTTTAACTTATGCCGAAAAGATTTTGTATGGACATTTGGATAATCCTCATGAACAAGAAATCGAAAGAGGTGTTTCATATTTGAAACTTCGACCTGATCGTGTAGCTTGTCAAGATGCTACTGCTCAAATGGCTATTTTACAATTCATGTCTGCTGGCTTACCTCAAGTTGCTACTCCTACAACTGTTCACTGTGATCATTTAATTCAAGCTCAAGTTGGTGGTCCTAAAGATTTGGCCCGTGCCATTGATATTAATAAAGAAGTCTATGATTTCTTGGCCACTGCCACTGCTAAATATAATATTGGATTTTGGGGTCCTGGTTCTGGTATCATTCATCAAATTGTACTTGAGAATTATGCTTTCCCTGGTGCATTGATGATTGGTACTGATTCTCATACTCCTAATGCTGGTGGCTTAGGCATGTTGGCCATTGGTGTCGGTGGTGCTGATGCTGTTGATGTTATGGCTGATTTACCTTGGGAATTAAAAGCCCCTAAAATTATCGGTGTTAAATTAACTGGCAAATTAAATGGTTGGACTTCACCTAAAGATGTTATTCTTAAGGTTGCTGGTATTTTAACCGTCAAAGGTGGTACTGGTGCTATTGTTGAATATTTCGGTGAAGGTGTTGAAGCTTTATCATGTACCGGCATGGGTACTATTTGTAATATGGGTGCTGAAATTGGTGCTACTACTTCAGTTTTCCCATTCAATGCTCGTATGGTTGATTATTTGAACGCTACCAGCCGAACTGATATTGGCAAATTTGCTAAATTATATCCAGAATTCTTATCTGCTGATAAAGGAGCTGAATATGATCAATTAATTGAAATTGATTTAAACACTCTCGAACCTCATGTGAATGGACCTTTCACTCCTGATTTGGCCACTCCTATTTCTAAACTTAAGGATGTTGCTGTCGAACAAGGTTGGCCACTTGAAGTTAAGGTCGGTTTGATTGGTTCATGTACCAATTCTTCTTATGAAGATTTAACTCGATCTGCTAATATTGCTCGTGATGCTATGGCTCATGGTTTGAAATCAAAATCTATTTATACTGTTACTCCTGGTTCTGAACAAATCCGTGCTACCATTGAACGTGATGGTCAATTACAAACTTTCTTAGATTTTGGTGGTCTTGTGTTAGCTAACGCCTGTGGTCCTTGTATTGGACAATGGGATCGTCGTGATATCAAGAAGGGTGATAAGAATACTATTGTCTCTTCTTATAACCGTAACTTCACTGGCCGTAATGATTCCAATCCTCAGACTCACGCCTTCGTTACCTCGCCTGATTTGGTAACTGCTTTTGCTATTGCCGGTGATCTTAGATTCAATCCTATCACCGATACATTGAAGGATAAGGATGGTAAAGAATTCAAATTGAAGGAACCTCATGGTGAAGCTCTCCCTGCTAGAGGTTATGATGCTGGTAAAGATACTTATAAAGCTCCACCCGCTGATAGATCTCAAGTTAGTGTTATTGTTTCCCCAACTTCTGATCGTCTTCAGCTTCTTACACCATTTAAGCCATGGGATGGTAAAGATGCTAAAGATCTTCCAATTCTTATTAAATCTCTTGGTAAGACCACTACTGATCATATTTCCCAAGCTGGTCCTTGGCTTAAATACCGTGGCCATCTTCAAAATATTTCCAACAACTACATGATTGGTGCTATTAATGCTGAGAATGGTGAGGCCAACAATCTCAAGAATGTTTACACTGGTGAATATGCTGGTGTTCCAGAGACTGCTATTGCTTATCGTGATCAAGGTATCAAATGGGTCGTAATTGGCGGTGATAACTTTGGTGAAGGTTCTTCAAGAGAACATGCTGCTCTTGAACCAAGATATCTTGGTGGTTTTGCTATTATAACCAAATCATTTGCTCGTATTCATGAAACCAATTTGAAGAAACAGGGTCTTTTACCTCTTAACTTTGTTGATCCTGCTGCTTATGATAAGATCAACCCTGATGATAAGGTTGATATTATAGGTTTAACCGAGATTGCTCCTGGTAAGAATCTCACTCTTGTTGTTAAGCCTAAGAATGGTGCCACTTGGGAAACTCCTCTTTCTCATACTTATAACGCTGAACAAATTGAATGGTTCAAATATGGTTCAGCTCTTAATAAGATGGCTGCCAATGCTAAGGCCTAGAAACACATTGTCTATTCATGAACCCTAAATATATATACTATATATAATTTGTTACGTAAGAAAAAGGTCACAAAAAAATTAATAAGGATGGAACTTTTTTAATCCAAAACGTTTGATGTTAATAGATACTTGCCTCTGGCAAAGATCGAATTGACCTTCTAGTTAGGTGGTCTCTGGTCCTTGATTATATCACTCAAAACAGTAAGTCTACAAACATGCTGCAAATAATAATTTATTGCTATAAAAAAGAGTTGCGGGTAATTTTGAGGAGAAGCAGAAGTTAATAATTAATAAAGTCCTAAACGGTAGACATGGGTGAAGTTTTATTTAGTAATTGGAGAAGAAAGCTCTTCGGAAAGTTTTTCAATTATATCACTAGTATCAGATCCTGAACTCAGTCCAATAGAAGCTGGTGAAGGCACTAATGCAGGAGGAGGAGGAGCTACAGATGCAGTAAGCTCGCTACTAGAAGTGAAAACCAAATTTCCTCCAATTCCTTCCATTTCTCGATGTCTACCATTTTTAGTAGAAGTACTACTAGCACCAGAAAGAAATGGCGTAGAGATAGGCGTAGTTAAAGAATTACTCCTCGGAGAAGTCCTTCTTAAAGCAGAAAAAATGTAAGGAAATACCAAGGTGTCGACAGTATCAGCCCAAATAAGATCAAGATGTTCATAATGAGCAATCCCAACATGAGCAGTAGAAGCAGGTAATTCAGATAGCATTGTTTTTATGGATACTAAAGAATCAGATTTACCATAAATAAGTACTACTGGAGTGACGATATTCTGAGTTGGAAAAGGCGCAACTCGATAAAAATTATTGTAAGGTTGTAAAGGGTTATAAATTTCATCATCATACATATGAAATCTAGCACTACGAATGATTTGAAACCAATGAACAACTGATTTAACACTAGTATAAGAGTACAAGTGAGCATAAGTAGCCAATTTCTGTGGATAGGAAATATTCTTACATTTCCAATTGAACAATAGATCCAATGCAAGATCGATGGTTCTCACAAATAATGGTGGGAACATAATGGATTGCCAAAAAGTCGTACTTCTAAGCAAGGCCCTTCTACCAAAAAATAAGTAAATTATTGATGGAGAAGCTCTTACAAGGGAATCCACAATACGATTTCCCAAACCTGGTGGAGCCATGGCTGGTGCCAGTGCAATAAACAATCGAATTTTACTATTCAATGTAGGATTTATTGATAATGAGGCAAATCCCTGGGCACTACCTTGAGAGAAACCAATATAAGATAAATCATCTTGTTTAACCACAGAAAGAATATAATCAACAGTATCAGGAATATCATATAGGGCAAATTCATCTATACAAAAATCCCAAAAGGCTCTGTCGGATGGATTTTTATATAGATGTTTTTTAGAATATTTGTTTCCTCTATTATTTCCTAGCCAGACGTCATAACCTAAATCGGCTAAAACAAATGGTAAGCTTTTTGCAGGATCAGTGGTTGCAACCCAAATTTCAGAATTCATTAAAAGTCCATGATGAAGATATACAACCGGTCGTTGCGGTATACTACTATTATTACTATTTAATGCTGCAGTAGCATTACGAAGTCTCCAGTTTGAACCTTTTGGTCCACCAATTCGATGAATACCCAATAGATAACCATCAGAGGTTCGTACAATATGTTCTTCAGCTTCATAACCAAAAATGGCACATATCTCCACAAATCCAGGTGCCAAGGCAACTTTAGTAACCAATCTTCTTAATGAAGGTTCCGATGATAATTCTTCTTGTCCAGGAGTAGGAACCATTGATAAGATTTTTTGGGCTAAATCTCTAAACATGTTGATTATTGATGGTGGAAGCAGTGTTGTTATAAAGGCAATAATTGATTCAAGGCATACTAGTAATAAAGACAGTGCTAAGATGGGCCATTCCCAAGCTCGCAATCTGCCAATAAATGGGAAATCCATTTTGTTCTTTATCGTATTCGGTCCGTCTTACTGATGCTATCGACCCAATTCACAATGATACATAGATCTAAGTACTTTGTTCCCTTTTATAATAATTAAGTTCCTCTTCTTCTCTAGAAAACCATGAAAAAAGGAAGAGACACACAAATAAATAAAAAATATCAAGAACCAACTGTCGTCGTCCTTCTTCGAAGACAGAGAGATTGTTGGGCTGCTGCTACAGCTGATCCAGCCATCTCCGACATTTTATCTATCTGCATGCACGCTTATTATCTTTCAACACACGTGGTATTCACGTGATTTAATAAATGACGCGCGGCTGGGATTTTGTAATCGGACGGATCGAAGATATAGAGCTTCCATTCTACGTGCTGAATATAGGCGGTAACCCTCGCGAGAGCTAAGGGCCATGACGAAATAAGGATCAGATTCAATAATTCTCTTAAGGAATTCTATATACAACAGGTCTTTACACCTTTTGCCTCCGGCGGCTGGGGCTATGCCCCAAACCCCTAAGCTCGCTTCGCTCGAGGTTATGATCTTGCTCATCCTCATTCGAGATGGCCTGCTCTAGAAGATCCCAAATATTTTCCGACGTGATGACTGATTTGATGATTTCGATGTAGAAGAATTTGTTGCCTTTTTCGCTAATTCCGCTTCGGCAATATCGACAGCTCGTAAAATAGCTTCTTCTCTTTCTTGTCTGATCCTTTCAGCTTCTATAATATGACTCCGCTGGGGTCTTTGCATAGCTAAATTTTCATTACTAGCAGTAGGAATTAAAACTGGAGTTTCAGAACCAGTAGTTACCATTCCTCGTTGTTTCCCTTGAAGATCTTCCTTTTGCTGTTCAGTGAGATTCCCAAATATCTTTTCTCGTATCCTTAATTGTAATCTATAAGGTGTAGAAAATACATTATCATAGCCATCATTCCATCTATAGAAGAATACTCCAAGAATTATAAGTGACGAACTTAATAAAATAGATGCATATTTTACACCAGATCGGAACTTGGATCTATCTGTTCTTCTCAATACTTTATATTGACCAGGATAAAATTCACTTAATGGTCTTGGAGTATATTGCATTCGTTTCAGAGTATCTTTAACTACTCTATAATTAGTTGGCTCTTTAGGGACCACTGACCAATTTCTTGGTTTGCCAGGCACTTTGAATTCTGATGGATAGCCTTCTGGTGGTCGAATATCTGTCGAATCATATGGATTATAGGGTGCCTTTGGAGGTACCCATCCTGGTGGATTTGGCCTTCTCTCACTTTCCATAATTTGTGACACGAATTGAGATATCAAATATCAATATATTATCAATAATAAGATTACTCTATTAATAAATAGTGAGGAGAAAGGTCGAAGATTGGATGAAGTTTCTGGTGAGTGTCGGGTCGGAGCTATAAATTTCAGTACGCCATATAAAGATTTACCCCAACCCAAATAACAATCCTTGATTGAACTGGTTCTAGAGAGTGATATATATGTCTCCGGCGACCGGTGGGGACTCTTCGAGATGGCATTTTTGTTGAGAATGATATTTTAACAATCCGGATGGAAATACAATCAATAGATGATATCTTTTTCTAGATAATAAAAGAAATATAATTATATGAATTGTGATAGCAGACTCAGAAGTGAAGTAACAGTAAGTAACTGTTAAGAGAATAAAATATTTATAGAGACAAGAAAACACAGCCACATATTCCGATTAGAGAATAATATGCACCACCCTGAACCTTCCTCGGCATCGTCAAATAACTTCAATCCGTACACGTATTATTCCAGATACTTCCTGTTGACCAAACGCGTAGTATTACATCTATTTACGTGTTATCGTTCGATCTTCTCAAGATGGGATTCCTGGGGACTATTCTGTCATTGTTTTCAGTGGAAGTTCTGGATACCAGGTTTGAACCATCTCCAGATGAGAAGAAACGTCAGCAAGCAGTGGTCTCGGCTGGACCTAAACGATGGAAGACCCTCGAATTTTATGTTTATGCCATTGTATTTGCCTTTGCGGTGCCACTTATGTTCAAGGCTGCAATAGATGCTAGCAGTGGTAGGTGAGCCCTATTATTGAATTGAGATCTCGAGACTAGACATTCAACTGTTTCGCTCCCCTCGAGATCAAGACCTGGTTAACCAAGCTAACTTCAATTTTCTATAGAGACGAACGAGAATTATGAAAAATATAAAGATAGGCTACAACCGGGGTGGATATTTGGAAGACTGGTTGACAATTCGGATTTGCAATATTCTTCGTTTAGGAACTATTTTCCTTATTTACTATTGGCTGTCGGTGGCCATTCAGCTTTGAGATATTTATCCAATTTATTGAATGTTCCCCGTGTGAAATTTGACTTATTTTTTTCGGTGGTATTCTTAAGTTCAATTCATGGAGTGAATATTGTGAAAATATTAATTTTATTAGCGATCAATTTTCAAATTGCCCAAATTGTTGATAGACGAGTAGCCTATACATTGACTTGGGTTTTCGGAGTGAGCATTTTATTTGCTAATGAATTATGTGATGGATATCCCTTAGCTTGGATTCATCCCTCTCTAGCTGTAATTGATTCATATGCTGGACTTATGCCTCGATGGGATATTCATTTCAACTTTTCTATGCTTCGAATGGTCAGTTTTAATATTGATTATTTAGAAGCTAAAAGTAAAGCCGCCATTTCTTCAAGATCTCTTTCTCCCCAACTGAAAGACTCCAAAACTAGAGGAACAATAGGAGAACTGAGTGAAAAATTAAGAATTGAAACACCACAACCACTAGAAGAATATAACTGGAAAAATTATTTGGCATATACCACCTATGCTCCATTATATTTAGCAGGACCAATCTTAACATTTAATGATTTTATGCATCAGATAAATCATACGTTGGATTCAATCAACTTCAAACGTATTTCTACTTATATTGCACGATTTATATTCTGTTTATTAACAATGGAAGTTCTATTGCATTATACTTATGTTGTAGCCATATCCCAGACCAGAGCTTGGACAGGAGATTCTCCATTCCAAATCAGTATGATTGCACTATTCAATCTTAATGTGATTTGGTTGAAATTACTTCTACCTTGGAGGTTTTTTCGGTTATGGGCATTACTAGATAAAATAGATCCCCCGGAGAATATGGTTAGATGTGTCAATAATAATTATTCTGCCTTATCATTTTGGAGGTCATGGCATAAAAGCTTTAATCGTTGGCTTCTACGATATGTATATATTCCTCTCGGTGGAACGAAAAATGGTCTCAGTAGGTCGATATTCAATTCACTTATAGTATTCATGTTTGTAGCTATTTGGCATGATATTCAGTTGAGACTATTATTATGGGGTTGGTTGGTTGTATTATTTATTTTACCTGAAATTATAGCCTCAGTAGTATTTCCGGCTAAAACATGGGCTTCTAAGCCTATCTACCGCCATTTGTGTGCGATAGGAGCGGTGGCCAATATTTGGATGATGATGATTGCTAATTTAGTAGGATTCTGTGTTGGTCTAGATGGAATAACCGAAATGCTTCATGAAATGATACATACTGTTGATGGACTTAAATACGTTATCTTTTCATCCTTTTGCTTGTTCGTGGGTGTTCAGGCGATGTTTGAATTTCGTGAAAGGGAAAAGCGTATGGGAATAAACATGCGCTGTTGAGGGGAGGCTGGACAATTATTATCTGATCCATTTCTCGACCGGAACATGAGTTTTGTTTGGAAGTTACTAGTAATATATATGTATATCATTTCATAGAATAAGAGTAATTTGGTCTATGCGTTCAAATGCTAGTAAACCATTTTTTAATTTCTGTTTACGAGCGGCAAATATCTTCCCCCGGTAGTTGAGCTAGAGACGGGTCATCCCGGCAAAGCGAAACCACCGAGACAGAATACAAAAATATCCACCGAACGAATCATCTGTCTGAGACAGAATACAAAAATATCCACAGAACGAATCATCTGTCTGTCTCAGAGAGATGATTCCAGCTCTAGAAAATCAACCGAGCAAAGCAGACAACAAACTAGGAAACATACCACTATTCCAACATCCCAGACTCCACCGAGACATAAACTAGCTCATTCGATGCAATATTTTATTCTATCTATAAATCTTTTTGTATTCGCCAGGAGTAACTAAGGGATTATTACTCTTTTGAAACATGCCTATTTTTTTCTTTCTGGCATTAGTCTCCAGCGGCCTAAATATTTTTTCTTGTCCATTGAATTCTGCTCCTTGTTTTGCTTCATAAACTACAGCCCAACCATCACGTAACATTTCCTTACTAACATTTTTCAAGCCATTCCATTTCCATAATTTAGCTTGACCAACCGTTCGTCCATATTGATCAGTAGTTAAAGGTAATACTCTCACATGCCTACCCAATAAATAATTTCTTAACCAATCGAGTGCTTCACTGGACCACTCTTGAGAAGGTTTACCAAAATGAGCTCCTTCAGGAGCATCGATTCCACATAATCGTACATGAATTGTTTGACCTTTTAATCCTCTTTGATTTGGTTTTGGGGCTTTCCGTAACCAACCCCATCCACCTAAGATTCCGCCAGGAGTATGATAAAAATGGAAATTGTCTGCATCACCAACTGAAGTCACATATCCATATAGAGATCTTCTTCTAAAGAAAGACTGTGGGATTTTATGCGAGCTAGGGATTCTTCTCAAAAAGCTTCTGTAAAAATAGAATCCAAATCCAAAAGATGAACAGAGGATAGTGGTTGGTAGAAGAACATCAAATGATAGGAATGATACCTCATGAGGCCCTACAACAAGATCTTTTGGATCATCATCCTGTTGCTTTTGTTTGCCCATCAGATCTCAACAATCTAGAATGGAGCCGGATAGAAAGGTGATAGTGCTTTGTCCATCTATATAAAAGCAATATCAGTTTTGAAATAAACTATAAAGAAGAAGGAATATAATGAGTCTAATACCCCATGACGCGCTTGCATTTAAACGTATATCGTTCCTCGACTAACAAAAACGGAATGTTTTACCGAAAAGGGTATTTCCTAACCCTGAAGTCCAAACATTTTATGGTCACGTGAATACCACTCTCCTCGCGAGTAAGCGAATTAATTGGACTTTATTCTATTCAGAGATCCTCGAATTCAGGGATCATTATCCAGATCCGTAAGTCCTTTCATATCATTTATCAATTTGAAATTAGTATACAATCTTGACAAAGCTGTTTTGCATAGAATCATAACATTAAACTTGCAAATGTTGTATTCATCAAGCACCGACTGATCTGAGGTCTTCCTTCCTGACAGTCGCAAGACGACTCCGAAAACAGGTAATTTCGACACTCTTTCCATGTCAGAGTTGTAGCTTAATCTCTGTACGCTCTCTCCCGAATCAACGAGTACCTATCACTAGATTATGTATATAATTGATAGCAAATAAATGTTATGCTATTGAACTTTAATGCAACTGATCGTCAGTTCATGTACTCAGTATGCATCCAGGTATGGGTTCCAAAATTCGTAGATCTTTCAATCCCCCGAAGCATCTAAGCAAAGGAAAAGGACGAGGTGAATTTGGACCTCTGTATATATGCTTCGCTCTAGTAAATGCGAAACGCGATATGTTTCAAAACGATATTTACCTAGCACGAAGCAGCACCCGTCGGAGACTCTGGGGAACGTCCCCGTCACCATACTTAACTATGTATACGTACGGCTATAGCTAGATCACGTGCTTTAGACGTGGGGGCCCGGTATTTTAATCTCCGTCCTCGATCCTTATCTCTCTGTCTTCATTATTTTTTATCTAAATTTTTTCTTTCGATGATATATTTATAAAGGTGGATAGATATATATAGATTCAAGGATACATAGTGTAGATTAAGTATCTGGTGGGAGACGAAGAACGATTGAATAGGATTGCTCTTTACATATGATAGGATCTCTGTCAATTTGTGGATAATATAATATGAACTCAAAATAATATCTTTCATCTAATTATAAAGAAATATGATATATCAGAATCTCTTTGTTTAAGAAAAATTGTTTTATGATAATATCCTTATTGTTATCACCATTATCACTTTCATCTCCAATGCCGTCATTATCGTCGTCATCTTCATCTTCATCTTCATCTTCATCTTCATCTTCATCTTCATCTTCATCAGCATCAGCATCTCCTTCACCTTCTAGACAAGAACAGAAACATAACTTCACTAGATCCATCTTTGGATCCCCATTTCAAGGTATATATCATGACTTAAAAGGTAGACTACCATATTATCTATCAGATTGGACTGATGCATTCAACTATAGGGTAATCCCATCTATAACTTATATGTATTTTACAAATCTCCTTCCATCAATAGCATTTGCTCAGGACATGTTCGATAAAACAAACAATTCATATGGTGTTAATGAGATCCTATTGGCATCAGCAATGGGAGGGATTGTATTTGGTCTATTTGGTGGCCAGCCTCTTTGTATAGTGGGTGTTACTGGTCCAATAGCAATCTTCAATTATACTGTTTATGAAATAGTAGAACCAAAAGGAATCCCATATTTTCCTTTTATGGCATGGATATGCTTATGGTCAATGATAATGCATTTTATTATTGCTTCTTTAAATTGGGTTAACGGTTTACGTTATGTCACTCGATTTTCTTGTGATATTTTTGGTTTTTTTATTAGTTTTATTTATATTCAGAAAGGTATTCAAATTCTCACGAAGGAATTTGGTTCTGCATCAGAGTCACAAGCATATTTATCGATTATAATAGGTCTGTTAGTAATGATATTTGGAATGTTGACTGTGCTGATTGGACAATTCTCCAATTTATTTAAACATCCTCTAAGGAAAATATTTGCCGATTATGGATTACCATTGACGGTGGTATTTTTCACGGGATTTGCATATTTTCCAGGTAGATTAAAAGATGCTGATCTGCCAACATTAAATGTAGGCAGTAGTTTTGTTCCTACTGCAACGTCGGGAGGTCGAACTCATGGCTGGTTTATTCATTTTTGGGATATTGAGATTGGTCAAGTTTTTCTTGCTATTCCATTTGCTCTACTTCTCACGGCATTATTTTATTTTGATCATAATGTGTCATCACTGATCTGTCAAGGATCTGAATTCCCTCTTAAAAAACCATCTTCTTTTCATTGGGATTTTTTTCTTTTGGGTATTACTACTGGGATTAGTGGGATATTGGGTATCCCTGCACCGAATGGGTTAATACCTCAAGCTCCTTTACATACGATGAGTTTGTGCGTCATTAAATATAAAACTGATGATCACGAAGATATAAACAGCAACTCGAATCCTCATAGTTACAAGCCTCTGAAACCATACATATCCTCAGTAGTTGAACAACGTCTAACGAATTTTGGTCAGGGGTTATTGATTTTAGGTACTATGTCTGGGCCACTTTTGACTGTTTTAGGACTATTACCAAAAGGAGTTCTGGCTGGTCTATTTTGGATGATGGGACTATCTGGTTTGTTAGGCAGTGGTGTAACTGCGAAACTGAAATATGTATTCAGTGATAAAGACCATTTATCCTCCGA
Source organism: Sugiyamaella paludigena (assembly GCA_030579875.1). Lineage (NCBI taxonomy): Eukaryota > Fungi > Ascomycota > Dipodascomycetes > Dipodascales > Trichomonascaceae > Sugiyamaella > Sugiyamaella paludigena. The sequence continues at coordinate 473,714 of JAKTRU010000008.1, read as the reverse complement.
TCATCCATTGAACAAATGTAGAAAAAAATATCTTTATGCGTTCGTTTTATGTGAGTGTCTAGGTACAGGCGCAGAAGTAGCAATTACTGAAACTGTGGCTGCTGTGGGATTTCCCGCAGTATTAATCGCTCTAGTTGGATTAGGAACTCTACTTCCTCGGTTTATTCCTAATCCAGAAATGTCGATTTTAGATGGACCTACTGGGTCGGATTTCATTTTAAGAAATTTGTCTTCTTCTGCTTGGTCAGATAGGAAAGATGAGGACTTTGGGAATGAACAACAAGAACAACAAGATGCCACTACTAGTTCACCTATTTTTTCAGAGTCTGAAGAACATACTATAGAGTTGGTTAAACTAGAGGAAGGTAATGGATTAGGAGCTTCTTCATCTCGTTTACGTCGAAGAAGTTACTCTAGTAAAGAGTCAGTGTCAAAAGATAAGAGGTAACTTTTATATATCCCTTCATTAATGATATATAATAATATAAACAAACAGTTAGAACCGTGAAGCTTTCGTGGTTCGGTCGTATAATTCTAAATTCAAAGCAGATAAGAAACAAGGGATGTCATGACGTTCCTTAATCCAAAATGTTATTAGATTCTCAAATTCATTCGCCCATGGACTATCTTCGATACCTATGAATTTATTCCTGGCTTTGGGATCAGGTATAAATGTAAAAGAATCTTCGTCAGACGTAGTGAAAATAGAAGTAGCTCTCACTTTATGGTTAGGCAGTAGATCGATTCGGTACCCTAGAAGTGAATATACAGCCTCTCGGAATTCAAGCGATTTCTTCGAAAAAACTTCTTTAAGACGTTCCATTCGTTTATTCTGCTCCTTCAAATTTCTTTCCAATTCCTTGTACTCTTCTCGAACCCGTTCTAAAGCACTTGTTGGAACAGAAGACCCAATTCCATTATCCTTAGAAACATCACCATTCATAACCTGCAACTGGTTCATAAGCGCTTCGTTTTCCTTTCTAAGGGCTGTTATCAGCTTTAATTTAATACCCTCATGTCTTGCAGTAGGATTATCTCTCAATTCCAAAATACGATCTTTAACAACATTAGACTTTGCAGTAGATTCAATTTGTTGACGAAGCGCATCAACTTCTCGGGATAGCTGGGCAACTTTTTCTTGACTTTTCTCAAGATCTCTAGAAATACGAACTGAGTCAACAGAACTATTCTCTCCACTCGATGTTGGGACCTTCTTCGGCGTTGCCTTTCTTGGGCTATTCAGTGAAACCACCAAACCTTCCTTCTCTGCTAATTCTTTATTAATTGTCAAAACTTCTTTCTTATACTCCTCTACTAACGCTTCTAATTCCCTAATGCGATCGGCTTTCTCTAAATCAATTGCACGATGCATTAAAACCGTCTCTTCGTTCTCGTAAACTTTAAGCTGATCTCTTAAAAATTGAGATTCTTTGATTGCTAAATCCTTTTGTCGTTGGTATCGAGCTCGTTGTTTAGCTTCTTTATCAAGCTTGTCTTGATATTCTTTGATTTGGTCTCTAAACTGTTGTAAATCTTGAGCAACATAATCATCCGAAGTGTTTGATCGAGACAATAGATCTGCTTCTAATCGACCTACTTTGTCTAATAAATTGACATTTTCTACTCGAAGATGCATCAAAGCCCGAACAACTTCTTCAGGAGAGGAATAACCTATTTCATCTCTATCTAAATAAGTCACCCATCGGGCTTTTTCCTGTTGTAAGTCGATTATTTGTAGTTCCATTTCTGTCATTTGTCGTTGTAAATCATTCATCGTCTTCAATTTATTTTCTAAAACTGTCTTTTCTTCCTCCACAACATCCACCAACTTCTTATTTTGTTCTAAATTTCTGATATGATTCTCTTTTGTGGCTAATTGATTCTCCAACTCCCTTACACGTTGTAGTTGCTCAGTGAGTTCCCTATTGATTAATTCAATGGATTCATTATTATCTCCACTTAATCTAGAATCTACTGCAGCAGTTTTCAATTTATTAATAGTTTCCTCCAATTCTACAATTGTCTGTTGCCTGGCATGTAATTCTCCTGTAGTAGTCTCCAATTCAGCATTCACACTTTCTAAGGACAATTGTAAATTGTTATTCTTTAACGAAAGTTCATCAATTGTTTTCTTTTGAAATGAAGTATCCCTTCGTAATTGTGATTCTGCATCCTCTAGATTATATTCTAAATCTGCTACTTCGGCACGAAGTGCTCGAATAGTCGCTTCAGACTTAGATAATATGTCCCCATATTCATCCTTTGACTTTGCTAATGAATCAGAGACTTCTTTATGCTTATTAAATAGAAAGATCTGATCAGATTCTAATTGATCGGCTCTTTTCCCTTCTGATTGAACCCGTTGTTCTAATTCTCTTACAGCATTTTCATGATGTAGTCTCTGCCTTTCATTAGCCTCCTTTTCCATGGCCAATTCATATTTTAATGATTGGATCTGTTCATAGAGAATACTTGGATCATCCATCCTACCGGTAACTGAATTCCATACTGATCGTGATGGCGTTGGTATCTCAGATTGTTGGGGTTTCTAAATTAGAGTTATTAGTAACGTGTCTTGACCACTCAAAACCTATCAACCTCCGGTAGCTGGGACGCCCCCCAGACCCGAGAACCTTGGAAAACCTAGCGATTTTCTTTGCTTCACCCTGAACCTACATTTGGACTGCCTTCAGGCGTATTGACAAACGGCGATGATGTTAAGGACATGAGCTTCAGAAATTATTCACAATGTCATCCCTCGTATCTCCTTCAAAGTTAAGAGAAAACCGATACTCAGGAAAAAGTTGGAACCAATGTTTCGACGCGATGAGGAGGAAGACGTCAATTTAATTAATTAAAATCAAAACAATCATCACGTGATATACGCGTGATTAGACAATGTGCGTGTATTATGTAATATATGACTAATTCAGTTTGTATGGGCTGTTCTTTTGTGATTGAACTTAACCGTACCTGGCCGCTACCATTGCTCTAATTTTCAATCTGTTAAACCCAAGCGGAACGACATTTAGTGGTCGGCAAGCCCGTCGAAGGCAGCTGAAAAACAAGAACACCAGCGTCTGGCACGTTCGCGCGCAATTCCAATATGAGCACGTGATATTAAGGGTATGGGTATATTATTTAGCACTTTTCGTGAAACTCGAAATTTCAAGGGCCAAAAACTTTTTGGAGATACGAAAATTTGGTTTTGGAGATACGTATTTGGTTTTTCTTTTCTGTTTTGTTCTTTTCTTCATCTAGATAGACATGATTAGATTAGGTCCTAGAATTCAAGGAGTATGTAGTTATATTTAAGGACACAGCGAGAACGAGGGTGGGAAGGACGATAATGGGAAACAATTTTCTTGCTGTACGCTAACTTCTCTCTTATAGCTCAGGTTAGGTGGCTCATCTATACTCCAATATTCAGTGGGAACTAGACATGCATTTAGACGACCTAATTCTGTTTCGATCTCTAATCGATTCAACTCTTCACAGGTAGCAGCAGCTACAACTGGAGGGGCGCCAGCTGGAGGCATCCTCAGTAGTGGGCTGGGTACTGCTGCAAATACTTCTACTGCCACTGCCGCAACTGACACAATCACTTCGACTGCTGGATCTACTATTTCTGCTATTCAAACAGAGATTTCTCCTATAACTCAGTCGGCTAGTGAAACCATTCAAACAATTGTAGAAACTGTTAGCCCAGATCAAATTGGTTATTTCCAATCAATAGGATTAGCACAAAGTTGGTTCTGGCCACCAGGGTTTTTTCAACATATCTTTGAACTGGTTCATGTGGGAACTGGATTACCATGGTGGGCAACTATTGCTTTGGTAACTATTGGAATGAGAACTCTTATGTTCCCAATGTATCTTAAGGCATCAAATGCTACTGCAAAGATGTCAAAACTTAAACCTGAATTAAACCGATTAATGAAGGACTATACTGCTAGTGATGATCCTATTGCTGCTCAGAGAACGATGATGGAACGTAAAAAGCTTATGTTAGAACATAATGTTAAAACTTCTCATTTATTACTACCTATGGTTTCTGTACCGTTTTTTATTGGAGTTTTCTCTGCTCTTAACGCAATGTGCAAGGTACCAGTTACTGGTATGGTTTCTGAAGGTGCTTTTTGGTTTAGTAATTTGGCAGCAGCTGATCCATATGTAGGGCTTCAAGTTATAACTGCTTGTTTTTACGCCCTTACTTTTAAACTGGGTGGAGAAACTGGTTCTAATACAATGTCCCCAGCAATGAAAAAATTATTCACATATATGCCTTTTATTGCTGTACCTATGACCATGTCTTTGCCTGCAGCTACCTGTATGTATTTTGCTTTAAATGGTGTTTTATCTGTAGGTCAGACATTTTTACTTCAGTCTAAATCATTCCGTAATATGCTTGGATTGGCTCCTATTGTTAAAGTTCCAATGGATCCAAGTGAGAATGTTTCTGTAATAGAAACCCTTAAACAGACATTTGAAAAAACAAAACTAAGAGCAGAGAAGGCTCAGAGAGAAGCTGAAAGAGAATTGAGGTTAAAAAAAGAGAAAGAAGCTGAGGATAACAGTAAATATGTTCGATTTTCGAAAAAGAAGACTTCTTCCACTAAATAATGAATGAAGAAATATAAAGAGATATATACACGATATATCTATGTAAATATTAGAGAAGATCCAAGGAGCTTTAAATATAGAATGCTTCTTGTACTTGTAATTAAATTCTTAGACAATTTCGTTTTAAACCCCGTAGCTCGGATGTAGCTCGGATGTTGCTCGTAGTTGATGGAAACAAAGAATAATTAATATTATTGATTACAACTTTGAAAAGGAACGTCTCTGACCCTTTTCTAAAAGATCCAACTGTTGTTGATAGTCAATTTTAACAAATTGATCTCTTTGAGAATGATCATATTCTCGACGAGCTAAGGCCTCTTTTATTAAGGCAGAACCTCTTAAACGACGTTTTGAAATAAAATCCTTAATAGCAGCAAATGTTTCATTCGGTTTGTCGAATGGAAGAAGATGCTTACCATCAGGAACAATTTTACCAGTTCCATATCTTAAAGCAGCAAGAATTCTTTCACCGGATTCTGGAGCATTCCAATCATGGATATCTCCACATACATAAAGAACTTCACATCTAATAGATGGGATCATTTTAATAAGATCACGTAAAGCAAGCTGAGATGATGCATAGGAAATCATAGTTTGATCCAATGTTGTCTTGAATGAAACAGTACCATCAGGATTATATATAGCAGAATTATCTATATAATCCTTTTGTATCCTAGGATGGAAGGTTCTTGAAATTCCAATTTTCGTCATATAATTCAAATAATCCTGGTTGTTTTTAAATTCCGTTTTCACAAATCTTGTTAATTTTTTAAATCGAATACCTACAAGTTCAATAGCTTTAGGATGATCTACCAATTCTGGATCCATATAAAGGACTGGATCGAAAACAATAATTGAATCAATTAAACCTGGTTCAAAAATAGATGTATAAATACATTGCGATCCACCCATTGAATGTCCAATAAGAATAGTAGGGCCAGCATTATTCAGTGATCTTACAACACAAGCAATATCTCGACCACCATCTGCCCAAGTAGCTACTGATCCCAATTTACCTTTATTAATAATAGCTGATTCGCCATGATTAACACTATCAATTGCAACTACTCTACCCAATTGCCCACCGAATTCATTAAAACATAATTCTATCATGTATTGCCAAATCTCTTTTCCCATTTGAGTTCCATGGACAAAAACAAGATTAACTAAACTGACTGGGTCTACAGTTGGATGATCGAATCTATCATCTTTATATATCGAATAAACTATTTTGAGTCTATCATCTGGACTGACAGTAGAGAGATCAATTTCTCGTGGATGATGAGCATCAATAACATATGTTTCTTTAGAGATAGTCATGTCGTTCACAATAATTTAAAAAAGTACAATGTACCCGATAAAAATCGAAACCTAACTTGTCCGCCACTCTCTCTATATATAAATAAAAATCCAACTAAACACTTGAAATCAGCCAGATCTGCTCGAACTCAGACAAACGCCTGGATCAGAACAATTTAGAAATTGTGGAGAACATGAAGCTACTGGACAACTCCTCGGCTCGGTTAATATGCACTCGGTTTGCCGATATAAAACACAGCCGTACAAGGGATATCCGCGGACTTTACCCCATAATTCCGCTCTCTTCCAGATGGAATCGAATCCGCCTGTATTGGCCCTGTATAGAGAGCAGTGACAGTCTATCATATCTAATGGGTGAGGGGGGATTTAAGATTCGTGGGGTCATATCAAGATCTCAGTTCAATTCTTGGAAATCAGCCGCTTTACAGGTCCTTACTTCAGTTATCTTGGTTCTACCTACAAAGAGCCTAGGTCTTTCTGCCCGACGATATAGTTTGACCCGATTATAAGTATTACTGATATTTCTCACATCTCACTAATCGTTCACATGGCCTTATATCTGGGTCAGTTACTCTACGCCAAATAGTAACTCTCCCAGTGAAACTTGTAGGTCGTAGACTGACTTTTGTCATCTATTCTGAATCAACTAGCCCTAATAGATCTTATTGACATCAATTGACTCTCCCTGTCTGCCCCCGGATTCTGGAGTGAATTCCCGGCCCCTAGTTTGGTGTGTAGTATCATAAGGATTTTGACTTCTCGAGCGAAGCGAGAGCTAGGAATCTGGGGCTACGCCACAGCCGCCGGAGGCATATGATAAATTAATAATTATCGTGTTAATAATTGAGGAACAGTCTGGAGTTTTGAATCAACTGAAGAAACTAGATTTTGCGCAATTTGTTTATCTTGGTTTTCAAATACTAAAAGTTAGAATTGAAAATACTCATAAATAGTAATAGGTGATGATGACTTACCTGATATCGTGTCCACTGAGTCATTAAGTATGATATTGAAATTTATTGATGAATCATCATTTATATTGAAGAGAACAATAGTACCAGTACTTGGATCGATATTGAATAATCTTCCTTCAATTGGCTCTATATCTAATTTGGGTTTAAATATGACATACATCAACAGACCCCTTGAATCTTCTACAGATGTAGGCGATAGATACCATGGATTATTAATATTAGACTTTATACCAACCATAATTTGTTCAATTGACCTATTATCAATCAATCAAGGACATATAAAATATCATTCGTCATCTTGTTCTCGTATCCATAGTGGTGAAAATTTATATACAAGATATCACGTGATCGCCTTGTTTTTCGTACGTAAGGGCCCGTTTGCCTCCGGCAGCTGGGGCGTAGCCCCAGACCCCTAGCTCTCGCTACGCTCGAGAAACGCTTCTTCACTTGTAAGCCAAGTATGATTGAACATATCGAGAATAGCAAGACCTAGGCCCAAGCCGTCGGGGCCATCCTTATACCAAATATATTTTATATTCGAGGTTTATGATAATATTAATAGTAGTGGAATTACACATATTATTATATTCGAGGTTCTACAAAATGTAAGACAGAGAGGAGAACAAGTAAGAAATATATTTTACATTTGAGGTATCAGTTAGTGAACCACATAGAAACTGTTATTTCATATATTCTATTTTAGAGGTTTATGATAACGCCGTACTAACCAAACCAAGTATTTATCCAGCAACAGCAGGTGGTTGTGTTTGTTTCAAGAGCTTCTTCGTTTTGAGATTGTTGTGTCTTTATTCTTATCGGTATTAGCGATTGAATATATTATATAATACTGAGTATAAAGGTGGTGAATCCATTCAAATTGGCTTTTTATTAGCCTTGATAAACTTTGACGACATATATATATTTGATCAAATTGGAATAATTTAGTATTTTCATTGGCATTGTCATTCCTATAATTAACTTTTGGTTAATATTTGTTGAGTTCTCTTTCATATTCAGGTCAAGTTCTCTTACTAGTTTCAGTACAACATGGGTAATTCATCATCCCAAGTAGAAGAAGTTCCAGGAGAAGGAGGCGGAACTCCGTCAGCTGCTGCTACTGCTGAATCAAAACGTGCTGGTCATCATCATCATCGTATAACCCCTTCAAGAGATTCATCAACATTCACACCTTCTCATAGTCAAAGCGATAGTTCAGCATCAGTTGACCATTTCCCACCGGTTCCACCCCAAGGTTTTGAACAAAGGCTGCCTCCATTAGGAACAACCACAACAAGTGTTACAAAAGAATCTGCAACTGTTAGTCCACCAGGTGGTAGTGGTCATCAAAGGGAATCAAGTTTTCATCATGAAGAATTCGCTCATGAAGAACATGTCGGAAAAGGTTCGTCTACATCCGAACGACCGGCGTTAAGACGTAAATCAACTATTCTTCTTGATGAACCAGCTGAAATGGACGAAGAAGAAATGGAATTATCTAAATTAAGATTGACTGATGAACTTAAACCACTATCAAGAGCTGGTTCTGGTGAAGAAGTGGTTCTTTCTCATGAAGATAAATATAAAGGAAATTTATTCAATACTGTAATTGAATGGAAACAAGGAGGATCAAAAGTATACGTTACAGGAACTTTTACTGGTTGGAGAAGAATGATTAAACTATCTAAAGTAGATGATGAAGCTGCAAAACAAACTGCTAGTATTGAAGCTGTACTTGACACTGCCAACGCCACTATTGATCTGTTCTCTGTAATATTAAGATTACCTAGAGGAACTCACAGGCTTCGATTCGTAGTAGATAATGAAATGAGATGTTCGGATTATTTACCAACTGCTACAGATTCAATGGGAAATTTAGTAAACTATATTGAAGTTGGAGTTGAGGACGGATTACCACAAGCAGCAACTGGAACTGCTACTTCTACTACCGCTACTACTACCGCTCCTGATGATGAAAGCGGTGGTGTTGATGATGAATATGAAAAATTTAATGAGGATGACGAAGCTTTACACGAACCTGTTTTGCAATATGGAAATGAAATTCCTGCTGTTTTCACCGATCCAGAAGTTATGGACCGGTTTGTTTCTTCTGATTTCGTTACTCCTCCTCAATTGCCTCCTCATTTGGAATCAGTAATTCTTAATTCTAATTCTACTGAAAAGGATAACAACAGTATTCTTCCAATTCCTAATCATGTAGTTCTTAATCATCTTGCAACAACATCGATCAAACATAATGTATTAGCAGTTGCTTCAATAAGTCGGTATTCTAGAAAGTATGTTACTCAGATTCTTTATGCTCCTTTATAACATCAGTTTACAGAAATTTATAGGAGGAGTTGTTTAGCTTATTTATCTATAGAATCATAATAATTCATTAAAACCATCTTTTGCTCAATCTTGTTCGTTTCTTAGTCTTAGTCTATCTCGAGAATAGCTTCTTCTTTGTCTCCGGCGGCTGGGTACGGGGTCTCGTTGCTCGTTAGGCTGCTGAAGAGGCGACTTCCACACTAGACATGAACAGTCCTAAACTCATCAGTGAGAAAAAATCCCGTTTAATATATATCATGTAGTGTCAACTCCCTGGGGCCGAATGGAATTAACGTTTTAACTAATAATAGAGTACCAGCGACCTCTGAATACCAACAACTTTTCACTTTTCTTCTTTTCGACTATCGTTACGACGGTCAAGGATATTCACATCCGTCAATTTTGGCTTCGTATTATTATGCTATTTGCTAAAAAATTCATCAATCATTATTAAGTTAACATTAGATATTATATTTTTGTGATAAGTGTCTCAGAGTTGATTAGTTAGATCTTTACCATGGGCTTCATTCTCTAAATTAAACCCCTTCTCTCTTCCCTAGTGGGGATTCATGACAGGATAACATAAGTACTAAATATTAACCGAGGACAACAAAAGCGTGCAGCTTAGTTAACTCTGTCGGTAGTTCATGTTATACTCTAGCTGTTCTGGCCCGTCTTGTCCTCAGACCTAGACGACGCTCCGAACGTATGACTTCGAGCCGATACCGCTCGCCAACAGGCGGAGCTGACTTCGTGATGAAGTGGATCCTACACCCTGATATAGGTCGAGATGTTCAATGATACAATGATACTTCTCGACGAGAGCTCTGGCTAGAGGCCAGGGGTCGGCAGACACCATACGCCGGAGATAAAAATTATGGGGACGCCAAAAGGCTAATGCACGTGACGAATGGCATATGCAGGTCCACCTTCCCCTGGAATCATCCCCCCTGATCGAGTCTCGTTTGATATATCCAACGACTATAATTTTTCTTTCAATCTAGTCATTTAATTCAAGTCTCTCTATTTGTAGGTTTGTTGATGTATAATTGTATATCTTTCTTTGAAATGTATAATTGGCAATCGGAATCCTTCAAGTTCGACAGAAATCGTAACATTAACGGCAGCGGCCGCAATAATTCTGTTTTTGCTGAATCATCATCTTCTTCAGAGATTCCAATGGTTAGGTCTTATTACACTCGATACAAAGAGAATAAGAACAATTATAGATATGCCAGTGATCTTGTATTACAAAGAAATAGTTCATTGGGCTTGTCATCTCGTCCCAGCAGTTGCTATACCGACAACATTGGTAATGATGGCAATGATGATGGAGATGATCAATCCGTCATTGTCAAAAGTATTATTCCAAATGAGAATTATTATTTAACTCTTGCTCAAGCCAAATATTACAGTAATTCATCTTACTCCTCAATACATAATAGAGCAAGCAAAATAGATGAAACCATCACACGAAGTAAAGATATGAACCCGTATAGGGAAACAATATTAGAAGCTGATTATGAACCTCAAGACGAAAACAATGTATTGATTGATAATGAAATAGCTAAACTACAACCATTCACTCTCGACGAGAATAATAGCGGTTCTGTGGGACCAGTTCACAATGATGGGCAAATTGATGATTCCCATAGAACAGAGGCTTCTGAACTTATAAACCAGGACGATATTCCTGACGGGGCAGATGCTCTTGAGGTAGGAAATGAGGGGGACAAAGATCGTACACACAGATTGTGGAGACACTGGGGAAGAAAGGGAAATCATAAAGATATGATGGGATTCCTTAAAGGAGAAAGATGGAATGTTCAATTGGGACGATGGGAGTACCCTAGGGAAAACTGGGATAAATTTCTTTGGAATGGTTTCAAATGGAACAGGGATGTTTTCAAAAGGGACACTCAGGAAAACAGTGACAGACATTCATTCTTGTCTCACAAATCATCTGTATTACATCGGCACGGATTGAGGTCTGCCCTTCGTTATTTGCTTCGGGATGAATAAGAAAGGAAAAAAAAATAAGTTCTTTAGGTAACTACATTTTTTGATCAAAAGCTGACAAAAAAACGGTAGTCTTTAGCCTTCCAATATTAAATCGTAATGAGAAATAAAGTACCTCCCTGGTATCGTAACCTTAACTGTCGTAGAATCCTAGACCTTAGTTCTGACCAAGCCTGAGATCGCGAGCCAGAGTTTCGCCATAGCAGAACGTTGACTGACACTCCAGACCGGCTAGAGATACGGATCGAGCCGCCGCTATAAGATAACTAAAGACCCCCTGACTCAGTGTGGCATGATATGAAACATTTTAACCTGAATTAGAATTCGATCACATTAAATCGGCCCCTATAGAAGCAGGGTCTAACATTAGATAAGATCGATCTGGAACATTCAAATTGAATCATTCTTGACCCTTAACGCGTCAACATATAATCAGGAGATTAGACAATGACCAAGAATCTTGAGTGAGAACGTAGTTCAAGCATGATCCTATCCCCCCTGAAAATTAACATTAGCAGTCGTAGTTAACACTTCAGTATGGAGTTCTTCATATGCAGGGCATTAAAACAGGGTCTTGATACGCGCTGCATATTATGCGCGCGCACACAACAAATTATCACGTGAAAGCATATATAAACGCGTCTAAAGGGGGAACCAATAAGGAGAGAAAAAAAATATGCCTAAAATACTTGGAGCGAGGGCCTGTGATCTGACCTTTGACTAACCGCTGGCAGACGTTGGAACGTTGGTAATATAGCTCAGAAAGTTGTCGTCACATTAGTTTATTCTGCTCTCGATCATCCATCAAACGGGGCAACACAGGCACATAACGCATCAGCCTACTCAGCTCAGGAATTAAATTAGGCATCAGAAGGTTGAATGATACATGATAACAGAGAACCGCACATTGAATGCTCATCATAACACTAACGGTTGCAGAGCAGCTGAAAACTCCAAAGATACAGTTAGTGTAGCGTTAAATGTGATAGATGAAGAGTGGATGGATCTGAATCTGGTTGCATATGCATGACAATTGTATTAAACACCCTAGCTTGTCTCAATACAGATTAATTGTGGTGGTCAGGTAATGCGGCAATGTTGGCATTTTGGGGTTTAGTTTATTGTACGCATCATGCATTGGAGAAATCAGACTGGCCACTACAGGACAAGTGCCGTGTGGACATGCATTATGCAGCTAGCAACGGCAAAGACGGTGACGGTTAAGTTAGTGAAGACTGAATCCAATCAAAGACAGAAAAATCCATTATCTCTCAGCCGCCGTCAATAGGCCTAGACCCTTACTAGATCGAGTACGTTGTAGTTATGCACAATACAGACGGTAAGACAGCAGCATCTATGAGAAGGGGAAGAAGAGAGAAAAACATGTAATGAACAAAAAATTGTCACTAACAATTAGCAGTTTCAGGAGAAAGAAACGTACTCCAATCCTTTTACACCCAGACTGAGGGAAAGACGTCGAGACAGGCACAACAAAGGACTTGCTGGCCACCACTCGAACCCCCTGAATTCTCCCTAATTGGGATCACGAAACTGTAATAAAACTCGTTAATTTATTGAGTTGGGAGAAATCTAGGTTAAGGGGATTAACTATATTTGTAGTAAAGCAGGGGGTTAATATTAACTACTTAATGTAGTTAGTTTCGGCGATGAACATGACCTACTCCTCCTCTTCCTGGACCCCTGAAATAAATCCCTTTAGTAGAATGATGCATTGTGCAGGAGTACTAGGTTTTGGGTGCCTGAAAAATTCACATCGCAACGACTAAAATTGGGTGCAGCAGTCAGGTCCTGTGTCAGCGCTAAGTTAAGAGTTTAAAGTTAGTTACGTGTTCAACATTTAAGTTAAGCTAATTAACTTAACTTCAGGAAAGTTACAGCCAGTTAATGTTAAGAATCAGTGTAGAAACTGCCGTGGTCTAACTGCCGTCCCGAATAGGAGATATATAGATTAAATTTAAAATTACCATTTTGGTCCCCAGAGTCTTCGACGAGTTGTGCTTCGCTTGAGCTTGTCTGAACTGAGTTTTATTTATAACAGTCTTAAGCTCGAGTGAAACAGAGACTCTCGAACAGGAGCGTCTAAGCAGCTGAAAAAACGGTTGTTGAGGCCAGTTTCGTAGGCTATTTTCTGCATGCTTTGGGCCGAGCGAGGAGAAATTAGTGCCCCCTGATTTCCAATTTGTGTATGAAAAATGGTTAAGGGTTGAAAACTAAAATAGTAGCTGGAACAGTAGTAGTGTAAACCTTTTATAGTAGTAATATAGCATATTCAAACACGTTAGCAACTGACTATTCCAACACAGGTAATGTACAGTACAGGACACACTAACCACCACTGCCCCGCTGCCTAAGCTAACAGTACGTACAGTTACTTTAATTAATTAAGCTAAAGGTTTACCCCTACTTAGCACTACCCTACCAGTTCTGTACTAACCCCTACCAGTCCCCATCTCCCTACCGACGGCCACTGACTAGTTTCTCAAGTGCCTCTTCGTACTCGTTACACGACATCTCCACCTCTCTCCTACACGGTTTAATCTCTGTTCTTTCTTCATCTTCTTGGCTATACAAGTAGTTTTTCACAGAGATTTTTTGAAGAATTCAATACTCTCTATCGGATCAGTAATCAATTAGATTGAATATTGTTTCTTATCTTTGGTGTTTCAATTTGATATTTAGTCCTACTAGACTATTTTTTGATACGACAATACGATATATATATCCAAGAGCAGTATACAAAGGGAGCTTTTTCTGTGTTTCGTTTTTCGTTTTTCGTTTTGGTATTTGGTATTTGATATTTGATATTTGATTCTATTTTTGATTTTGATATTTGATTTTGATCTATTCATTTTTGTCATTATCAACTTGTTTTAGACATATAGATCTTTGCTCCGGCCATCTTTTAAGCCTTTGGTGTCTAATTTTTTTTGGTATACAAATCCGTACGTTGTTCGGTTATCTCGTAAGCACTTTTTCAGTCTGAACATTTGTACAGATCTCGAGCGTAGCGAGAGCTAGGGGTCTGGGGCTACGCCCCAGCCGCCGGAGGCATAACCAAAGGATCTGATGTTGTACGCCCTGAATTGGTCTTTCTAACAAAAATAGATTTGATATCTTATTCATCTTCTGTTTTATTTTATAACTCGCCGCCTTTGCGACGACTCTTCTTCGGAACCATCACAGTGTTGGAAACTAGTGCCTAAGGTAAGTAATTTACGTGTCAGAGGTTTGCCTTTCGAATCAAAAGACTAACGAATTTTTGTTTAGCCCTATGGAGAGAAGGCCTCATGCCAAGCAAGACTTGCGCCCGGTGGCTGGACCAGGTCCCACACCGACAGACACTCTAAATGCCTCAAAAGATAGTTGGATTAATCGTCATGCTTCTGCCACATCTCCATCTAATGGAACTGGAGCTATAGCTTCTAGTAATCCCTCACAGTATACTTCCTCAACACAAAGTGCAACTGTAACATCAGCGTCGTCTGGAATATACAATTGGCGATTAACTAGAGCAGTTATAAAAAATGGCACTTTAACATTATATAAAGCACCGACTGATTTATCTATTAAATCATTTGATACTTCATTACCAAGACCTGTTGCATTAAATTCTCCACTCAGTAATAATACTTTTGGCTCTGGTGGGGGTGGTGGCGCTACATTGCCCAAATCACCTTCATTTTCATCAAATCATAAGCGAATAGTTTCATCAGTTTCATTACCTCCTAAAGCTATGGCAGCAGCAGCAGGTTTAGGAGGTAGTGCAGGTGGTCCATTTTCTTTGTCTTATAAAGGTTATGATGTTCATCCTGATATTGCATTTGATTCGCAAGGAAATATTATTAATGGATCTTTAGAAGCAATCTGTCATACAATATTGTTTGGAGATGATGATGACTTTTCCTCTACAGCAGTATTAACAATTCCATTATTGGGTGATGTGGTTGTGGCATTGGAAATGTTGAAAGAATATGTATCGTCAGTGAGACCTTTAGGTCATGGTTCTGGATTAGCTGGTTCTCCAACTGCTGATACTATTGCAAAAAGAGTCCAACTTATAGTGATTACAGTGTTAAATAATTTCAAAGGAATGTTATTAAATAATTCCATTCACGCATCTTTACAACAATTGGCTGATTCCGTATCATCTTATAATGATCAAATCTCAACTGCTTTAAAACTATCCATTTTCCAGGAACATCAAAGAATGAACAAAATGTTAACATATACTCGAGAAGATACTGAAGTCTTGTGGAGTATGCAACAAAAGGTTACTGATAACATGTCAGAAAAATTGCATGCTTTCCTTGGTCGTATAGATTCAGGAGTTGATCATGGTAATAGTAATGGTGGCTCGCAACAGTCATATCATCAGTCACACCAACAACATCAACAACAATTGTTGCTTCAACAACAAATACAGCAACAACAGCTTAGTATACCGCCAGATCTTTTCTTAGAACTTACTTCAACTGATTTCTTGGCTACTCAAGTTTCTTTGTTCCATTTGAAATTCTATAAACAATGGTCACCAGCAATAGATATTTCTTTACTGTTCAGGACTGATTATAATTATAATCGATATAATCCACTAATCTTTGATTCAAGAAACATTCATTTTCTTGGTGCTCTCCTGTTAGATCATTTGCTCGGCACCAAATATTCCAAGTTAGATAATGCCTACCGAGGCAAATTACTGACCCACTGGATTAATCTGGGTAATACTTTGAAAAGCTCTGGAGATTATGTTGGTTGGATTGCTATTGTTACGGCAGTCTGTTCTCCACCTATTTTACGATTAAGGGAATCTTGGTCTTACGTACCAGCTGATCTGAGAGAAAACGTAGGAAAAGACTGGGGTCATGAGCTGTTTGAATTAGAAAGAAGATCAAAGATGGATTTGATGTCTAAACGTACATTCCGTGTTTCGACTGAAGATATAGGTGTTGCATTTCCAAAAGAGAGATCAATTTCTTTTTTTGCTGATCTAACTGTAAAACCAATTGAAGATGTCGTTGATGGGGGCACTGTTGTAAGACCTACTTATAAACAATGTGAAGAGCGTGTGAATCGCGTTAAGACGGTCATTAATAGTTGGAAATTTTATTTTGATCGTATAGCTCAGAATGATACTTTTGGCCCTCCTCCACAACATAATGCTGCTCTACAAAAGTTGCTTCATTTATTATTAGTACAGAATTATGAGGCCCCTCAGTTATCACGGGAAGATATTTTAGCCATGTCTATTTCACTGGATCCACCAAAGTTCGGTAATTATTTAAAATTTCATTATGCTCAGCAATCTCCTTTAATGACTGGATCATATTTGCCTTTAATATTTACTGACACAAACCCAACATATAAGCTTTTTGCCAAGTCATCATTAATATCTGCAATTGCTGGGCCGTTGTCATCGTCATTGTCTTCATCTAGTTTTGGTAGCTCTTCGAAGCGACTTGTTAGATCGGGAACTTCTAGATCCAGTGATGGTGGTATGGGTCTTAGTAGTTTCTACAGTCATAGTGGGCATTCAACTATATCTGCAACTACAAGTTCCACTCTTGTTAGTACTGGTGGTACGGTTAGTGGTGGTCTACTTCATCGGTCGAATAGCTTCCCTCCTCCAACTAGTAGATCGGCTGCTATGACGACTGGTGTTCAAGATGTCGATTTCTTCAGTCGTGAGTTTGTATCCCGATATGCTAGCAGACATATTTTGATGAGAAATATCCGTGATGTTCTCAATTTAGGAGCCAAATTGTTCCATATCAATGATGATATTGTTGTGAAATCACTTGCTGACGATCGTACTTCGAGGCCTTCAAGTATGATTGAAGCTCCTTCAAGGCATCTAACTACTTCTTCTCGAAGAGTATCAGCTCAGTTTACCACAACGACAACTGCTAGTCCTCGTACCTCGCTTAATGCTGCAACTACTTCTGGGGATTTTTCTAAAGTCTTTGAGCAGTTTGCCTCTCCCTCTGTCAACGTTGTAGTGAAATCGGCAAACTTGGAAAGGTTAGTGGATATTCTTGTTCTCGGTGTTAATGGATTTGCTTCGTTTGTGTCGCCTCAAGATATCGACAGGCCAACCATTCCTGAGTTTCGAATTGATATGAATATACATACCTTGACTTTTTTTGCTACTTTCCGAAGTTTCTGTTCCCCTGTGCAATTACTCACTAGTCTACGTAAGCGGTTTGTAGGTGCTCGTTCTGCAGCAATGTCTATTGTTGAACTCAATGATGATGATGACGATGATGATGAAGAACATAAGCAGAAGTCACAACAACAGCAACAACTGTTCCCTAACTGGGATCCAGTTTGTGATATTCCTCTTGACAACAATCGTGCATGGGGTATTGTTGCCCAGATCCAGATTGGGGTTTTAGAAGCGTGTCATCTTTGGGTTTCGCAATATTTCAGTGATTTTGCTGACGACTTGACCTTGAAAGAACAGTTTTTAGAATTAACTGAGGTATTTGGATTGGAGATTTCCATGTGGAAGGAACTTCAATCCTCATCTCAAATCAACGAAGATTATGGTGGGTATCTTGATAGTATGGAGGGCATTTACAAAAAAGTTCGCAACTTATTTTATAAAAAATCTTATCGTCCGAATGATCTAAGATCTTTAATCCCTAATAATCCTGTCGGTACGAAGTATGATAACTTGCCAGTTGGGAATAACAGTGTGATTTATATGAAGCTTGAGAAGTTAATAGAGGATATCAATATTATAGCCTCGGAATACTTTTTGATGGTGAGTGTAAAAGAATGGTTGGAATTATTTGAAACTCTGGAATTGCAAAGTTCGGAGATTACTGGATTCTTTCATTATACCCCACCATCTTCTTCCAATGATGATGATATCATAATACAGGACATCTTTACATATTTGGAGACGTTGTTTAGGGAGAAGGTTCCTAGTGAGGGAAAGATTTCTGAAAAAACTGATAAATATAAAATCCTGGAACAGTTCCCTTCAGCAATTCAAGAGCTTTTCCGGCTTCGAAACAATCTGGTTTCTTATTTGATATATCAGATTGCTGATCCTTTGATACATAAAGATGACCGAATCCAACGAATGATTAGTATCCTGCGAATTTTGGGCATTGCAAAGACTCGTATGACATTTCTGGATATTTTTCCACGACCAAATGACGATGAACCGGAAACTGTACCTGATAATGGAATCTCTACTTCAGTTCCGTCATTTTTGGAGACATGTGTAATTGCTGCTATTTTGAGACCTGAAAGCCGAGTATTTGCTAATTCATGGATGCAGGCCAGTCGAGAAATTGCCAAACAATACAGTCGTGCTTCCCCTCAATCATTCACTACTTTGGAAGCTTTTGTACCTACGATTGATTCTGATATGCTCGTCTTTGATGGATCCAGGAAACCGTTGACCCCATGCGTTGGATGGATGATTGAGAGAATGATGGAGATAGTTTGTTATGTGCCTAATATGTCAATAGAGAATACCAGCCTTATCAATTTTGATAAAAGACGTTATGTGTATAATCTTATCACAAATGTTAGTGAAATGAAAGGTGAAGATCTTGACGAAGATGATGGGGATGATAAACGAGGAGCTGCATCATCTACTGGTCGTAATAAATTTCAAGTGGCAGCCAAAAAAATCGCTTATATTGTTAATCCTGATCAGACATTGTATTATATCGATAAGAAGACAATGAAGGACTCTGTCAGTCGGGATACCAAGGAATATCCTCGATCATATTCAAAAAATAGGGTATTTACTAGTTATACTGCTTTAGAAGGGGACAAACTCAAGCGAGATGGAAGACAACGAGAATTCATTGAACGGCAGTACAGGGATATGAAAAAATCGGCTTCAAAATTGCGAATTGGCGGTATATCATCATCTTCTGCATCATCCTTCGTATCTGCTATGGGTGGTGGTAGTGGATCACAAGGATTGACTGATGGAAGAAAATCTCAGAGATCGCGGTTTGGTGGATTGTTTAAGGCAGTTAGGCCCATATCCATGGCATTTTCAACTAGTTTTGTCCCTTCTCCTGATCGTGTTGTTAGCATCTACGAATTGCCCGACATGTCAATAATTAATGATGGAAAATGCAAGCTACTGGCGACAATAAACCTTGGCAATTGCGATATTTCATTAATCCCTAATCAGAATGGTAATAATGGATTATTCAAGGTGACTATTGTTGATCCTAGTGGTGGATCTGGTGGTAGTGATCTAATATTCCAGGGTCTTAGTGATGCAGATGCAGCCGAATGGGTACGACTTGCGACTCTGGGTAGAAGATATTCCATACTTAGGTCACAACATCAACCATCAATTTCAGCACCTGGTTCTCCTGCAGCTTTTACAAAGGTGTTTGGTGTTCCTGTGGGTATTGTATGTGAACGTGAGGGTAGAGATTTGCCAATGGTTGTTGAGGTGTTGCTTAATGAGATTGAATCTAGAGGTTTAGATGAGGTTGGACTTTATAGAGTGTCTGGGTCGTTGGCTAGCGTCAATGCTCTCAAGGCTGCTTTTGATTCTGGTGATGAGGTGGATATGGAAGATGACCGATGGTTTGATATCAATACAGTGGCTGGTTGTTTCAAGTTATATCTGCGTGAACTTTCAGAACCATTATTGACTACTGAATTGTTTCCTGAATTTGTGAAATGCGGTTCTGCAACAGGTGAAGAGGCTATTAAGCTTTTACGAAAATGTATTAATAAGTTACCGTCTCCTAATTACAATTTACTGAAGCGATTATTACAGCATTTAGGAAAAGTTGCCGAACATGAGGTGAATAATAAGATGAAAACACCTAACTTGGCTATAGTATTTTCAATGAGTTTCCTTCCGGCTAGTGCGGTGGACCAAATGAAGGCAATGCAAAATGTTGTTAACGCGATGATTATTTGTCATGATCGATTATTTTCCCCTGTTGAAGATGCTGAAAGTAACGAATATGGTAATGAAGATGGGGACAGTAATGAAAATGATAGTATTGATAAAAATGACGATAAAAATAACAGTAATGATATTAATCTTAGTTTGTCTGGTCTTCAGCTGGAGGAGAGTAGGACGACAAATGGGGCAAATACTATGGAAGCCACTGGGGATGTTGCCGAGTCTGTTACTGATGCAGGTTCGGATGTGGGTGGGTCAAATTCGAGATACATTGCGATTGGGACTGGAGGTGACTCCGATAATGATAATGATAATAATGATACCCAGAACAATTCACCTTCTCCATCTTCAGCTTCAAAAAAACCAACCGCATCTACTACTACAGGTGATGTTGAGTACACTCGACGCAGTACAAGTACTGCTAGCCGAGATAGTTTCACCGAGGTTAGTGCATATTAAAATGTTAATATTCATTAAAGCATTTTGTTTTTTGTTTTAGTTTGTTTTGTTTTTGTTGTTTTGGCTATTTTGTAATCTTTTCTCTCCCGGTTATATTATGTTCGGGTGGCAAATCTATGTGCACATTCGTTTTCATTCTGTTTAGCAATTGTTTTTATATGGATTTGGCCTGAATGACTATTTCTTGCTTGTTCTTTTAGGTTTCTATGTTTTTTTGTCTTCTCATTGCATACACTTAACATATTAATAATTTTGTTTAATTTCCACATCACTACCCTGTGGTTAATTATCTGCCTCAGGCAGTTGGAGGTGTCAACTCTTTCCTGAGATTGATTATGAGCTTAGGAGTTTGGCATGCCTCCTGTCTGCCAGTGAAGCGGTGAAGCGCCCTAGTGTCTGACAAGACAAATATATGCTGCATGAGCAAAGGGATTCTGGAACATAAGCCGAGATATAAGAGAATTAGGGCTAACCAACTAACCAGATTATCTACATATATTTTATCTATTATTAATACATATATATTCAACTGATTGACTGTTTTCACTTCTCCCAAACTGATGGATCATACTCGTCTAAGAGATCGGTATATTCTTTTCCACCAGTTGCAAAGCCGACAATACCATCTTTCAAGGCATAAACCTTGACCTTATTACCATTGGCTGAAGCAGTATCTTGTAACCATCCAGCTACCCTCCAAGCTCTACTACCAACTGTTGATCTGTTACAATGAACATAAATAGCTTGTTTCCCAGATAGTTCTGCCAATTTGTATATATCATCCACAGAGTTATAAATACTCTGAGCAGGAATATTCAAAGCAGTTTTAATTTTTCCTCCCTTGAAATCATCTCGACGAACATCGATAACCAAGAAATCTGGCTCTTTTCCGGACTTCAGGTCCTCAGCAACGATTTCCTTTGGAGCATATTCAGGTTCAGATTGAGGATTCGGATATTTTTCATACCATTGAGGTGTTGGAGCTACTGGTTCTGACATGATTTGAAAAAATAGGTGCAACTAATAAGATATTGGAAAGTTGACGGAAACTTAATCAGAGTTGGAAGTCAATGAGAGAGAAGCTTTATTATATACCCATATATATATATATATATCTGACAGTTGAAAGGATGAAAAAGCGGAGGCCGACGAGGAGATGGTGTCATGGAAGGTATAAATTGTGTGCAGATATTCCACGTGATCAGAGGTTTACGCGCGCGCGGGGTAGTAACAGATAAACCGTAACTCCATTGCCTATTAAATAGATATCGTTGCTCGAATTCGAGATTATCTCGAATCCCTTACTGCTTTCATGGTTTCTTCTACCTGTGGGACTGTAGTCAATTGCCCCTCTTTCGTAGCTCTTCTTTGCTCCGGCCGGGGCGTAGATCTAGACCCCCTGGCTTTCGTCTAATTCGAGTGATATAATTTCTAACCCCCTCTCCCCATCCTAACACATAGTGTGCAATCTATACCTCGAGAGAAGTGACTAACGGACGGGGTCTGGAGTAGACCCCCCAACAACCACGATACCACCCTATTAGAACATTCAGCCGTGCGGCACGTTCCCTAACTCCAAATGTTTTGTGCTGCGCGAGGCGTTTTACGTAATCACGTGTTTTGCAAGTTACCCTATTCTAAAGTTGTGTGTTCAATAACTTACAAATTTTGTTTCTGGGCGAGAAATTCAACTGAACTTTTTGTTCTTCATTCACCACCAAAACTCTTTTTCAATATGTCGCGATACAACCTAATCACTGTCATCTTCCAATTATAAGGTCGGTTGTTTTTATAGTGGATTTTGATCGGGCGACGATGAGTAATAATCGGAATGATCATAGAAGAGTTATAACTCCAAAGCTTTCGAGCTTAAGGAGTAGAACCCCATATGATAGATATGTTGTTGGTAATAATAATAATGGTGGTGGAGATAGCAGTGGTAGTGGCATTGGTAGTAATAATCGTGGTTATATTAATAGAGGATCATCAATAAGACCAAGTCTGGTCGGCTCTTCTCGAACTAGAACGCCGAATACCACAGACAATAACTCAACGACACTTGGTACTTTTCTCGCATCACCACGAAATTTATTTTCTAGGATGAGGGGAATTTTATCACCAGCGAGATTGTTTGGGCGACAAGTCATTCAAGGAGATGACGAAGATCAAGAAATCGATAATGATAATAATAACGGATATGATGAAGAAATGCATGATTATACTAAGTCTATACCTGGGTCTGCAAGTGTTTTCAGTTATCCACCGCCGCCCGCACCCGCATCAGAACCGGCTCAGGAACTAGCATCACTAAGCCGAGGACAAAATCTATCATCATCAACTCAAGCACCGGAACCAGCTCGAGAATCAGTTGCGGATCAATCTCCAGAGTCAGATGTCTCTGCTGGAATATCATCTGGAGATATGACTCCTACTCAGAAACTTCAGGCTTTTTTTGCAAGGGTTGGAATGGAAAACAGACAGTTAACTGCTATTGAATATGAGGGCGTTCTATCTTTAATGAAACAAAACGGCATAGTGGAATCTCCATCGGCGGTAGAGGAACATGAGGAACAGCAACAGGAATCACAAGTTGTGGAAGATAGTAATCAATTTCGTCAGTCGACCTTAAAGCCACAATCGAAGGTCGTTACTGGCTCCTCCAATTTTAATTCTCCAATCGTGGGCAGCAGTGGTAATAACGAAAGAAACAGAAAAAATTTAATTTTGACACCAACCAGGTTTAATAATTCCGACAGTGTGAATACCTCTGTTACCTATACACCTCTTTATACACCATTTCGAAAGGCAAGAACCCCTTACGGCAAATTTATGGCAACAAGTACAGCAGACTCAAATGCAAATTCAAATTCGAATAATACTTCTGGATCTGCTGATATTGGTACTAGCGGAATCGTTACGTATTCGCCTATGCATTATAATCAAATACCTACTCCTTACCGACCAGGGTCGCGATCAGGATCGAGAAGAATAGGAGGCTCAGCAAGATCAAGATCAAGATCCTCTCTTTCACCATCTTTTTCACCATCATCATCGGTCAATGCTGGTAGTCCATTTGCTCCTAGTTTCGCGTCAAGAGGTAATAGCCCTGTATTTGACAGAAACCAGAACGAAATCCAACAAAAACAAAATGATTTGAAATTAGCTGATGTAACTATTAAAGCCGAAAAATTGAGTGACACCGCGTCAGCTGTGCTATCTCTCATTGGTGACAGTATTGAATCTGATAATTCGAAATCCAAATCAGAGAAACCACCAGCTTTTGTAAATCCATACAAATCTACTCCTAGGAAGACTACCTCTAGAGCCTCATTACGACCGGACAGTTCCAATAACAAGAGTCCCAGACATGCAATCGAAGAATTAGAAGCCACAAAACCGAATGTAGGTCCATCATCGACCATAATATCATCTTCGTCTTCAGTATTATCGCCATCACTATCTACTTCGTCAACTTCATCATTGTTAGCATCATCATCACCATCTTCAACACAACCATTTGGTGCTATTAAAAATCAGTATAAACCTTCTAAATCTTCTTCTCTTCGAGAATCTGTTCTTGCCAGTCCTCCTTCTACTTCTTCCTCTAATCCTCCCGGAACTCCTAGTAGTCTCCTCAAGTTTTCATCACCGTCACCTTCATCTCATGTTGCTGGCCCTTCCCATAATGTAAAAATAATAGAGACGAATTCTTCAACGGAGATAGCAACCCCCTCTCTTCCTACTGTTGCAGAACTGAAACAGCTATTCTCATTTGCGGATTACGAGTCAAACGCCGCTTCATTGTCCTCTTCGCCAGTCGATATTAAACCCAACGAAGAAAAGATACTAGAAGTCATTAAAGGAAATTTTTTCCGCTTTTAATAGAAATAAAGCTATAGTATATAGTATATTTATCCAATGTAAAGCAATTGTTAGTTCATATGTAACATTAACCAATGAGAATAACCCTCGTATTTACCATCGGTGACTTGGTCACTGTTCCAGACCCAGAACCAGACCTCGTTCTCTCGTCGAAAAAGAAGAAGAGATAGTTATCCTCATGACAGCTTTGAGTGGTCCACTATCTCAAGCGTAACGACATGAGCATCCCAACTGTCGAAGGCCAAAACTCCGTCCGTCACTGACATGTCTCATTTTGGGTAGGGGTTATGTTTCCTATTTGAGATATTTTTAGCTATAATTTCAGCTGATCTTTTATATACGATGCGCCGTCACATATTCGCTCACTCTGTTCTGTCACCCCTTTTTTTCATTCCATATCCTCGGAATTCAATTCGTTCATTCCGTTCATTTCATTCAGCGTGAAAAATGACATCAGTATCTATACCAGAACTCAAATCGGTTCTCCTTGTAGGAGGATGTGGATTCTTGGGTCTTCATCTTATCGATCAGTATTGGGCACTTTCTCCCCGTCCAGAGATTCATGTATTTGATATCCGACCTTTGCCAAAAGTTTCACCAAATTTCTATAAATTCAATCCAGATGAAATTAATGTCCATTTAGGAGATTTAACAGATCCTGATGATGTTGGCAATGTTATTGCAAAAAGTAAACCGGAATTGATTGTTCATTCCGCGTCCCCTATCCATGGAATGGGTCAAGCAGTATATTATAAAGTCAATGTTGACGGTACAAAAAATCTAATAGAATGTGCAAAAAAACTTAAAGTGCCAGCTTTAGTTTATACATCTTCTGCTGGAGTACTTTTCAATGGTGATGATTTATATTATGCTGATGAATCTCAACCGTTCCCTAAGAAATCTATGGATGCTTATAATATTACCAAACAATTAGCCGAAGAGATGGTATTGAAAGCTGATGATAGTAAAGCCAATTTTCGTACTACAGCCATTCGTCCTGCGGGAATTTTTGGACCTGGTGATAGACAGATGATACCAGGATTAAGAAGAATGGGTGAATTAGGTCAGCATAAGATCCAGTTAGGAGATAACTTGAATCTATTTGATGTAACATATGTGGGTAATGTAGCATATTCTCATGTTTTAGCTACCAAGAAGATTCTGGACCCCAGTGATGTAAATAAGGTTGGAGGTGAATGCTTTCTAATCACGAATGATTCACCCATTTATTTTTGGTCAATTGGTAGAGCAGTATGGAAATATGATGGATTAGTGATTGAGAAACCTTATCTTATTCCCAAGAGTCTGGGAATAGTTCTGGGTCATCTTTCAGAATTTGCCTGTAAATTATTAGGAAAAGAGCCAAGTTTGACTGCTTTCCGTGTTAAGACGACATGTGCTGTTCGGTATTATAATATTACAAAGGCTAAAACTATTCTTGGTTACGCGCCACAAACTAGTTTAGAGGAAGGGATTCATCTCACTTTAGCTTCAATGGACGAGTCACTAGAGAAGAAATAAATAAAACATATAGTGGATATAACACCTGTTTAATAGAGCTGGTCATCAATTAACTTTGTTCTATCTCCGCAAGTTTGGAACCTGTGAGAGGACCGAGCGAAATAGTTTTAACCGATATCGAAACAATTTCGAAGGGACCTCTGTAGAGTACTTGCCAGAGGCAAGGGGGCTAGAAATAATAGAATTAGACTGACTCGAGAGAGTATGAGAGTTGGAAGGTCTTGTTTAACAAATGATCAATTGCTATAACAGTCTATGTGAAGACATATAACAAAGAGGGAATTTCCAAAAAAAAAAATCCAACAAGAAGGGAAGATATCTTCTCCAAAAAAGGAATCCACTAATAAAATATTTTTTATCAAAGCTTATGAAATCCAATCATGATCATGTCAACTAACATAATAGATGTTTCATACATATATCCAACTGAAACTTCCAATTCATAATACAAGTCTATAAGGAATCGGTTGCAGAAAGACATAACAGACGCTAAAAGCGATATAAAAGACATAACTTCAAAGCTTATTGCAGTCAAAGTTCCTAATATGATAGAGGAAATACATGTTAAAAGGAAGCTTTTCGAATATCTTTTCGCGGCAAACGATGAGGCGCCAGAAGTTATACTAGTACTACTTTTGTCACTTTTGCTACTATCAGGACTAAAGCCATTATGGTGTTTATGACCTGAAGGAGATGATGAAGCAGAGGCACTAAAAGCGGTCACATGGCTGAATGAAGTTTTACGAGTAGTTTGTGCATTGTTACTACCACCGCCATTTGTTTGAGAAATCACTTTTGCCATCTCCGTCTTACGGGCTCTTTCTTGACGCTCAGATTTAAGCTGGGATTTCAAACTTTTTAGACGTTCTTCTTCTCGCTGTTTAGCTATTCTCTCTTCTTCAGTCAATTGCAGCTCTTCTTCTTCTTGTTCTTCTGGAGGTGGCGGTGAAGATGGGGTCGAAGTTGATACAGATGATTGGGTTAAGAAAGATTCAGTTATGTCAACAGTGTTTTCAGAAACCATCATAGCAGGTGCTGTATTTGATTCTTGGGAAGATTGCTCTGCCTGTTCGGAGGAACTAAAGGGAGAAGAGGTAATAGTAGTGATGAACGAAAAACCTGGCTTGTTATCGAC
The DNA here is from genome assembly GCA_030579875.1 of Sugiyamaella paludigena. Taxonomy (NCBI): domain Eukaryota; kingdom Fungi; phylum Ascomycota; class Dipodascomycetes; order Dipodascales; family Trichomonascaceae; genus Sugiyamaella; species Sugiyamaella paludigena. The sequence goes on along the minus strand of JAKTRU010000008.1, from coordinate 446,530 downwards.
AGTATTATTATCAGGACTTGGGCTATCGGAACCGGATATTGGAATAATTTCCTCGTCAATTGCAAGTGGTGGATCACCACTTGGGAATAGTTCAGTAACATAACCTGCAGATTCAGAATCACTATAATTAACCATCACTGCGGCCGCCATGGCCGGTTGACGAAATAAATTTGATTCATTTTCGTCATCGTTTTCGTTAAAGAGATCTTTCAAATTCCAGGAGCTTTCTTCGTTTTCTTTTCCTTCTCTTGGTCTATGTATGTTTTCTCCATCTTCCGAATAGTTATCGGCCATTGAAGTTTCTTCTTCGACTTCTTGTACATTTTCGTCTGCTTCAATTTCCATGCCCGTTTCCGCCTCAGCGGTACTAAATGAATTAATGGGAAGCCAACCAAATTTCTTGCGAATACGCTGGAAAAAATGAGAAGAAGGCTTATCATTATCAGACTCCTCTTCAGTATCAATATCAATTTCATCTCCATCGCCGTCCTCTTCATCTTCGCTTTCCTCTTCTTCTTCATCAGGTAATGGTCTATAATTATGACGGTAATGTGACTTTTTCTTCGGCGACTGTTTACGAATTGGCACAATATTGTCTTCTTCATCTTCGACTTCATAATCTTCGGGTTCTTGGTCAATATAATAATCGTCGGGAAGTTCTTCATAAGTGTCCCTATCGACATCTCCAAACTCATCATATCGATGATCTCGGTCAACTCTTTCCCAACTCTGCCCTCTATGGTAAGGATTATTACCACTGTAAGGATAGTTGTTATGAGAATCAGCAGAAGGTAAGTAATCTTGCGCTGGTCCATTGATTTTTCCATATTCAAGAATGTTTTTGGCTGGTGAGGTGGTTTGCTCATAATCATCTTCTTCGGTGCTCTGGTGATCTGTTCCAGGACGATGATATCGTGCAAATTTTTCAGACAAAGGAGCCGGACCATTTATATTTCCGCCTCGGAGATTGTCATTTCCTTTACCAATACTACTAGGATCCTCCTCTTCCTCCTCTTCAGTATTACTTCCAATATCATCACTTTCAAAATCAGGGTAGAGGTCCTCAAATGGCGATGAATATTTACCACTACCGCCTCCTTTTACTGGAAGAATGTCGCTCCCCAGTACCCCTCCTCCTCGACTGTGGTGGTCTTGTTCTTCATATTGATCTTCTTGCTGATCATGTTGTTCATAGTCGAGATAACTGGAATGGTCGAACTCCGGCAGATTGTAATGATCATTATATCTAGAATAATCCCGATAATCTTGATATTCGTCATAGTCTTGAGAATCATAATCTTGATAGTTATAATCCGCATATCCATCTGAATAATCTTGATATGGGATGTAATCTTGATAGCTCTGTTTATTGTTACTTTTAGTACTTTGTCTGTTACTGTTGTCATATTCATCATAATCATCATATCGACTATAACGGCCATCGTCATGATCATGAAATAATGGAAAAGGAGGTGGAGGATAATCATCCCTATGCCCTCCCCAATGATTACCACCGGGAGGAACATCATTTCCAACGTCTTCACCACCGCCACCACCACCAATATTTGTGTTATCACCATAAGATGTTGGTTTATCCTTATTTTTGATTAGCTCGTGTAAGCTTTTACCACTGCTAGCGCCGCCACTGCCGTTGTCGTTGCCACCGTCTGCTCCACCGCTTCTCACACGACGAGAATTCTTAAGGCTATCTCTATTATGTCGAAGAATATTGTTTGAATCAGTCGAACTACTGCGTCCTTCTCTGTTTCCTCTATTAATTGGAAGCAAATGTGTGCGAGATGATGGAGGCTGTATTAGTTTGTTTCTTTCCCTTTCTGATTCTGGTTCCGGATCTCGATCTCTTTCTCTTTGCCATATTCGTTGATCATTATGATGATAGTCATTTTGGGGATGGCTATCTCGGTGACGAGAGATTGTATCTCTATAGGAGGAAGGAATATTGATTGGAGGGAAGTTATTATATTCATCAGACTGTTCTTGATATCCATAATCATCATAATAATCATCATCCTCGTTATTTTTAAAATCATAGGAATTGCTAGTATCATCTCTAAAGAATGGAGAACGTATCATATCATCTCGATGTTGATAATCGGAGTCTCCTTCAAACCTTACTATGGCAGCTGGGTTAATCATATCCGAGTCATCGACACCTGCTTCAACAACTTTCAAAGTACTATCACAATTATCTTTGGAATAAAGTTTAGCGAATCTTGCCTTTTTTTTCTCATCACATTTAGCAAGGCATGAGTCTTGAGCTTCGCGTATGACAGTACATTTACACATAACATCTTCTTCCGAGCAAAGATTATAGGAAGCTTGAACGGATTGGACACATTCTTGAGCAATAGGATCCTTTGATTTGTTAGAAATGAAGTTTTATTTCCACCGCTCCCAAAGATAATAACACAGATAGCGAATCAACTAACTCTAATTTGTACTCTGAGTTATGCCTTCACTGGTCGAGACGAAGTTTCAGACCTTCTTTTCTCGATCAATCATACTTACACAGCCTAAATTTGCAAGTCCAGGTTTTAACAGGAAAACCAATCCATAAACATAAACAGGAGGATATAGGAGAAATCTCATCAGAAAAAAATATACAACAGATAGGTAAAAATTGAAGTAGCTTTTGGCGGTAATAACGTCTCAAGTTTTCCTTATCTACAAGATGAAAATAAAACTAAACGACTTCTTCTAAAACAGTTGAAACAGACAGAAGTCATGAAAATTATTCTACGAAGTGCTTTAGGAAAAATTTTATCTCGAATATAGTAAAATAAACACAGACAATATGGAATAGTTGTTAGTTATTGGTAGCTAGAGATACATGTTCACCCTGACCCTCAGGGTCCATAATCGATTTCTTGATCTCCTAAAGGGTTGATCTTCAATTGATTAACCTTCTTTGAGAAGCTCGAATAGGCAGGGTAGGAGGACCCTGAAAATCTGTCAAGCCGCATCCTGGCAAACGAATACATGTATGCTCAAAGTAACGGTCGAAGGTTAAATAAATCTAAGGAAATTATTTCGTTTCGAAAGGACTATCACAGTATCGTTACGGTCATCTCAGCTTACTGCACTTGGAGTCTAGCAACTTCTAACTACTTCCAGTAACCAAGGTGTGAGGATGAGAAAAGCTTGAGCGCTAAACTTCGTTTGGTCATGAGTAACTGTTGTAGCAGCTGCGGCTGTCAGGTTATTGCATAACACTCCCTAGATCAATCACCATCATTATATGGGCAATCATTCCTACGTTAAACCATCACTATACCAAATCATTGTAATTACTCAGCCGTCGTTACACTGAGTTATCACTCGGCTAAGTGTAAATCACCACCGTAGGTGCCGTGCTAAGCCATTAGAATGTTAAGCCATAACGGTGCCAATCAAGGTGAACAAAGGGATCTCTTAGCAAAGTGAGATAATAGCCTCCGGAGGTTGGCCGGAGGGTAATACCTATAAAGTATACGTACGTTATCACTTTCACTATGTAGTCACAAACAGTCAGTCTGCCCTTCACCGAGGTTCAAGTACCAAATCTAAGATCTCGAGGAAAGTAAACATGCTATAAAGGAAGAATTAAAGAGACAGAAGCTTTTTCTATTCTACCGAGAAACAAGAGGTCATTAGTACAGTAGTACCTCTTCTGAATATATCGATTGATCGACATACATTGTACGGCTTTGCCAATACATTTCTTCTCCCGCGTTTTCTCCTCCATCCCCTCTCATCCAAACCCCGCCCCCGCACTAAGTCCCTGTTATTGTCATCGAAAGCCCTTTGTCCAACTGTCAAATAGAAGTGACTGAATCCAACTTTTTTTATTTATTTTTTCTCTCGATTATTAATAAATTGTCAAATTCATTATTATTATTATAGTTCTCGATCTTTTTACTTCCTTTCTTAACAGGTTGAAGCCGGATGGAAATAATTGGTATGCATCACAGAGCGGCTTCTCCGCACTAAGTGTTCAGCGACCGAGCTCACTCCGAGGAGCATTATCTTGCATATTGCATCCGCGGGTCTACCATTAACATTAACAATATAAATTAACTCCAACATTCCTCTGCTCTGCTCTTTCTTCTTTGGTTCTTCCGTTATTTTATCAGCATAATATATATATCAATGTTTGTTCCTCGGATAAGATCAATGGCATTGTTTCAACAAGGGAGGAATCTTGCCGGAGGAAGGAGAATTGGTGCTAAACGTCGATTCTATAGTATTATCAATGTAAGTATATTCTCACTGCCGTTGATCCCAATGGGCATTAAACTAACAATCAGAATGAAATAAAAGAGTTATTATCTAATAAGGCGGAAGGCGATTTAAAGGACGCACTATGGATCCAGGATTTACTTAATAGGACTGAAGGTGGAGGGTATTTGGTGCCAAAAGCTGGCTTGTTTGCACATTCAGTTGCTTGGGGAGATCATGACGATTTTCAACATGTAAATAATGTTACTTATCTGAAATGGTTTGAAACAGCTAGAGTAAATAGCTTTTTTCAATATGCTAAAGAAGATCCCAAATCAGGTTTTGGCAAATTCATGTCCAATTCTGGGGTTGGACCCATTATTAGATCGGCTGAACTTGCATGGAGATATCCTGTCAGATATCCAGATAAGGTCACTGTGGTCCATAAAGTTCTTCCGATCACCGAAAAGGATCGATTTCAACTTCAGGGAGTAGTAGTGAGCCATAGTGCTAAAAAAGTTGCCGCTAGAATAACCGAGACTATTGTTACTGTAGATTACGACAATGGTGGAGGCAAGGCACCAATTCCTGAATATGTCCTTGAAGCGTTTCAGAAGCGTCTTCAATTACAAGAAGTAGAAGCTCCTGCAGTCAGCAATTAAATAATAACCGAATTTCAATTCGTCAAGTTATCCATATTTACCATAGGGGGGTTGGTCATTTAGGCTCCTGTATAACAAGGTCTGGATACTTGCGAAGAGTCACTGCCAGAGGCTCGGGTATAGAAGAATAAAAGAAGTTGGTTTTAAATATATATTTACATATACGTATATATATGCTTATAATACGGTTACAATTCCGTATCTTCAATAACAATCTGCTTCTCCAAAGCTGTAAAATTTTTAAAGAATTTCTCAAATAATTCTACAGAATATCCAACATCTTTGGTTCCGCAAGTTTCTCGTATAGAGTGCATTGATAATTGAGGATTACCGATATCTAAAGTTCTAATACCAAGTTTGGAAGCCAAAATTGGACCAATCGTGGATCCACAGCTTGAATCATTACGGACAACAAACAATTGAAGAGGAACTTTAGCAATATTACCAATATTCTGAACTAATAAAGTGCCGGTGCTATTAGTAGAGTACCTTTGATTAGCATTAATCTTGATAACAGGACCTTTATTAATAGCAGGACGATGATTTCCTTCATGCTTTGATTCATAATTTGGATGTACTCCGTGAGCCATATCAGCAGAGATTACAAAGGACTTAGAATATGTTTCATAAAGACTAGACGGGGTAGCTACTACACTATCATCAAATGATAATGATGATAATCTAGTCAAAACAGCAGTCAAAAAGTTTGAAGCAGCCCCATGAGCAGAAGCAGAACCAACTTCTTCATGATCAAATAAACAAATCAGTCGAATTCCTTCTTCATTATCGAGCGAATCTTCATCAGCTAACGAATCCACTAAACCTTGAGTGGCACAATAAGATGAATTAAGATTATCTAAACGAGGGGAGAAAATGAATTCATCGTTAATTCCACCAATAACAGATGGCTGAGTATCAAAGAGAACGAGTTCAAAATCTTGGATATCATCAATTGAGACACCAGCTTCTCTGGCAATAAGTTTAAGGAAAGAACTTTCATGTCTATCGGTGATTTTAGCAATGGAATTAATCGAGACATTTTCATTGTCTTTCTTGTCTTCTTTTTTCTCTTCGTCTTTTCCATTCAATTCAGCTTCAATTAATCCAAGAATTGGAAACAATTGAGTTTCTTTATTAAATTCCAATTTACTATTAACAGTATGATCCAAATGAATAGCTAAAGTAGGGATTCGAAGAATTGGTTTATCAATTTTAACTAATTTAGGTAAATATCTTCCAGTCTCTTTATCATGAACAAGAACTCTACCGGCAACAGATAAATCTCTATCAAACCAAGTATGCCAAAGACCACCTCCATAAAGCTCTACACCAACTTGATGATAACCAGCAGCTTTTTTATTTGAATTTGGTTTAACTCTTAAAGTTGGACTATCAGTATGAGCACCAACAATTGAAACTCCATTACCAGGTTGCCATTTTTTACCGACACCAAACGCAATTAGTGATGAACCATTACGAGTTAAAAAATATTTATGACCAGGTTTAACTTGAGAAGCCCAAGATTGACGTTCGGAAATCTCAGTGAATCCAGCAGCAATTAATAATTTCTTACTAGTCTGAACAGCATGATAAGGAGAGGGAGAAGCGTTCACATAAGAAATGAATTCATTAGCATATTTTGAAGACATTTTGAATTGATGAAAATTTAGACTTGCAATTGAACTTAAGAAATAATTTCAGAAAGAAAGAAAGAAATCCTCCGACTGAGAAAGAGCTTTATATAAATTGAGTCGAGAGGTGAAGAAAAAGGAAAGACCAGAATCAAAAAATGACATTTATTCAATATTTGATGCCGTATGTCACTTGCATATGAAGATGAGACCTCGAACGGGAAAGAGACATGAAGACATGAGGTGGTGGCGATACATGTATACTGGATGTGGTTGTCGGTTCGGAATAAAGTTAAAAATGTTGGTGGTCGATTGATTATTCAATAAGGATTATACTGTAACTTGTTTTCATCACTATTCAATGATACCTGGCTTCTGTTTTCTACATGTTAACTAATAGCTACCTCAGCGACACTTAAAGTTACTGCATGAAAATAAATCGTTCTTATTTTCTGGGGAACCACGTTTATTATCATTAACGTAAGCATCAAGTGTTAAGCGTTAGCTAAGTTGAAATGCTGCATACCAAAGGTAGATTATTCTAACTTTAGATAACCACACTGCAAGCAGGCCTTATCTATCATGACGTGTGCTGCGGCATCATGACTCTCCTTGCATCTGCATCCACGGCGCGAGTGCTGTCGGGCATCAAAAGGTGAATAAAATTATTAACTAATTTATATGTAGATAACGTAATTATTATTCATTACGCTTACGTTGGCATCATGGCCCAGAAAGAGATTGAAATCCCTCGAAATTTGCCACTGAAAATAACAAGTGGGCCACAACGCGGGATCTGGTGCTGAGTGTGTCTCCAGTGGCAAAACTAGTGACATTATCCCTCCTGGATTTGTCTCCGGTATCTAGAGCTCTAGACCCTGGCGCTGCATCTCGAAAGCATCTCTAACCCACCAAGACCCCTAGAGACTCTTAAACTTAATATATGCTTCTAATCTGTTGCTTTAGATCTCTGTAAAGGACGTTATTAAGTCATACACAAGAAGCAGAAGAGACCGAACCCTGCCATTGCCTCTCTCAATACAAATTGTCACCATGACTTCCATTAGAGTCTTGACAGAATCTGAATCATAAGAATAGATTCCAGTCTGTTAATGATGACGCTGACTTCTGTCTCACTATATCTGTAGCCGTGCGGCCCAAAGCTATCCCATTGATATGCCATTCTGTTTGCCGATCTGTCGATCTCCATAGCTACCTTTTGACTATTACTATCAATAAGACAGAAACGAAAGTACTGTCTGTCGATATCATCCGTCATAAAAACCCATCCTTCTCAAACGAGTCGTCATGACACCTAACATTCCGATTCCGCAAGAAGCAGGAACACCGTGCAAATCTCGACATTAGCTAAGATATTAAATCCCCAGATACATATATTATTAAAATTAATTAAAATGAATATTAAATATTTAAGTGCTGCCAATCGAGCACGATAATTTACAATTGTGCAATGTGTTTCATGCAAGTGATTTCCTATCTTCCGTTCCCTCTCTATTTTGTTCAATAATTTCTTCGTCCGTCTGATGATCTGAATGCGGTGAAGAAGATATTGGCTTAATTTCATTAGTATTATCGTTATTACTATCAGCAGTAGTATTATCCACCTTTGGTTTTGGTGGAGGTTTAAATCCTGGACCCAAATTCTTTCCGGATAAAACATTGGCACAAATATGAATATGAGCACAAACTGCACAACAGCTAATTAAAATTAACCATCCAAACAAAATTGGCAATGCTCGAAATACAACCGGTACAGCGCCTCTTGACCAAATATCAGTAAGCAATTGATATGCCTCATAACCAGGTAAAGCATAAGCCCAATGATAAAAACCAGGTTGTAAATCAAATGGTGAAATTGTACTTGTAACGTTGACAAAGATCCACAATATTAAAATAACCGGCATCAACGGTAATATAAGCATACAACTTATTGCGAATAAGAAAAGATTATTAATCAAACAAAGTAACCATAAAACCATCCAACTAAGTGCAAACTGATTACCATTAACGATCCAATTTTCTCTAAATGCCCAATAATAACCAACTATAGTAAGTGAAGCAATAAATGTAAATAATAAAGTATGGCTCAAACGAATCATACCAAGCTTTCTCCAAGACATAGTTTTATAACAGCCGGTAACCATACACATAATATTTGATCCTATTACAAAAAAGAATTGTTGTAAAATAATCATTACTTGTGATATAGTATTATCAAATACTCTCGGACCCTGATTCATTGTTTCAATATTATCATCTGTAGCACCGATCGGATTAAAAAATGCTTGAACCGAATTACTATCAGATTGATTAAGGTTTTTTAAACCAGTCGCTCCATGCATATGACTAAAAGACACCCTAGTCTGTCCTACTAAAGTTTGAATGTTCTCTAAGATAAATTCATCGGACAATGAAGGATATCTTACTTCATCCCAAATATAAGTTATGGAATTATTAGGATTATAAGATTGAGCAGCTTGCCCGCCAAGAGTTATAGCAGCAATAAAATTATTTGAAGCATTGGCATTTGTAAAAATTGCAGCCCAATAGTTACCATTAGAAACTTGTTCTCTAATATTATTGACTGACGAATTGAACTGATCAGCAGGAGCAACATGTATAGTTGGAAAACTAGGGGCTTGGAGACGATTACAAGCATCCAGCAGACTGGCACCTATAATACCATCATCCAAATTTACTACCAAGAAGTTCAAACGATAGACCCTTGATTGAAGATTAAAGAGGGATCCATAGAGATAAGATAAAGAGCCAAGGAATAAAAGTTGAAGCACAATAAAGACTACGGCTAGTCTTATATATACAGGTTTTATATTTTTCAGGAGTTTCATTTTAAACTAAAAAGGAGACGAAAAGAATTAGAGAACAAGAAGAATAATAAACTTAATGAATAATTGATCCTAAAACCTTATATATAGGAACCAAATCGCTGGTCCTTATCGTGAGTCTTTGTGTTATCTCCTTATCGTCTTAATTATATTACCTCAATTGTCCTAATTTCTCTGAGTTATTATCTTCATAACAGAGAGCAAACATATCCATTCCAGACACGAACTAACTCGAATATATATACTCCAAAGAACTGGAATACAAAATAAACTAAATGTGGTTACACTCAACTGACTACCACGAACAAGGTGTTACTTCATCCAAACGGCCATGGAAGATGTGACCCGCTAACGATTTGTAACCATGTGCAGAATGAACTAGGCCAGAAATTGGTTGGCGCCCAGATAAATTGACATATGTAATAAATTTCGCAGGGGGAGGCTCTGTCACAAACTTGACACAAAGGCCTTGCTGCCTAAGCAACCTATAGTGCAACTCCACTATTCAATTTCGATTAAAATCAAGGATAACATTAAAACTCTCCATCTCGTAAGGGGAATATGACAAAATCAATTTATACTTAGATTACCAATTTATTGTATATAATATAATAAGCCATAATACATATTGTTATCTGTTAGAATTGACTCAATAGGGAAATATACCCCGCCTAAGCTTGCATGTTCAGCCGTTTGCAAACTGTTAGTTAATACTTATTACAAACTGAGTGTGGCTATATACAATAACTAGTTAAAAAACTACTATTTCACATCTTGACAAATATTACTAAATATCACTAATCCCAAAAGGATTACGAGTGTTTAACAGTTTAAATAGGACCGAGTAACTCGGATCAATCTGTCGATCATTTCTATATTCCTCCAAGCATTAGTTCAGTGCCTGATCTTTGTTAAGTTTATTGTTTATATGAGATCTTAAATATATAGTTTATAATAATAGTGTAGTCTAAATTAGCATTAATATTTATAATGTATAATATATAATTATAAACTTATAGGGGCCAGCTGGAGGTACCCTAGAAATGGCCGGTTGCACCCGCTCGCTACGGTCGAGAAATCAGATATCTTGCCCTGGCTTATTCTGTTAGCTGCCAGATTCGAAGGAACCATTCTCTAGAATGTTTTTGGCGAATTTTCTGGGTTCTTTCCGGCGTCTCTTTTGTTGGTTGTAACCAATGAATTTAAACTTCAAAGAAATATCTCTGATTATATATGACCAATCAAATTCCTTTCTAACTTCCCCTCAGGATTTTAAATCAGGTCAACCCAATCATATAGGCCTCTCATATCTTACTACGATGAATGGATGAATTTACTTAACAGGTAAGTTAAGTAGATAGCATGCCAAGAAACTCCTCGAAATCATATGTAGCTAACTTTAGCTTAAATATGCAGTCATGCAGGGCCAAGAACGGGTGCCAACTCCATGATCTTGGCAAAATATTACTAAACAGATGACGCATACGATAGATGTCAGAATTTATTAAGCTCTATATAAGGACGCAAGCTATCCCACAATTATAAGCTGAAAGAATAGCAAAAATAGAAAAAATACTTGTATACCCAAACGCAACTATACTAACTAGTCTTGTTGTCCGTCTATCCGCCTACACATTTCAATCTGCTCTTCTCTAGAAGAAATCTATCTGAGATTAGATTCTTTGGTACTGAACGAAAGGCTGAATAAACTCAATTCTTGGCGATCTTCTGTTCATTTTCCTAATTTGGAACCTATTTATCACGTGATAAGAGTTGATATTGATGATCTCGGAACAGTGTCGGTCGGAGAAACCAATATTTTTATATCCGCGATATTTTGACTCACATCATGGTGATAGTATACACCATTAATCGTCAAATCCGTATATTTTATATTTGATCTGGATTACAATCCATCTCACATCTATTATACATCTCCAATCTCTGATACATATTCTTTTCAATATGTCTGAATCTGATCTCGAATATCAATTGGCTACTCTTGCCATTCATGGCGATGATGACCTCGGTTTAACTAGTGATGTAATGGCACCTATTCACGTTTCTACTATTCATAAATATAATGATGATCCATCTAAACTCAGAACTGCAAATGAATGGTTTGAGTTGAATGGTGGTTATGATCGTAAAGAACATATTTATTCAAGAATTTCTCATAGAAATACTATGAGAGCTGAAAAGATTCTAGGTGAAATTCTTAAGGGTCATGCTGTTCTATATGGTTCAGGATTATCTGCTTTCCATGGAATGTTGTTACATTATAATCCAAAGAATATTTTTATTGGCAGTGGTTATCATGGTTGTCGTTCTCTTTTAAAAGTTTATGAAAGAAATTTTAATCTCAAAGTTCATGATTCTTTGGATACTGATCCTGAATTGCTTCAAAAGGGTGATGTAATCCATTTGGAATCTCCTGTTAATCCTACTGGATATGCTTTTGATATTGAACATTATGCTAAGATTGCTCATTCTAGAGGTGCCTATCTTGTATTGGATGCTACATTTGCTCCTCCTCCTTTGCAAGATCCTTTTGCTCATGGTGTTGATTTAGTTATGCATTCAGCAACAAAATTTTTTGGTGGTCATTCTGATCTTTTGGCGGGAGTATTGGCTTCTCAAGATAGTAAAGTAGCTGATGCTCTTATGGCTGATAGAGATTTCACTGGTGCATCTCCAGGATCAATTGAATCATGGTTATTACTAAGATCTCTTCGTACTTATAATTATCGTATTAAACTTCAATACGAAAGTGCTAATAAGATAGTCAAATATTTGGCTGATAATATTGAAGAATTGCCAGCTTTAAGTAAAATTTATCATTCATCTTTGCAGACTGAAGAATTTGTCAAAAAGCAATTGCCACTTGGAGGTTCTCCAGTGTTTTCTATTGAAGTTGCTGATAAGGAGACCGCTCGTTATTTACCTTCTAAACTCAAGTTGTTTCATCATGCTACTTCCCTTGGTGGTGTTGAAAGTCTGGTTGAGTGGAGATGTATGACAGATCCCAACATCAGTGAGAGTCTATTACGTGTTTCAATTGGATTGGAAAACACCGATGATCTAATTAAGGATCTCGTTAAAGCTCTTAAGAGTAAGCATGAAGCAACTGAAAGCAAATAAGAGAGAGTTCTTGTACTCTAACACTGGTATTATATATATTTAAATAGATAAATAGATAAATTTTTTTCATTCTCTCGTCTGTTTTTCAGAGCATACCCTTAAGCTCTCTAGTTGCGTCGGGGAATTAATAACGTAATATATTCATTAAACCGTAATATACAATAAATACATACAACCGTAATATACAATAACTATCACTAGTCACATACAATACATCTGATTTCATCAGTTGTTCCTAGTCTACGAAGACACCCAAGATGATAGGTATGACCACATTTGAATACTACCAAAATATCGTCTTCTTCACGGCCTTTTCGGCTATCATTATTTCCGCTCTCTCGCTGTTTCCCTTTATCTCTACGCAATGATAAGGTATCTTTCAATGACATGCCCAGTTTTGCTTTACTATCTTTCTCCCATTGATGGTACAACCATTCTGCATCAACTCCCACACCAATCACTTTTCTTCCGCACCCTTCACATTCTCCAGACTTCGATACCCTCCAACCTTTAAGACGTTCAGCAACAAGTTCAAGAAGGCTTAGATAAGTATCAGAATCAAGTAATTGCTCGGCTACTGATAACATGATATGCTGATAATGGTAAGCAGAAAACATGTCATTTAGTAATGACCGTAGACTTCCAAATGTCCTCATTTTGGAAGACTCAGGCGAAAGAATGGAGCGAAATATATGAACAATCGTTGCATCATGCTGTATACCACTGATACTACTAGGCGAACCTAACAGAGAAGAAAGGGAAATACGAAGTAAAGTATGTTTGAAAGATTTACGTCGTTCTGAAATAATACGGTATTCCTTGTTATCTTCATCATTCTCTTTTTCATTCTCTTTCTGACCCTTGTTAACAGACAATAAATCTATCAGAGTATCGATCAGTCGTATCCAGACTTTTTCACCCGGGTATTCAGTCTCATCTCCTCCTGTCGCTGTTGAGGTTCTAGAGCCCTTCTTTTCAGCAGTCAAACACAAGTCTACACCAATCGACACATATCTCGTCATTTCCTCTTCGATATCATCTAACGAAGTTTTAAAATTATTGATCTCTTCTGCATGTCTATTATTGATTCGCTCAGTATAGTCATCGTCTAAAAATAAGATATGATCTAATAAATATATCATTGCCTCAGAAATTCTTCCCTGCCTGTTGAGAAGTAGGATCAATGAGTCAATGCACTTGGCAGCGATGAGGTCATCAACCACACTAGGTAATTCGACATCATTCACACCGGTCAGTGTGGTAAGTAGCAAACGATATATCTCTGCACCCTGATTCTGTTTAGCCAACAATGAAACATAGAGATTCCTTGCTTGAAGTGTAGGTAGTTCTCCTCCACCACTATTACTGACCCTCTCAAATAGCCTGTTAAGGTATTCAAGTTTCAGATCTTCTTTTTTAAGCTTGAAAATTTCATCATGGAGATAAGGAGCATATCGACTTATAAGGTGGACAAGCTGAGTACAATCTAATTCAACCAACATCTCAAAATTACTTATGATTAGATTATTTATGTTTATGCGATCCTTAGATTTACTCATGTCTCGAGTATTAGCCAAGCATTCGCCGAGAATAGCAAATAATTTAGTGTCGTCAAAGTTATCACTGCTGGCATCATCATAATAATTCTCAAATCCGACTTGCAACAATCTATGATATTGCTGTTCAACTCGAAAAAGATACAGAAGAATAGAGTAATATTTGACTTCATAGAGCGTTGAGATCAGACTGTCGAGATCTGGAGGTTTAAATTTTGTAAGTAATGAATTCACAGCTAATTCACACTCTTCCTTCAAGGCAGGGTCTTTCCAATAACAAAGTTCATTAAGAATCCTAGATAGAACATTCCCTGGAAGAATAATAAATTGTGAGTACTTGGGGTAATTCCTGGCAACAAAAATATCTAAAAAGATGCGGTTGCTTGACCCCAAACCTTCCCCGCCTCTACCAAACAAGTCCAGGAGAATGTTAATTATAAGCTGCCTATTTGTTAAATTTCCAAACACGTATTCTTCACTTGGATTACTGGCGTGACGATCAGTTCCAATACGACGGGTATCACTGCCTCCACCATCATTCAGAAAACTATCTTCAAAAGCCTCATTAAGTGCCGCTAAGAAAGCCGAACTATTAAACTGAAGGAGAGTGATCAAATAGGGGAACGGGCAGGACGAGGAACTAGCCTTTCCAGAAAACAGTAAATAGTATGTAGTACACTTTGCCCGATAACTGAGTTCTTCATCCGGAAATACCAATGCCGTCGGGTATACGCGACCAGTTAGAATGTATGACAGATAAGGATAGACCTTTTCAGCTTCCAGTAAGTTCGATTCATTCTCGCTTTCCTCGAAAGAAGAATGAGGGGGATGAGCCTTCCTAACTTGCTCGATTAAATTAACAAATTCAACTATTGGCGTTGTAAAGTCATGTAAAGCACAATTGGTAACATAGGTTAGAGTATCACGAAGACGATACTGCCGACATAATGAAAAAGTCAAGTCAATATCAAGCGTGCTAGTGTTCAACCTGCATATCAAATCCTCAAGGGTATCAGTTGCAGAAGAGTAAAAAAGAACCAGTTCTTTAAATACCTTAGGTGGTAATGATTTGATATCGCCATCGTAAATAAACGGAGCCAATCCTTCAAAAAAAAGCTTCTTGTATCTGGGAGTGGATTCAAAAAGTTCAAAAATATCACCCAATAACAGGTCCACTTGACTCATTGCAATAGTAGCTGTTATACAAGCATTGGTCAAGCCAATAACGACAGAATCGTCCAGAAGATTATTACTTTCATAATCTGTCCTAAGAGTATACCCAAGAGAGGCGAATATTAGATCGGGTAGGCTCTTTAAGACAACAGCATGGCGCTCTTCTTCATCCGCTGGTAATCCGACGAAAACATAATCTTCTTCACCAAGATAATAAGCGGTGGCAAGTCTAATGGCCCTAATATAATCACCCCTCTCCATAACATCAAGCAGTCTATCGGCCCAATTAGATAAAGACCCCAAAACAAATTCATATTTCCCCAGTAAAAACATACGACCCTTGAAAGTAGAAATACTGTTGAAAAACGCATCTGCAATGACAGCAGGTTGAGTTTCCGATAAAGATTGGGGATTATGGTGTCTAACTGTCATATTATGTAGAGCATACGAGAAATAATCATGATGAACAAGATGTTTATCTAGAAGGTCAACTGATTCCGATATAGTCAATGTGGATTCGTTAAGAATAAGTAATCTTTGAGTTATTGTTATCAGAGCAATAATCTATCGTTAGAAAATAAACAAACTTGTTCTCTTCGCTGTTCCATTTATTACTTCTGGTGGCGATGACTCTTTCATCGGAACCTATTCTGTATACATACCTGTGAATTGATCCATTGAACTGCTACGATAGATTCGTCGCAGATAAGCTTTTTGTTACAGGAAAATACGACCTTTACATCTTCTGTAAAGGGATCCTTGACTTGAGAAATCTCTAAAATCTGAAGGACATTTGACCAACAAAAAGCCAACCGGCAATTCGTTTTTCCCGATTTCGAATGTTCCCTAATGTTTTTATTATTCTCCCGTGTTGATGCTTTCAATGCAGGAAACCAGGCCATACAGGCACTCAATCCCATGTAATTGCTAATATCTTTACTTCTATTTAATTTGAGTTGAGTCTGAAGTTGAGGATACATGGAGACAATCACAAGCAAATAAGGAGTCATGAGAGCAACTAAACCCATATTATCAGTTCGATGTTGTACATCGGTTCCTAACGGCCTCGGAGCACAAGCAAAGACAGTCATTGGTCTATTACTCTTATTATTGATATTAAGACCATAAGCACTGTTAGTATTGGTACGATATCTGCCCAAGATTCTTTTTGTTTTAACAAATCTTCGTCCTATTGCACTTCGAATTGTATCATGAGCAAATGCCATTCCTCGAGTATCTGCTGATATCAAAGCACTATGTCTCAAGTCTATAAAACTTAGATGAATGACAGAAGTTCCTATAATATGACCCTCTTTATTGTCAGAAGGCTTGATATCAAAGTCATTATTAATGGGGAAAATATGGATATTAGGGGTGGTTGGTTTAATCAACTCCCATGTCACAATATGGCCTTGACTGTATCCCACTCCCACAAAGGTCTGATCGGCCGATATGGCTAAAGACGTTACTTCACCCCATTCGGACACTCTAGCCGCCGCTTTAAGACCAAGAACATGGATGAGGTTTTGTTGATAATCAAATACCAGTACATAACCACGACTCATTCCAACAGCAATGAACGAAGCAGGCAGCACCACTGTTGGGTGACCATAGGCTGCTGTAGCTGATTCAGAATATAACTGATTAGAAATTTTTCTTAATTTGCTCCAACGAATCGGTTCCCACGGGGTTGTCTGAGTGATATCGAACAGCATTTCTTCAAATGAACTACCGTTACTACTGTCATTATTATTATTCCCATCACCAATAGCTGTACGACTACTTAAAAATTTGTTCATCAAATTACTTGAACCTGACCTGATACTCGAAATAGAACTCATTTTAGTATGGAACCTTCGGTCAATTGAATGGATAGCAGTAGCAGTGGAACTACTTCTAACAGAATCAGGAGTTGATGGGTGGTGAAATAAGAAAGATTGGCCCCCACCTTCTAAGGTAGAACTATTGGTTGTTGAATCATCATTATCAGCATTTCCACCATTATTACTTATTGCTGCTGCTGATGAAATTGACGCATCTATTGAATTAATATCGTCGTCATCATCATGTCCTCCAGATTCAGCACTTGAGCCAACATCTGAGTTTTCATTAGCAGCAGCAACCTGTTGCAGTTCAAATTCTGATGCCATTGATATGGGCGGCGTCGATGTTGGTGCCACTGTTGCTGGTTGTGAAGTGCCATCATCCATGAGGATTGATTTCGGTGTTGAAACAGCAGCAGGATCTAAACCTGGAGCTGAAGCTAAGACTGGACCCCCTTCAATTCCAGCAATTGATGTTCTTCGATCATAAAACTGTGGTAAAGAAGTATCGATAATTGAAGGTTGAGAAGTAATTGCTACAAACTCTCCAAAGTCATCCGCATCATCCGTATCATCCGTTTGCATATTACTACCATCTTCTAAGAGGTCAGTATTATCATTCCCTATTTTGTTATCAATGGATTGTAACTCTTCATCACCAAAGATTTCCTCTCCGGATACAGGAATTGAGGCCGTCGAGACCGGTGACAACCTTGTTAACTCTGTAACTGGTACCGGAGGTAACCTTGTTAATTCCTCACTAGATATTGCCGGTTCATTAGGAGTGGAAGAGAAGGAAGAAGAAGAAGTTCTTCTCATCATCTTTGAACCAGGAATTGGATCAGGACTTCCATTCATTCAACTCTGGCCAAGCCTTTCGAACGACCAACACACCAAAAATCAAATTGACGAATAATTCAAAATAGCTGATATAAAATAGATGATATATGATTCTATTACTTATGACATCCCACAATAATAGTTCTAGCTAGCAGGCGCGCTAGTCAGCTTGTTAGCCCCTTCTGTTATTCACATGATACGAGGCTGAACCTGACAAAAACGTCCTTTACAGGAATACAAAGAAAAAAAGCGTTACAGTATTTAGATCTGGAACGTTCAATTAAAGAACAAATTTCAAGAGTTTTTGAACTATTTAAGAGATATTGAGTAAATCATTCAGAATCTAATTTTAATGAGGAATATTGAGGAATATTTAAAAAATTAAAAAACTATCTTCAGGAGAAGACTAATAGAGGAAGCTTCGATATGGTTAATGTCTAATACCTGTTATTAGCATACAAGCAAAACTACTACATGCATGTACTACTCTACAGCTAGCCGTAGTAAGTAAGTAGGAGCAGGCACTGGCTCCGGCCAGGGGCTTCTCACAATCCAGGTCTTTAGTTGGTATACCAGGACAATTCTGAGTGATCCGTGATAGGTATAAGGCCTCAGTCACTTGAGGCAAATTCAAGTAAAACAAGTTTGTTTGTCTGGCTAACTTCCGCCTACCGCCAGCTCGCGTGCTTCCTTCACCTATCACATGATTCACGGCTACGCAGTAAGCCCATGGTTGTTTATCAGTCTCTAGTTATGCGCGACGATAAGATTTGGAAATTTATTTATTCACTATTACTCTCTCTTCTAGCTACAATTGATTAGGTCACATATACTTTCAGTAGATTTAAGTTCCTGGTAGTTTTTGGCATGTCTCATAGAAGATCACAGAGAGCACGGAAAGTAGTTGATTATTCCAAAATCGGAGAAATTGAAGGTCTTTCTGATGAAGAGTTAGGAGGTAGATTACAAAAGGACGATGCTAATAGTGATTCAGATGAATTCCAATTGGATGAAAAGAATGGTCAAAATGGAGAGAATGGAGAAGTAAAAGAAATAGACGATGATGATGATGATGATTTAGAAGAAGTACCAGATGATGAAGATGAAGATGGATCTGATATTGGTAAGGTAGATGCTAAGAAAAACAAATCCCAACAAGCTCGGTATTCTAGTAAAACTGAAAATGAGAAAAGTAACGATGGTGAGATCGAGGATAAACCAAAGAAAATTTCAAGAATTAATCGATTGTCGAAACCAACTAAAACGCGGCCCTCAAAAACTCCTGGAAGTAAAGCAGAAACTTTAAAGGAGAGATTCCAATTATTTTACGGTAATAATAATGAAGCTTATGTCTATGCTATCAAACAGCGTATAAAATGGGCTTCAACTTCATTTATTCCTTTGCCAAATTTATTTGAAGTACCTGATTATATTGAGAGGCTTTCATCTGGGAAAGAGGACTATTATGATATTTTAAGTGATCATGACCACCACCATCATAACCAACAAAAACTAACTTCCCAACCTATAAATGAATTGAATTCTTATGTTCCGGGTTTGGGGAAAATTGTTGAATGTCAAACCGATCTGGATGACACAAAATTTGTTCCACTATCGTGCTTCGAATCAACTTATATTCATAGTTCTAGACCAATAAAATCTGGGTTTATTTTAAATTGTGGATCTTTTATAACATGTGCGAAATGGGCTCCCACTCACAATAATTCACCAATTCAATATCTTGCAGTATCAACAATGAATTGTTACGACAATAATAATGACCCTTCATCTGTAAATTCTGAAATAGCAGCATTTTCTACTCAACATTCGCCATCTTCTATTCAAATTTATAGGATTAACACCGATATAGAATCTATTCTGGAAGCTGATAATAATGAGAATACTGTTGAATATTGCCGATTGGTTTGTGTGATTACCACAGAATATGGCCCTGTAACTACACTTGAATGGAGGCCATCCCAGCAACCTTTATCGTCGAAACAACCACAGTCTTCACCCACGCGCAGACATAATAGAAATAATAAAAGTCCCAAGAATTCTCACCTCGGAGAGTCAACGTCAGGGGCTACAGGACATATCGGTATATTAGCTGCTAGCTTCCAAGATGGAAAATTGCGAGTATTTGATGTGACGATACAAGAAAATTCGACATCACCTGTATATTATAAATTAGAATCCCCTTTGCGAGAGTTTAGCTTAGATTCGAAAATCAATTGCATGTCTTGGAGAACTGTCAATTGCATTGTTGTAGGTACATCAGATGGATTCATAGCTGAGTTTGACATTTCTGATAAAAGCCCTTCTGGTATATATCCATCTTATTATGTACCACTTCATGATTCTCTTATCAATGTTATAGCAACTTGTTTTCCTGATAATCAAGAATTAATATTCACATCGTCAACGGATGGATTCACAAGACTAGTCGATGTTAGAGATATTCTACATAACAGAACTGTTTCAACTCGTATGAAAGGTTTCACAAGCAGTGCGTCATATTGTCATCAGCTACATTCTTTTGTGTCTTTGGAGGATTACACGACAACCAAGCTTGTGCCAATTAGAAGACTTAACATCCTTCTAGGAGGTACAAGTATGGCTAGACATAATGGAACCGTCACTTCCGTGGCAGCGTCTTATTTACACCCCATGGTTCTTTCTGGTGGTGCTGATGGTACTTTACATATCGGCAATGCAATTCGTCGCGCTACTGTCGGGAAGAGGCAAACAAACGCTGTTTATAAAGAAGCCATTTTATGGAAATTCGATGCTCCAGAGGCTTTTAAGGATAAATATCGATTTATTGATATCCTGAAAGCAGCCGATGTGTCTAAAGGTGGTGCTATTGAAAGTCAGATTATATATCCTAGATCTGCAGTGGTGACAAGTATAGACTGGAATCTTTCTCTAACTGCTGGTTCATGGTATGCTGCCGGTTTAAGTAGCGGTTTGTTACGTATTGAAAATTTGGCAGTATGATCTGTTTGTCTCCGTCCCTTTGTCTGTCTTCATTGCGTCGAGTAAGGGTAATCATTGACGCTATCCCATCTTAAGACGCGTCTCTCCCCATTCAGCGGGACTTCTGGAGGTTGTTAAATAACTTACAAAAGTATATATTTGCGCTATTTACATAGTATTAAAGATGCAACACCCCTAATAACGAGGGAAGGATGGGTCGACTTTTTGACTCCAGCTATCTAACCCTCCAATAATATCCTTTACATTTTCAATATTGAACATTTCTTTGAGAAAGTGTACACCACCTTGAGAATCATTCCCATATCGACAAACCACATAAACTGGTTCTTGAATTGGCTGATCTGAAAGAGACGACATATCACCATGCCTAAGATCGGAATAAGGGATATCTGTTGTTAGTTATCATATCACCTTAGTATCACGGGTGTGCTGTTAACTCGTTTCGCTCGAGGTTCAGGTTGTAACTCTCCATTATGTAGTTATAGTCCAAAGCTCGAGAGAAACGTGTTAAGTGGTCTAGCAAAGCTCGGCCAGAAGGAAATAACATTCCAAAAAACATAAACATGTTTCGTTCTCCAACACTTACTAATTGCTCCAGGTAATGAACATATATTAAACTGCACCGTCTCCCTCACATCAATCAAAGTATGAGGCTGATTGCGTGCCTCAGCATATGTCTGGTCAAATAGTTAGTAAAAATAATAGACGAAGACGTTGGTTTGATTTACTTACCTCTGCTGTCACTCTGTCCTTTGCTGATAAGAGAATCATGCTGGATCTTCCACAAAAATCATCGTAAGAATATTGACCAGATTCAATAAGTTTACGATTGATAGATGGCGCATCTCCACAAGCTGCACAAGTTTTCTTGGAACCTCTCATCCTAATATATCTCCATTGAGGAGATGAGAAAGCACTGAAAAGAGTCATCGAAGGAGTAAAACCATTATCATATGCGCCAGTAATGATTTTCAATGCCTCTATAGACTGCATCACTCCCATTATTCCTACTACTGGTCCGATAATACCACCATCACCACATGATAGAACACTATCAGGAGGTGGGGGTATTGGAAATAAACAACGATAACAAGGACCCGATTTAAAATTTAGAATTAATAATTGTCCTTCAGATTTTAATGCTGATGCAGAAACCAGTGGAACTTTCAATAGAACTGCAACATCATTAATAAGATATCTTGTTGCAGGACCATCAGTACAATCAAGGATCAGATCATAATCTTTGATGATATCGAAAGCATTGAACGATGTTAATCTAGTTTTATAAAGGATAGTTTTAATACTGTTAGGGTTTAACTCTTGTATAAATTTTTCGGCAGATTCACATTTTGATATTCCTATTCGAGATGTGTTATGAATGATTTGACGTTGGAGATTGGATGATTCCACAATATCATCATCTACAATACCTAAAGTGCCGACACCAGCACCGGCAAGATAAGCTAAAGCGGGACTTCCAAGGCCTCCTGCTCCTACAACCAAAATTTTAGAATTTTTAATTTTAACTTGACCACTTAATCCTATTTCGGGAACTATTAATTGTCTACCATATCTTAAATATTCATCCAGAGCAAGAGATGATGATGCTGATGGAGTAGTGGTAATGGAATTTTTCAAATATTCATTTTCTTTCTTTAATTTTTCATTTTCTAGTCTCAATTTTCCGAGTTCATCTAGAGATGTCATTTGGGAGATCAGAAGAATAAATCTAAGCCAAATCAAATCAACTGAATAAATACAATCAGAAACCAAATAAATAAATCAGATCAATAAATCAATAATATTTCAAAATATCAGGGGAGAACATAGCAGTCATCGGAAATGCCCATCTACATGTCTTACATAAGAACTAGACGATAGATCAATTTTTTCAAATGCACGTGATTGGAAAGTGTTCACGTGATTTTGTCCGCGGCATGCACGTACTTACGCAGGGGCTAACCAAGCCAACCAGCTGGAAGCCTAGAGCGGGGTTCTGAAATACCTCTACTGCAAACTCAAAGGACACGGAAATGGAATTTCGGTTCAAATTCGATTCAAACTTAACTTTGCAAAACATGCGTAGGATCTTGCAATATTTGGCTTTAGACGAGGCACACATTAGAGCCTGGTTCCTATACAAGTACCAGACTGAATCACTGGTTTGAATGAAATTTTAGGGTTGGGTCTCCCGTGCCTCTGAGTAGCCCTAAAACCCATTGAGATATGTCGAATACTTAGCCTAACAACAAGGCGTGTTGGCGGCCTCGTCATGAACTTGCTCAAGTATAGCGAGACGGCCGCTAGATCTATTACGAAAACGGTATTTTCTGTAGACGTCTTATCTTGATTGAGTTTAGCTCACTGGCCTCAAGTAATAGGAATGTTAAGTAAACAAAACCTTTTCTCTAGCTGATAGGTTCAAGACTATATATATAGTGATGATATCTAGCTTTAATAGTTACCTTTTAAAGTCAAAACTATAAAAAACTTAAATAAAAAGAAATAGTTTACTAAGTTTAGAGTGAAACACAGCGCAAACAGTTAGAACGAGCTTTGCTGAATTTGAACACCTGTTTAGCTTCTAGTAGAAAATGGCAGGTATGTCGGGCTTGACCGCAAGTAGATGATGGTATTAGTGGATGGAGGTCATAAATATTACGATAACTATATGTATCCAGTTAAAGTCGGCCGGCTAACTACATGTTAACCTCGCAACCATGCAATACAGTTAACCTAATCTCAACTAGCATGCAATGAACTTTATCTCGCCAGCAATACAATACAACAGCTTTTTTTGTTACACTCCTTAGGGTCAAACTGTTCAACGAAATTTTTTGCAATTCAAATGCGAAGCTGGGCTGAGTGTATTCCAATTTATCGTCTTCCCAGTAACCAACAGTTCAGACGGGAGAATGAGCGCCACCACTTGCGTGGTTGTGGCTAACAGTAATTAAGCTAATTAGCAGAGGCGAGCCTCATCTGTCTAGTAACTGCTGAAAAGGTTAACTAATTATTGAAATTGTAACCGACTGGTTAACAATTCTTTTCTTTTTGATATTCATATATGTGTTAATCATACATGTAGTTAGTGGTATGAACAGGAGAGACTCAGTAAAGGCTGATAAATGGATTCACCTATTCCGGTTACTGTACAAGCTCTATCTAGTTTGGGATTCAAACATACAATTAACCTAGTACAAATCCATATCAAGGTAATGATCTACCTGGATGTGTATTCTGCATCAGTTTTGTCTCAAATAAATATTGATTGGCGATCATTAGAAGACCTGTATACATGTCTTAATCTCAGTGATATCGACCCATACCTCTAGGATTAATAACTTCTGAGAGATTTAACCCGAATCCAATTTCGAACGAATCATTGTGTCGTGCAGAAGCTTATTTTGGCGGCCAATACTACAATTCGATTTTCGCCGTTTACGATAACCATATACACCAGTCAAATGCTGCTGAATGGGACAAGAATCAATACTAAACCCCACACCCTACACAAGCTGCGTAGGTAACTATCTGGTTCCTATTGATCCTCCAATATTCCTGTAGTAGGAGTAGGTCATAATAAATTAACTTGTTTCTGCTTGGTTAATAAATTGCCTTCAGATTTATGCTTTCGTAAGGAGTTCTGCACCATAAGTCGCAAGTTGCGATGATAAATTGACCTCGCCGACAGTGCAAATAAATCGTTTTTGCGAAAGTATGTATATAATATCCTCCGAAAGTGTACCTGGCTCAGTCTTTATTCGTTCTCTATGTTGTCTTCCTTTTCGTAATATTCAGATTTCACTCCATTGGAATCGAACTTTGCAGCAACCTTCAGGTACTGCATGTCATCTTTGATTCTACATACGTTAATTATCCTTCTCCTCTCCTCGCGAGAGAATTCGTAATTATCATCATGGTCAAGTGCTAGCGGCCATTCCATCTACCATTCGGACCTGCTCCTCATCCTTCTTCAGGAGAATATGGTTAAGAACATCCTCAGGCTCGTCGCCTATCGGCTCAAAGTCTACGCTTAGTGTGGATAGCTGCTACGGCAAGTAACCACCATGGTATAAGTAGTTTAGTTGAACTCTGCAGCTGCAGACTGTAGAGTGTTGATGCTGAATTCCCTAAGCAAAGATCAACTTGACGACGCATAGTCAGATTAACTTTCTTGCATGTTTGGTGAGATTAACTCTTTATACTCTTATGCATGTGCAGGGCGGTTTAGGTTAATCTTCCAAATATATAACCCGTTATGCACATAAACTATTAACAGGTAATTAAGGAATACCCAAGGTTCTAAGATCTGTTGAGATCTGAGTGTTCTCTATTGCATATATGGATACATTGCTTACCTACCTACCCTTGCCTCTAAGTCAATAATTTTTAAGGTTTACTACATCCTATATTCGTGGAGAATTTAACGATCTAATAATTTCTTTTTCCTCGTTCGAATCTATTATCAACTGCATATTAGTTAGTTAAATATATTAAGTTAGTTGAATATATATATACCGAGGGATCCAAAGTCACGTCTCCCAGAATATTTTCTATTTGGAAGCTTAATTTTGTCCGTTTTGCAAGAAACTCGAATTGTTGATTCAGTCTGGTGTATGGCCGAATTTCTTTGACAGCAAAAACAGTAGTGATAACGATACAGAAGGATTAAGACTCGAGTGGACAAGCATATGAGAGCCCGTTCAGGATTGACATCTAGATCACAATCAATACTATAATAATGTCAGCTGGTGCTCCTACACTCTTCGGAGTGCCATTGAAGTATATTTCTTTGGTCACTGTGAGTAATTAGATTTCCGGCTTTGATCGAGGATACGACGGCCGTAGCAGGAAGGGGTCTGGTGATGATAAGTTTTAAGGAAATTACTTTCCAGTGTAAATTAAACGTCTCGAGCGAAACGAAATCTAGAAATAGGAAGCTTCGCCGCAACTCCACAGGCCTGTTAGACAACGATAGCAGGTTGGAGCCCCGGGATCCTACACCAGCGTCTTCTAAATTCAGAAAGAAAGATTCGTTGCAAGATAGGAGTCTAAAAGTTTGCGATGGGTACTTGATGGAGACATGTTAACAGCTGGAGAACCTTTATTTCTAACGTACATATTTCTTGTTAGCTCACTATTCAAAATTCATCACTTATTCTGGTGATGCATTACTCTCGTGTTATGCCAGGTTATACCTCCAACTCTAGATACTACGCGTCAACAGCAGTTCTTCTGAATGAAATTATCAAATTAATCTTCTGTTCAACAGTAGCTATTTCTCAAAATGGCGTCAAAGGAAGCATTAAAGAAGTGTTTTCTGCTGATTGTTGGAAATTGTCTATTCCAGCATTTCTATATACACTTCAGAATACTTTACAATACGTGGCAGTTTCCAATTTGGATGCTGCTACTTTTCAAGTTACTTATCAACTCAAGATTCTTACGACAGCTTTTTTCGCAGTTACTATGCTTCATCAAAATTTATCTCGAATGCAGTGGTTATGTTTGGTATTGTTGACTTTTGGTATTGGCTTGGTTCAGATGCCACCTGAACCTTTCAGTGGAATAATGGGATTCGTATTTGATAGTGTCACGTTTAGCGGTGGTAGCAGTAAAGGAAAGAAGAGAATTCGTCCTCGTGCGTCCAATCATCCTCTTGAAGAAATGAATGGCATGGCTGGCTTTGCTGCTGTATCAATTGCTTGCGTTTTAAGTGGATTAGCGGGTATCTATTTTGAAAAGGTTTTGAAAGGAACTAAGAAGGTATCGTTATGGACCAGAAATGTTCAACTTTCCATGTTTTCTTTAATCCCGGCATTTTTCTTGGGCGTTGTGGTAAAAGATGGAAGTAAGATTATGGATAACGGATTTTTCCATGGTTATAATATGGTTGTATGGTCAGCTATCTTATTGCAAGCTGGAGGTGGTATTATAGTGGCATTATGTGTTAAATTTGCTGATAATATTGCAAAGAATTTCGCAACTTCAATTTCAATTCTTATTTCATTTGTTGCAAGTGTATACTTCTTTGATTTTGATGTTCATCTCAATTTTCTATTAGGAGCCACAATAGTCGTTGCTGTGACATATTTATACTCTACGTCACCTTCTGGTGGTTATAAACGTGTCCTTCTTGATGAGGAGCGTAAACCAGCAAGTCACAGACAGAAATCATATGATTAGCGATGGTGTTACTTTCGGTCACAGTGTTGTCAGCAATACAGTTGTCTGGAAGCGATAGAGTCAATTATCAGAACTCCAGTCGCACTTCTACGATTAGGAAATTTTCCGATGGCCTCATCATAAAATATTTATCTGCGTCGGATAAGTGGGGCGGATATGTCTCTTCATATATGATCTTCCATTGCGATTAAGTATTTTTTTTTCTCATGTATAAACCAAATCTGATATACTATATCGGAGCTTTATATGTTGTATTGTCCATAGCCAAGTAACAGACAGTATGGGCCGGACTTATCATCATTAAGCCTTCTCTAACTAATTTAATGCCCATAACGAATAGCAACTTTGATTAGATGGTCGCATATATAAATCAATTAAGCAATAAGACAATGATATATACAGCATGTGCATTAATAGATGGTATTTGTGGTGACTTCTACCTGGCATTGTACGTGATATTTGTCGGGAGTGAAGGTGACCAAGCTCTAACCCAGTGAATTCCTACAGTAAAGTGGTTCTAGCATAGCCGTGACATCGAGCGAAGTGAGCCATGCGATCTGGGGAGATGCCTGGAGAGAGGACGCATTGGATCAGCGAAATAGTGAAAAAGCTGTGCTTTAGACGTGGCAGGGAACAAAATTGATCTCCAGGCCTGTTCTGCAATGCTGGCTTTCGCCGAAGGAAATCTTGATTGGTACCGGTCCTTTCACTTAGAACAGAGCTGTCCATCCAAACCCTCGACAGTGACTGTCGACGATGAAAAGGGCCAGTTGGATAATCACAGGGCCTAATCGGACAATTACGACATACAAAAACTATAAGGGAAAACATTAACTAAGTTAATTGAAATACTACAAGTTTTTGGGAAAAAACAATCATTCATGTTTGTTAAAGTTTTGTTCTGTCTATAAGAAATAATAAAACCTTAATAAAAATAAAAAGAACCATTACCTTTTATTTAAACTAACTTTTGCTTCATAAAAAATCCTCGAAGGTGATTTAATTGCCATGCACAAGTAATACCTAATACAAATAACTGAATGAAAGTCCATCTAACTACTCTCGCGTTGGTCGATTCACTTTGATCTCGGAAACTAGCTTCTCGCTCTCTCATCAAAGATTGCTCACGTCTAACAAGAACCAATTTTTGATTCAAAGTACGTACTCTCTCTGCAAGACTATTGATCTTATGTTCATTTTTACTATCCATTGTTTGTCCTTCTCCTATAGCAAAATCAATATCCATCTTCACCTTTCTAGTATGATACCAAGATCCACTAAGGGCTCTATAACAGATCCGATGTTCACCACTATCGGCTGCAGTGAAGATGAAATCTCCATTAGAATTGAGTTTCTGGAATAGAACACGATGATTGTTATCAAATGTTTCCTTGAAAAAGAAGATGTTAGTATGATCCCAGAGATGGACACCACATAAGTAGACAAATATTGAATAGATCCGATGGGTAACTTACCTCTATTGAAATCTGAATAGCCAAACTTGGAGATCTAACCCAGTTTCCTGTAGATTCTTCTAATTCCCATGCACTATGTCGGGCTGAAATTTAAGTTAGTCAATAATCACTATGTAACCATCTCTTCAACACTGAATTCTAACATACCCGCTAAGATTGTAGTCTGTTGCAAATCTTGATAAAAACATTTCTGTTTATCTCCATCTCCCAAGTAAAAATGCAAAGCCGAAACTTGGCTCGTAATTGCTGCCAAAACGGCAAAGAACACTAGAGGGTTGAAAAGCATTTTAGCTTACAACTCTACGAAAAATACAATAATATCTCAGTGATTTCTTCACACCCAATTTATATAGATCAAAAATATCTGAAAGGATCGAAATTTTCAATATGAGATGTGCAAGTGAAAATGACAAGTACACAAGAACGCGGTTTGAGATTTTGCGGAGGGTTTGGACGATTTTTTGGTGTGCTACTCGATAAGTGAATATTTCAGTTGTCTGCTGTAGTAGGCTAATGTTATAGTTCCTCGTATTAAAGAATATGCAAGTATCATCCGTAGCAATGAAAAAGTGATCGTCATCCCAACTGGCGTGTATACCTGTTTGTTCGGTCGAGGTTAGATTAGTTCCGTGGACAGGACCATTGGGTCAATCTATGTACAAGCCCATTGGGTCAATCTAGACTGAAGACAAGCAGGGGCAGCAAGGGGTCTGGAGGTAGTCTAATCGTTAACAAAATTTCTTCATATACAAATAGATATTTATATTACATTTATACTATTAGCATAGGGATTCCATCTTCTAACTCGAGCCTACCTCTATGGCTATGCGTTATTTCTTACCTCGTCTCTTGACTTTTTCAACCAATGAACTCAGGTTATCATCATCAGTTCGAGACTCAAACTTCCGTTTATTATTACCATTACCATCCTTTCTTCCATTATTATCATGTTTATCATAAACCTGAGTACGTCTTCTACGTTCTTGCATAACATTTTCCATTGCTTTTGTCTTCTTGAACTGAGGTAAAGTGGTATCAATAGCATACTCAGGATTTTCAAATAAATCTTTAAATCGATCATCCTGGATATCGAATCCCGACTCTGCTTCCTCTGCTTCTTGAATTTTCTTACTCTTCTTTGATTTCTTAACATGATCTTCTTTCTTATTACCACTAGAAATCCTGTTTTTGTCAAGCTTTTCAAAATCATCGTCCATCATAATCAATTCCAACTCAGCAGCTTTCTTAGAATCTATTGAATTTTTATCATTATTCTTTTTGTTTTTTTTATTTGCCTTCTTATTTTTCTTGTAATCATCATCATTAGTGTTCTTATTACTGTCATCCGTCTGGGTTTCTTTAAATTTTTCCATTCTCTTCTTTCTCCTTTCTTTTTCTTTTCTACGATATTTATCAATTGTAGTTTCTTCATTCTCTTCT
Organism: Sugiyamaella paludigena; assembly: GCA_030579875.1. Classification (NCBI taxonomy): domain Eukaryota; kingdom Fungi; phylum Ascomycota; class Dipodascomycetes; order Dipodascales; family Trichomonascaceae; genus Sugiyamaella; species Sugiyamaella paludigena. Next base: position 416,515 of record JAKTRU010000008.1, on the reverse strand, counting down.
TCTTCTTCCTTATCAGATACGCCTCCATCATCCAGACCAGGCGTGAACGTTATCTCCATATCTATATCATCCTTTTCTTCTTTCATAGAGGTACCATTCAATTTGTCAGCAAGAGGTCCAAGTAATGCTTTTCTCATTTTCGCAACACGATCTTTTTCATCGTTATCATTGCCATCATTACCATTCGTTTCTTCGTCTTCACTGTCACTAGCTAAATAAGCTTTAAAATCCATATCGTCAATCTCTTTTTGACTAAAAGCTTTGGATGAGATTTGTAGTCTTTCATTTGGAGTTTCATCCCAGGTAAGTTTAACCTTAGAATGTTGTAAAGCATCTGTTACAAAGTTATTTGGCTTATAGTTCGCAGGAATTTTGGTACATTCATCATGAGGTTTATCATCAAACACCATTCCTTCGGGGATATATCTCAAATCGAAGAAATTAGCAGTCGACTCATATTCTGTTCCATCACAATTATCATAAATACTTTTTGCAGTATTGACTTTATCACATTTCACCACGGCATAGTAATATTTTAGTCGTTGTAATTGATATTTACGTAATCTCGAACTGTCAACCTCTTCACCAAGATCTTCGTTAATAATAGTTTTTTCATTAATCTCTTCTTCATCATCATGTTTAGACTTTGATTTTGATTTTGATTTCTTCTTTTGATCCTGTGATGATGATTCAACAAACATCTCCTTGGCTGGTCCTTCCAGTTCTTCTTGTGCCATTCTTTGCTTTCCATACTCACTAGGAAATATCGTCACCGATAAGATTCTATTACGAGGAGGAACAAAACTTGAAAAAGTTGCCATCAAATCGATAGCACGAATGTTATCCCAATCCATATTAACAACTGCAAAAGCAGAAGTTTCATCTCCAAGAGCTACTGGCTGTTTCTCTCCTATCTCATCGACTTCATCATCATCTATTCCACCAAAGATACCTGCCTCATCCTCCTCATCTTCTTCCTCTTCATCACTAGAACTATCACTCTCCGAACTACTACTTTCTGATTCTGATGGTCCTTCTCCTCTTGCTCGATCAAAGGCGACAGCCTTCTCTTCCTCTTCCTCTTCCTCTTCCTTTTCCTCTTCATCTTCATCTTCCTCAGATGAACTTTCATCCGAACTCTTCTCTCCCCTGGGCTGATCAAAGCTCAATTTTACCTCACGCGAATGAATTTTAGTCTTTCTATTATCTTTTTCCTCATCTTGTTCCTCCTTGTCGTTTCCATTCTCTTCTTCTTCATCATCTAAATTATAATATCTTTCTAATTCTTTTCTTGTTGTATCCCGGCTGATCTTTCTTCCATATTTGTCCACAGTTTCAACATTTTGAAAATCCTTATCATTATTTATTGCATCTTTAAATCGAGAATCTAAATTGCTTTTGATATTTTTTCTACGAGGAAGATTAAATCTCGGATCATTATGAACTGCTGAAAATCTTGGATCGCTAGTAACCTCTATAGGGTTTTGTTTAAACAATTTCTCCTTAGAAACTGATTTATCATTTGATTTTTTAACCATTTTCAAGCTTCTGGATATGAATAACAATTAATAAATATAACAATCCTTGAACTAACAACAGTTTAACTTGATTGCATTGAGAGGTTTCAAGTCTGAAAAAATTGAACCTTAGAACGAAGACTAGATTGACACGGCTGAAATTTTTATCAGGGTTAGGCCTTTATTGGTGCGCGACTGTGACCTCAGAAATCAACAGCCTCGATGCCCAAGGAAAATGAAAGCCATTGAAGAGAGCGGGGGGGTGCAGACATAGTAACGTGAAGGAAATGGAAATAAACGCGACTTACTAGCTGGATATGAGGGGGAACTCGCCAGAATGCCCACCCGAGCGAGCTAGAGCTCCCAATTTTTCAGTCACGTGAATATAGATTTTGCGTACGTACGTACGTGCCCCCCGAGTTGCTTGGTACACAGTATTAGGGAAGGTCAGCCGCACAAAATCCTAGGGTTGGGATCAGATGTTTCTTCCAAAAAATTGAAGGAAACAGTTCGCATTGCGAATCCCTCCCTCACTTATGGCACCTGGCGACAGACACACTCTCTGTTGACCTTCTCCAATCTCCCCTGACAAAAGACAATTTCCAGGCCCCGCTGCTCACGTAACGGAAAAAAACTTAAATTCTCGCGTAAATTGCTGGGTTCCCCTTTTCCAGCTGTCAAGTCAAGTTTATTATCCCCAAACATGCGTCTATTGGGCTAACTTGCTTTTTCAATTTTTGCAGGCGACCAGGCGCGTAATTAATTAATTGATCAATCGAGTTATGAAAGGAGAGTTCTCTTGACACGAAAAATAAGCCCACCCACATTTGTTTAAACGCACAACCCATATAGATCTATTGATCTTCATTTTTGCAGGGTTTTTTAATCTGCATTTTAATTAGATCTCCTCTCATTCTGATTAACCTTATCTACACTACTGTACTACAATTGCAGCTGTCTTTTCCCTATTTAATGTGCGGTTTCTGCGACACATGGCCTGGTAAAATCGCAATTCCCCACATGACTTCCACAAAATCGCAATTCCCCATATGACTTTCGTAGCTTTGGCCACATAACAGCAAGAAAGTGATAATACCTTAATAGATCTCGAGAAATTTGTCCTCTAAACAGTATGAAGGTTGGCCCACTGCACTGAACTTCAGCTTCCTGGCCGCCCAATCTGTCTGGTCCTCTTTAACTAGATGTATTCTTCGTAGCTGCAACGCTGATCATATAACAAGCGATTATATAAGGTGAAAACTAAGCATAAAGTTTAAGATCAACTAGATTCCGATTAATCTGGTTTAGATGTCTTATCTGCTTCGGGATTTAGGCATACGTACGTACAATGATATTTAACCCTATTGCATCTGTTTAATACTGAATCATCCCTTTTCCCACCCGTCGATCTATGCAAAACGGGGAATTTTACCAGCTTTATGAGCCTCAGAAACAGGGAGATCCATTGAAAAAAGCAAAATGTGAGTACACCGTAGGGTTCTTAAAAGAGGACCCTCATTTAACGCGGCCACCATAATGGGATCCCAGCCAATAAATATGGCCACTGGTACTAACTAACCAAAGGGGAGAAGGGAGAAAAGAACAGGTTAACTACAATTGGAACGAGAACATTTCAATTGCTTAAGTCTATTTATTGGGAGTAACGATTTCAATCCCAGAATTTGCGCGTAATTCCTAGGTCTGGGGTGGATGCCATAGACATATGCCGTTATTATTACATGTACCATATTAGTTACAAGTAGGTTTTTTCTCCTACCTAAGTCATTTTTCTGGACTACAGTTATAAATTATTTTGATTCATAGTCTTCAAATTTGTCTCGTTCTTTCTTTTCTTTCTTATTCTTTTCAGTTTATTCCTTTATTTCTTAGTTTTTATCCAGTTATTCAATCTCTATCTTTTGTACGTTGTACCGGGACGCCGTATCATCCATCCTCTCTCACGAAATCAACCACTATACTATCTGTCATATTGATTTTTGTGATATTGACAGATATCATTCTCAGGGTTTGTATCAGATTAGTTAATTCTGATTAATCTTTTGTCAATGCACGATAAGATTATGACAGATATATAAGAGAAAGTGTACAAGCTAGCTACAAGTCGAATTTCAGCTGTTATTAAGCTCTTCCTTGAAGATTTTTGGGTTTTCTGCGAATTATTTGGTAAGTATTGAAAGACGGATCTGTTAGGTGGACAGTTGGAGGAAGATCGTGGTTCTCTCTGGAGATTTAGCGATTGTATCAATGTCTCTAACTAGCAAATAGATACCCATTTTCTTTCAAAATGTATCAATTCTTTGGACCTAGAGGTGCAAGACGATATATCTTGATTACTGGATTTTATGGTCTAATGTTATTATCTCTCCTTTCAGTTTCTCGTTTATTAGGTTTCAAGAGCGATTTAGGTATTGTTGGTATTGGTACAGTTGGTTTGGATACCCTTGATTCTTACAATAGGCATTATATTCATATTAATAATGACAATCATAACCATGAAAAGAATAATGTTAATAATGTTAATAAGAATAAGGATAAGGACAGTGCGAACAAGAATATGCTACCTGTTGAAGCACCTCGAGGTCACCCATCTATTCATCGTGATGATTCACCCCCTCTTGAAACATCTCAAAGTCATGTGGCTTCTTCTCATGATGATGGATCATCTCAAAGTCATTTAGCTTCTTCTCATGATGATGAATCATCTCAAAGTCATTTAGCTTCTTCTCACGATGATGAATCATCTCAAAGTCATGTAGCTTCTTTTCATGATGATGAGTCATCACAAAGTCATCTGTCTTCTCATGATGACAATTTACGGCATAAATCTTCGCAATTTGTACTTTCTGCTGATGATTTTAACTCAAATAAGCAGCATTTTCAGGATGGTCCTGTTAGATATCAATCAGTTGAAACTTGGAGAAGTCCGGATTCTTTTGCTCCAACTTTTCCTCCAAGTGCGCACGGCAGACCTGGAATGCTCCACTGGTCTAAATATACTTCGAAGGGTGAATATTTACAGCAGCCTATAATAGCAGATTATGCTGAAGGTGCTGAAAAGATCTTTTTAATGATCAAAGATGGCGCTGATGTTCTTTGGGATCGTTTACCAATGCATTTTCTAACAACTTTAACGAGAGTGCCTTTTTTTGCAATCTATGCTGATAAAGCTGGTTCGGTTGCTGGTTATGAAGTTATTGATGTTTTGGCAAATGTAACTGAAGAGACATTTAATTCTGAAGATTTTGACAGATATCGCAAACTGAGATTCCTTCATGATTCTCATCTTGCTCTAGACCCTTCTCAACTAAAAATTGGTGGTGGTTGGGAATTAGATAGATTTAAAAACATCCCTATGTTGGCCCATGCTTATAATGTATCGCCAAATAGTGATTGGTTTGTATTTATGGATGCAGATACTTATTTCTTTATGGATGTTTTAAGTTCATGGCTTATGACTCTTGACCCCGAAAAGCCTCTCTATTTAGGTTCAAAGTTTTTTTTAGGAGACTTGGCATTTGCTCATGGTGGTAGTGGTGTTGTATTATCAAGAAAAGCTCTTGAATTAACGTTGGGTGAGCATCCTGAATATGTACAAGAATATGAAAAGAAAGCTTTTGATATTTGTTGTGGTGATGCTTTAGTTGCTTTGATGTTGCAGGAAAAACTTAATCTTGATATTTCTGAATGCGAAGAGTATGCTGATGTTGGTCATAGATTTCAGGGAGAGTCAGTCCATGATTTTATGATTGATGATTGGGGCTGGTGTCATCAAATTCAAAGTTTCCATCATTTAAATGCTTATGATATTGAAGTTTTATACGAATACGAAAGATTAAAAGGTCCAAAGAGAAATGATATTACTTATGCTGATGTGTATAGAGATTTCTATTTACCTTACATTACTGACAAAATCCCCAATTGGGATAATTTGGCTGCTTCTGTTGAATATAGGGACCCCAGTTCTGAAGACTATGATGAGGAAAGCGGGGAGAATGAGATAATAAGAGAAGGACTTATACCTAATGATAGTTTTGAAAGTTGTAAAGAAGCATGTGAACTTTTGGATTGGTGTCTTACTTTTAGATTTATTGATAATGATGATGGTGGTTACTGTGGATTAAGTGGCGAAATTAGATTAGGAACGTATGTTAACGATTGGATCCATGAAAAGAATGAAAAGGCTGAAAAGAAGTATCATGAGACCACTTCTGGATGGCTAGTGGATAGAATAAGAGATATTCGTAAGCGAAACTGGTGTGATCCTCTTTATCAAATTGAACCCGAGGATGAAGGGATCCCGGATGGAAGTGAACATGATGATGTCGAAGGTTGGTATCTAAGGCGTAGTACTCGTTTGAACCAAGAAGAGAAGAAGAAACCAAGTGATACGATCTCTGATCATCATGACTTAATATAAATGATACGGTAACAATAATATGTAGTAGAGAACGGGGTACAAACCTGACAGTATAAATTTAGCGTCCGTTCTAAAAACTGTTTTAATCCAGAACAATTCTGTAACGCTTCTTGGATTATATAATTGAAATATAGAAATATATGTCTGTATGATATTATCTTTTTTTGGTGGCTGGGGATGGATGAACTTCAATTAACTTGTCTGCCAGAGGCACAATTCACTGTTCTGGTTTGGGCACTGAGCACTTCCTGGAACGGAATATCTTGGGTGTGCGTAACGATTGAGAATTAGATCAATCTCGAACTGGAAAGAGATTTAGGGAGGGATCTGAGGTTCAGTCGCCCTGGTCGCCGGAGACATACAGCAAAACAGGCATGCCAGCTGGGATCAAAATATGTGGCTACGTCGCCGTCAGGATCAAGGTCTGAATTTATGACTGGTATGACATCTGTAATATAAAAACAGCAATGTATTACATAACTCTGAATCAAGGCACATGCATGTAATAAAAGTAGCATAGTCCCGACCTCGAGTGGGATGGTTCCCCCCTCATACAGACAGCATGGAATTAATTGAGAGAAATTGCCCTGTAACAGTTGTTGTCCCAGGCATCGAATTTAGGCGACGAGAAATTGAACTAAGCAAGCTACACACACATATTGGGAATCTCCTCCAGTAGAGACGGCAGATAATAGCAGATAACGGCAAACAGGCGTAGAGTTATATCTACTAGTAATATTATTATTCATTATTTATTTGTCATTAGCATCACATATATGTAAATAAAGTATATACTGTTCAGAGAGAGGAGAGGAGAGGAAGTGGAACAACAAATTGAAATAGTTTACTGTTCCTCTGTCCGTGAGAGCCCGTCTACTCCTCGTGACTTGTGTTTTAAACTTTTTCAATCCCCTCTGATAAGAATACCGTCATTCATAACTAAATTCTCACAAAAATTGTTGAAGACTGGCAGGAAATGGCTTGCCATTCCCTAATCTGTCTGGGGATATTCTCTTAAGCACAGATAGTCCGATCTGACAGGTACGCCGCATCAACAGGACCTGAGATATCTTTGACCCATGAAGAAGTCCTTCCTGTCTTTTTCTTCTTCGGTCTGAGAATTGAAATTTTTATGTTCTCGTTCGGTTGATGTTGATATGAATCTGTCACTCTTGGATCCCTTTGCATTAGCGCAGGAATTCCCCGAAACATTGACCCATTCGTTTGGTATGTAAATTGGATTCGATAAACCACTAGACGACTGATACCTGCTGAAAGTAAGAGTAAGAATGGAGATTTCCAAACGCGGATGATTCAGCTAACAATTTAGTATGGGGACATTCAGCATGTATTAAATTCAACCGTAAAGGCGATTATTTAGCTTCTGGTTTACTTGATGGAACTATTGTTATATTTGACTTTGAAACATATGGAGTTATTCTCACACTTAATGGACACACGCGTCCTATTCAATCTATCAGGTAAGAAACAGAAAATACAGGACTTTAACCGTCAGATGACCGGACAGATGCATTGTTCTGAGATAGAAACGCTGAAGGCGAAATAATAGCGACTAACTTCATTAGCTGGTCCAGAGATGGAAGATTCCTCTTATCAGCATCAAGAGACTGGAAATGTATTTTATGGGACCTGAAATCGGGCAATGCCGTTGAAACTGTCAACCTTGGAGCACCAGTATGGAATGCATCACTTCATCCAGACAACTATAGAGTTTTCGTTGCTTCATTGTATGAAAGTCAGCCAAGGTTTGTGGATCTGAATAATAAAGGAGAGGGCCCAATTATTAAAATTTTGCCAACAACTATGGAAACAGAAACAGAGGATCATGGATTTGATAGACGAAGGAAGAATAATACATCTAAACAATCAACGCTCGTTACGAAATTCACAAAAAGGGGAGATTTTATTCTTTCTGGAACTAGTAGGGGATATCTTAATATTATCCGTACTGATAGTTTAGAGTTGGTTCGTAGTATCAAAGTTACCAGTTCAAATATTAAACATATACTAATAAGCTCATCGGGTCGAAGCGTGGTAATAAACTCTTCTGATAGAGTCATTAGATTATATAGTTGTCCCGATTTAAGTAGGACTGAGCCAGAAACATGGGAATTCGAGCTTGAACATAAATTTCAAGATGTGGTAAATAAATTACAATGGAATTCTATAACCATGAGTGCAAGTGGGGAATATGTTTTAGCTACAACTTATGAATCAGCCCATGATGTTTATATGTGGGAAACCTCAATGGGATCTTTAGTTAAGATATATGAAGGTCCGAAGGAAGAATTGGTAGATATTGAATTCCATCCGAATAAGCCTGCAGTAGTAGCTACTGGATTGGATACTGGGGCGGTTTATTTATGGTCCTCCTCAATACCTCAGAAGTGGAGTGCACTTGCTCCTGATTTTGAGGAACTTGAGGAAAATATTGAATATGAAGAGCGTGAAGATGAGTTTGATATCGTTGATGAAGCAATCCAGAATAGGAGACAACTTGATGAGGAAGAAGAAAGTGTCGACGTCATAACAATTGAACGAAATAGAGGGGAATATACCGAAGATTCATTTGTTATCCCAATATCATTAGAATCGAATGAACAGCCCCCACTATCAGATGATGATGATTAGTGTCTAGTCTTGGTGCTGATATTTTCTTAGAAATTTTGTTATTGGTAGGTGATCACAATATGTGGTCTGAAGAAATTCAGCTGGGTTCGGGCCTCCATCCTAAGAAGCGTTGTCCGGCGCCTTGCGATCTTGCGTGTCATTATATCAGCTGTAATTATACTGATGTACCCCTGAACAAGTGGTTTCATCCGCAGCTTGGAACAGACAGTCTATATATAAGCCACTTATGCCACTGGGAGGCTATCCTCCTTCTCCGCCAAAATATTCTGTAATATAGTCAGATATTTAGTATCTGAACTTGACCATATCACCGCTGGAAGAGCAAATCTAATATGGCAATCTATTTATTTTGCAAATGTCTTGAGGAGAGTATGTAGGAATTGAAGGATGCTTGAATGAAAAATAATCTTCACGGGTTGGATTAATTGCTCCCGCAGCTGAGGATCTACCCGGATATCGAGTATAGGAAAAAGAACAGAGGCTCTGGGGTGAGCCGAAGCAGTCGAATGCAAACACTTGCTCCAGATTGTCAGGACGATTCTTTATTGCATTAACTTCTATATATCTCTATTCTGGATGCTCATTTTCATCATCAGTTTCATCTCGCCATATATTTACATTTCCGTCGTCACCAGCAGTAATAACGATTTCCGAGCCTCCATCACGCCCGGGAGCCCAAACCACATAATTAGCTTCATATATCCCATGGCAATTCTCAATCACTTGATCTATTACCCAAGAGTCTTCACTATCATTCTTCTGGCTCTTCTTCTCACTATATATTACAAGTTTACCATCAGCACCAACAGATGCAATTCGACCACTGGTTGGACTCCAAGCAATTGAATATATAGTCCTTGTATGTATAATAGGAAGTACAGTCTCCTTTATCCATTCTTCAGATAACTGGTCAGCTCTAAATGTTGACGGGATAGCATTCTTATCGACTCCTCCGGTACTGCCTACTCGAGTCCATATTATACATGACAGGTCATCTGAACATGAAACTAACCTTGCTGGTGAATCTTCATCATTATTTTCAAAATCACATCCCCATACTGTACTTGAATGGCCGGTTATATCGGCCACACAAGTCCAATCATCGTCATCTTCACGCCAAAGGCGAATTGTATCATCGTAAGAAGCAGATGCAAAAAGAAGCTCCTTAGGATGCCATGTGACGTGTTTAACATCTTGTGTATGTTCCTGAAGCACACTTAAGCATTCAAACTCCTCATTCATTTCATCACCTGTGTAAGGAGTTAGTGGTGAGATCGCCAAAATACCTCCGGCGCTTGGGGCATAGCCCCAGATCGCAGTATTGAAACTTCAATTCCCGAGTTTCGCTTTGTCTGGCGACATAGGTAGACCGACAATGCCAGGATAGCCAGGACATAAGACACTCGGCTTTCGTCGTCAGTTTACTTACTTTCCCAAACCCAAATACTTTTATCTCGGGAACATGTGGCAAGGAATGATCCATCAAAAGACCAAGCTACTCTTTTAACTTCATTTTCATGACCTTCTATAGTGGCTAAAAAAGTCCATTCATCATTTTCTCTACCCCAAATGCTAATAGTTGAATCAAAACTTCCCAACGCTATAGATGGTTCATCTCCTGTTGGTTTCCATGCTACTGTTCTAACACTACGTTTATGACTATCCTCTAAGACGGCGAGAAGAGGAAACTGATCATTTTGAAGAGAATAGATTCTAGTTGTTTTATCACTAGAACAACTTGCCAATAACGGAAGGTATGGATGTACTGCTAAACTCCAAACTCTATCTGTATGGCCAGATAATGTTGCTATTTTACTAAATGCCATTTTTTTTGAAATAAAAGTATCAATCAAGTTAATAAGATCATTCAATATCAGATCATGGAGTTGTAGTAGTAGTAGGTCGTCGTCATGATTACTGTACAATATTAATTTAGCTGGTATCTCCAGTACGGTACAGTGCAGAGTGAAAAATAACGATGATCTCGTTTAATAGAATACCACCTATCGAACATTCCACTAAAGGAGATCTAGAAAGTAACGTTAAGCATAAGCGTTTTATATCCATTTTCTTCCTCGACAAGCTTTTAGCAATCAAGTTTAATCCAACAAAGTCTCTTGGATATATATTTCGACAAAATTTAATGTTATCATATATATCTTAAGCGTTCGTAGCAAAAAAAAAAAAATGAAAAGGCACAAAAAAGAACTACAGCACCTCCTGTTCACACGTGGTCTCCCACCGTATTACTGATGAAGGCTCTACCAGGTTTGAATATGATTGATCGGACGGGAAATCTTATTTTACTGGTGATATGACCGTAGCTGAAAGTAAAAGTCTTAAGTTGCATTTAACCACCGCCCTGAGTCACGTGATTTAACCACCAAAAAAGAGAGACCATCGATATGTAAGGTTATTGGTGCCTAGTAGCCAGTAGAAATTAGCATAGGTGGGTTTATTAGAACCAAAACATATTTGAATTTAGATGCCACCGTATCTCAGACAATAGATGAGAGTCAATCAATCAACTTCTGGGCGTAATATCGGTAACAAACGTGAGGGCGCAACTTCAGTTGGTTTTATGTATTGAGACCAGAACCTAGGTTGATCCTAAGTGTGGTCGTGCAGAGGCGGGAGCGTGGTATGTACAGTTTCATATAATGTCACGTTCATACGAACAAGGAGAAGGCTTGTTGCCGTCAGCGCGAAACATTTGAACATATTACGGAATGTCCTCAATATGACCTATTCAGAGATGAAACTCTCTCCCCTCAGCTTGATGTCAAATACTTACTGGCACGCCAGTGGGAATTGCGACAGTATTAGTGTTTATCAGAAGAATGCTAAAATTGCATATTATAAATTATTTAAATATCCTAAGAATTTTGCTTTTGTTTATCAGGGAGAGTGGGGTATAGACCTCTGCATGGCAGGTTATTGGAGTTCTGTTCCCATTGCATTTTTCTCGCTGATGTAACAATCTCTTTAAGAATTTCGAAACCCAATAAAGACTTATATATATATATTATTGAAGTCGCTAGCCTTGCAGCTTACATGAAACTAATTGGTGCAGACTTGAATATATTATTTATTGCAGTCGCTGGGCATGCTGAAAGTGAGCTTACATAGATGATTGGCTGACCGAGATAATATCATCATATGAAGATATAATAGTATCTACCCCTTGCCTAAAATCTTCTAGGTATATGTTGTGTTGTATGCTTCGTTCACCATCAGCATCTGGATTCCCGTATGCTCAATTTAGTAATGCTGAGATATAAGTGAAATCTGCCATAGCAAACTTATGTATAGATCATTCGATATCTGTATTTGTTGCTTTCTAGTCCTGGCTTCCTTTTTCCTCCTGCTCTATTGCTTCCGTTTCAATTTTCCCCGCCTGCTCTTTTCGGTCTTTTTCAATAGTCCCCCTCTTGCTCTTGTCTCTCCTTTTCAGCCTTTTCCCTTTCTTCTCTCTCTTTCTTCTCCTCTTCTTCCTTTTCTTCCTTCGCTATTTTTGCATTGTATTCTTCCTCAGTTGGCAAGTTGAAAAGTTTCCCAAATTGCTCATCGAGATTCTTTGCAAGTGTTATAGTGGACTCTACTATTGACCGCTCTTCAGGGGTCACCTGGAAGACATCTCCATTTTTCGTACAGCCGAGATACTCTGATGTAGGACTGAAGATCCATTCCCCATCCAACATCCAAGAATCTGGATTTCTGAACGCTCTAGGATTATAGTCTTTGTTTTTCAAGAGACTCCCATTATACCAGATAAGTTTCTTCTTTTCATCCGTGTGCGTGATAGTGGACCCACATACACTGTCGTCGTCGTTCAAAAAGCCGACCATGCCACCATATTCCTGCTCAAATGTGTAAGGTGTATTGCACAATTCGAGACCGAGCCAGTAAGTCTCTTTGTCGCCATATGTATGTTTATAAGTATATTCGTCGCGAACAGGTTTGGAGTTTTGCCAGCATATGTGAAGCAGGCCCATCAGGATAGGAAGGCGACCTTTATCAAGGATAACAACTCCTGAATCGCATTCATAAGCATACTTTTTGTTGAATGCAATAGAATTCTCAAGTGTCTTACTTATCTGGTGATGTTTCATCAACTGCCTATACCATTCGGCTCGTTCGTCGTGTTGACGTGTCAGTCTATCATGAAAGAGAAGAGTCTCTGTTTCTTGGTATCCACTATGGTTATCGAGAACGAAGCTGGGTTCTTGAAGCCAGACTGCATCAGCATCCATAAGGATGACCTGTTCAAATTTTGAGCCTAACATAGCAAATGGCTTAATCGCCCAACCGCTGTTAGAGAGGCTGAGAGTTTTGTCATCAAATATAGTGAGAATGTCGAGCGTTTCAATATCACTGACCAACTGCACAATGTGCCTCCTATACTCCCACGGAAGATCATCTTCGCCCGCGTATACGATTTGGATTGGCAGGGTCGATTTCAGAGAATACCGGATGTTAAGGACGAGTTGACATGCAAAGCGAAATCCGCCTTTTCCTGTCGGTATGACTATTCCTCGCGATCCCTTGATAAATGTTTGCCGGAGATAGAGCAATGGTTCAGTGTCATGTGGACTGTCTGGCCTCCTCAGAAAAGGAAAGAGAGTGACGGCTAGCTTCTCCAACATAGGATAGATGTTACGTCGGATCGAATTCGTCGAGGAGATCACATAACCTTCATTCTCGGACAACTCGATCCATTCTTTGAGGAATTGGACTCTTCGACCCATCTCTCCGAACTCGCCTGGCAGAACGGGATAGTCGATGAAGTAATCAGTCATGCTTCTCGCGATTCTCAGACCATCTACTTTCGACCTGAAACCACCAGCGCTCATAGCATAGTTGAGATAGGTGAGGACAAGACTGCAGCCGACAATAGTCATGAAAGCCCTTATCTTGGCATGTAGACCCCATATCATCGTCGATAGGATGAAAGCGAAACAGGGTATTGTGTATTGTTCAAAAGAAGTTGGGTGGTCTTTTCAGTAGTCTACGATGAATAATAAATGATAACTATGTTAAATTATCAAAAAAAAAGATTAAACGAGTGATAGTGGTTCCAGAAGGAAGGATCAGCGAGAGGAAATTCCTAAGGATCAGGCTAATTTCCTACCATTAATATAGGAAAATTCTTACTCAACCAATGAATGACAGTTCAGACTTTCTTTTGACCCAAAAAATGAAATGGGCTACTCAACTTCTAATAGAACGGTTGGCATGCTGAGAGGATAAGAAGAATAAGAATAAAGTTCTCAAGGATGAAGCTAATAGTATATATTATTTGAGTTTAATCTTCTAATATCGACATAGAAAACCTCTAACTTACTCAAATAATGAAAGATTGACCGTTCAATCTTTCTTCGATCCCGAAAATTAATGCGCTTCAAATCGAAGAAGACATATCATAACCAAAATGTGGTGTTCAATTTTATACTACAGAACACACGCACACCAGGGAATTAGCTATAAGGGCAAGAAGGCGGTGGATGCTCGAAAGCATATTTGAATTCCTCCTGCTGTCGTCTCCTTGTGTTCCTCTACATATCCGAGCATAATCAACCGTATTATTAAAAATGAGCCGGCATGAATTGCGGACGCACTTGGACTGTCCTGGTCCGAGACGTCGCTTAACAACATGCAGAACACTGAAATAAGTCAATGGTAACAAGCAGATGAATAACAATAATTAGGTAGTGTGGATCCGCAAAATTGGTATGTCTATGGCTAGATTTATAACTTGAACCATTGCTACAGATATGCAATTAGTTATGGAGATGATTTTATAGATTTATCGGCTGTGAAGATGTCATGAAACAGAAGATCAATGGCAATATCAATGGAGATATTACCAAAGGAGAATACAATAACATCTGTCCCCAGCCTATAGTGTGCTATGTACCGAGTTCTTAATTAACAGTTTCAATTTTATCATATTGAAAATATAATTTTATTGACTGCTAAAACGCGAGCTGTTGTTGACGCGAGCTGGATGAATGATGTCCGGAAAGACTAACCGCCGCAGCTGCTGTTGGTTCCGAATTCCTATGTAATCGCCATTATTCTCTGTAACGTTAACTTAAAGCTAGATTTCTAGATCGACATATAATTAGAAAATAGCTGTCATAAGTTAGCTTAGCTTAACGACAAACTTACTTACCCGATCTTCAGAGCTCGCTTTCCTTTTGAATCAAAGCGCAAGCTTAGAACATGCCAAGATCCCATGTTCAACAATATCAATATCAATCTACAACTCCACCTCATTTAAATGAAGCTTTCGGCCCCTAATTTGATCTTTAACATGCCAATCTATCGAATTACCTCCTTGAATCAAGGGGTCATTCACTTAGAATTCTAATAACGAGATGACGCAGGGTTGATCGGTGTGAGTTTCTAGACTTCAGGCAGCCAAATCAAAGAAGCAACTGAGGGTAGCTTTTGCCAACACTATATAAGCAGTTTACATATAGGATACTATCTGGACAACATGCGAATGAACAGGATGAATGAAAACCTTGAATGGATAACCATCAGACACAGTGGACTACTGACTTGGAGAGCGAGAAAAGTTGAGCCCGCATCGTATCGTGAGCTAATCCCGACCGACACGAATAACACTCCGCAATTGATCAGGGTAAGGGTGGAATGAGGATGAAATTTCTGACCGAGATATTATAAGGCATCATCAGTATCTGGCCAACACGAACTGAAGACGTTCCTTAAATGAAGATAGAACAAGATATATCTACATATGAGATGGTATCAATATTTATTTCTGAGAAACTGAAATAGAATAAGTTAATAATGGTACCAGTTATACGAAAGGGCATACCACTCTGCCGTATTCCTCTTGGTAGATCGTCATCTTTACGGTATTGGCGATTGAACAATGTTTCCTTGCATGGACAATTCCTTCCTAGTCGACACAGTTCGAATTTACCAGAACCTGAAAAGAAGCATAATTCGAAAGATATATCTCCTAAACGTAACGGTAATAGCGCCGTTCAGGAAGTTAAGAAATCAGAATATATTCCCCAGGCATCTTATCAGCGAATTTCATATGAATATCCTGCACCACCGGAAGAACCTAAATTTAAACCAGCTGAATCTTCTCCTATCAAGCGACATATTCCATTATTAGCAGGCTTAGCAGGGCTATTATGGGCAGTTTATGCGTATAGACATTTTATGTCAGAAAAGAAATCCAGTGATCAAATTGTTCTATCACCAGATCATTTTGTAACATTCAAATTGACATATAAAGAAGATATTTCTCCTGACATAGCTATATTAGAACTTTCACCAAAATATGAAGCTCATAGAGAATTAATTCGTAAAAAAGGAGGTCTTTGGAATGGGAAGAAAATTTGGAGTATTGAAGTTAAACAACCGGAAATCCAGGTTGTTAGGAGATATACCCCATTACCCATGTATTATATGCAATATACTGATGGCAATGGTAGTGATGGTAACGCAGCTAAAGCATTACTTAGGTTATTGGGTAAAGATGAGGATGAGGGCAGATTTGTACTTTTAGTCAAAAAATATGCCGATGGTGAGGTTTCTAGATATCTTCATAGACTTCCAATCGGTAGTGATATAGAAATTCGAGGACCTTACGTTGGATATAAGTTCCCATATTCACCAATTGATCAAACAGAACCTAGGGGCCCTATGTTGGATCTACCGAGCCGAATGCCTGCCGAATATGATGACTATTCAAAGACAGGGTTTCCCCAACCGGAAAACATCGCATTTTTTGCTGGAGGTACTGGGATTGCTGCTGTTTTACAAACATTGTTCTCTACCAATCCACCTCGTGGAAAAATGCATGTCTACTATTCAGTAAGATCTAAGAAGGAAATCCCCTTTAAAAGATTTATTCTGTTTTTAGAAAAAACCGGCAGAGCTAATTTCCATTATTTTATAGATAATGAAAAGAAATTTTTGAAGTTAGCAGATATACCAGAACCAGAAGAATTGAATTATAATTCCAGTCAGATCAGTGCCGAAGCTGATGAAAAACTCAAACATGAGATTAAAATTCAAAAAATGATGGAAGCTCTTCGCAAAGAAAGAAAGCTTGTTGGAGAACAAGAAAATTACTTAAGTTCAACATCTACAGCGACGGCGCCTACTTCGATTACTGAAGTCGTTGATTCAGCTAGTGCGGTCTCTAGTTCTGTAAACGCTGCAACAATTACACATCCTCAGAGTGTCGCAAGAATCAAATACAATTCTATTTTAGAACAAGTAGCTGCTGCTAGTAGCTCGGATCAATCAGAAAGGGGTCCATCATTGGCAGTTGTTTGTGGACCAGAAGGTTATGTAAATTATGTTGCAGGCCCGATGGGACTTAAAGGAGATGAACCTATAAGAGGATTACTTGGCAAAAAGGGATGGAACAATTCTAATACTTTTAGAATGGAACCCTGAAATGTATTTTCTGACCTGAACGCATAAGAACAACATCGGGAAACTAGTAAGAAAATAATAGAGAAAAGGGCTACTGCTGGACATCCGCTTGAAGGAGCGTGGCCTATGAGTCCAGATTGAGTGCCTATGTGCCTATATGATATAATGTAGAACATCTATTGTATTGTAAATAGTTAAAGAATATAGATAAAAAGTCGCACTGTTTGTTCTACAGTGTATTCCAGTCCAGTAAAAGTATATTCATTATTTGTCTTCATCTTCCATATCCCCATCGTCATCGTCATCCTCTTCATAATTCTGATGATTTGCTCGCCTCGTTTCAATTTCATTTTTTGCTGATCGACGAATAGGAATTCTTACTCCTTGCAAGGCAAAATATCGACTGAGCTGAGTTGTATCTATGACTCCGGGAAATTTCTTTGCCGAATATGATTTGAATGGTTCCGAGAATGAATAGCATACTATTGGAACAGACGGATTGGTTTGAGGACTTGAAGACAATTGTACAAACGAGAACTTTAACTTGTACTCACCTTCGATGCGGACAGATAAATCATGAAGAACAAACCAAATACCAAGACCATCATCAAGATCATACAGTTTGAAAGCTGTAGCTACAAGTGTCCCAATCAAATTTCGTACAAGACTATTGGATCGAGTAGGGTTCGATACTAAGGTCGCTGCGGTTGATGTCGATATCCCTCCTCGTATCTTACCTGTAGAGGATGAGGACGAAGTAGAGGGCGACAAACCATTAGCTGTGGTGCCATGTTTGCTATTTGGTACAACAACAGATAAGTTAGTAGTCTCATCCGCTGTCCATAATTCTACTAATAGAGCATAGAAAGAAACATCAACATTAGCTACGTCATCCACTTGCTTACCAGTATCGGCGTCATAAGCTTTTAATTTCACGCACGGAGGAGGAGAAATGAGCCTTCGATCTTTATCGCCGAATCCGCACATTCGAGACCGTACTGGTTGTTGAACTATATCCAAAGAGAATCTGAGACGACCATTATTAGTATTGTTACGAAAAGGGCAGTAGCTTCCCGATAATGGTAATGGATTTGAAGAGGGAACTGACATTTAAGATACTGGCCTTGAATTCTGTTCCATAATTGGACGAATTAATTAAAAACAAGAGGAGCACATACAAAAGGAATAAAAGAGCAGATGAACAAAAAAAGCTGTTCTTCTCTCATCTTTATCTTATTTACCGATATAAATGATATGAATTGTAAACTAATGACTCCTACACCGGACGGAAATTTAGTACAGTCGGCCGGTATTCCCTCGAAATTTTATTTCTTATATGATCTTATATTCCAAATAAGATTTAAAATCACGAGAGAAACAGAGAATTTAAAGTTGGAGGCTTACCGAAATAACGGTTTTTGTACAAAAACACGCATGAAAATAGCAAATCGCTTTCTTCATACATGCATATAGTTTATACTATGAAGGAAGTTTCGCTGACAAAACAATTGTCAGTAACAGGTAGATCTAAGGTTATTCCAAGCTGCCTTTGTTTCTCATTTGACTTGCCAGTCAGAGTCTCTATACTCCTACATGCTGAATCTCTGAGGCAGCGAAACCTAGGGGATAATTATGCCTGAGCTGCCGGAAAGATACCATTCTGAATCGTAAAATCTTCAATTTTAAGTTCATTTTTGTCTGGTAACTATAAGGTTATTTACTAGATTCTTCAAACGTACCAATACTAGCCAGAATATAATGTTAAAAAATACTCGAAGAAGGGGATCTTAGCCGACCCCCTATCTGTCTGATACCTCGTGTTGAATTTTTAACGAAAGAGAGCTTCAATTGACATTACCAGCCTCCGGCAACTGGTGACCGACAACCGACAAGAGAGCTGTTCGGGATATGAAAAATGATCGACATAACCCCTGAAATTAGGTAAGGGTTATAAAACAGGTTAGGGTTAAATACCAACTTTAACCGGTGGTTTGGTTTGGCAAAAGATCTTTAGGCCCGGTCCCGGCTCGGTTGGCGGTCCGGTAGGTTGAGATCTTAAGATTTTGAAACTTTTTCATCAGAGTGTGAGAAGGTTTTAGCTCTCTACTCAGTCTTATTGGTTAACTTTTTAACCGTTCGTTCTCTACGTGGTGTGAGTGGTGGTCTGTTCATTCGGTTCAACCAAAAAAATGCGTTGGACTAGAATTCTTAGGAAGGCTATAGAGAGCAGTACTAGTGATGGTTTTGTCTCATCTTCCAGTGTTCTGGAAGGCAGTGCCGCTTCTTTTAAATTGCCATCAAAGTCAGTAGTCTTTTCGGCCATTCAACCAACAGGTGTGTTCCATCTTGGAAATTACTTAGGCGCTGTAAGGTCATGGGTCGATATTGCTGAAGAAGCTCCTTATGATGCAAAACTTATCTTTGCAGTAGCTGATTTACATGCTATGACTATTCCTAAGGATCATAATAATCTTCGTAAGTGCCGTCAACAAGCCTTAGCTAGTATTATAGCGACCGGAATCAATCCAGATAGATGTATAGTTTATCATCAATCATCTGTTCCTGAACATACACAATTATATTGGATTCTATCTACAATTACAGGTATGGGTTATTTGAATCGAATGGTTCAATGGAAGTCAAAGGCTAATGTTTCTGAATTGTCATCTATTGATCATATGAGTGAGGAGAGCTTGAATAGTCTACAATTAGGGTTATTTGCATATCCTGCTTTACAAGCAGCTGATGTATTACTTCATAAAGCCAATTTTGTCCCCGTTGGAGAGGATCAAAGTCAGCATTTGGAATTGACTAGATATATTACATCAACTTTCAATCATCGGTTTGGTAACCACCACCATAAGAAAAAAATATTTCCTTCGCCAACAACACTTTTCGCACCATATAAAAAAATTGCATCTCTTAGAGACTCTTCCAAAAAGATGTCTAAATCTGACCCAGATAAAAATGCTTGTGTATATATTACTGATAGTCCCGATGAAATTAGGAGGAAAATCCGTCGCGCAGTTACAGACTCTGTACAAGGAGACATAACTTATGATCCCGTCGAACGACCTGGTGTGTCTAATCTACTTTTATTGGCATCTGGACTACTTAAAACTGAGCCCAAACTACTTTTAGAACAGCAATTGAACCATGTGAAGGATCATAAACAATTCAAGGATTCAATTTCTGATATTATAATAGAGAGTTTAGCTGATGTTCGCATCAAATATGAACAGTTATCTAACGATGAACTTTATTTAGAAGAAATATCTCGTAAGGGCACCGAAAAGGCTCGAGAATCTGCATCAAAAACATTAGAGGAGGTTCATAGAGCAACTGGGCTGCTATGATCTAAGAAAAATATAATCAAATAATTCCTTTAAATCTAATCTCTGAATTCTGTACATATTCCTATCCGTTCTGTCTCCGACTGCTTGGGCGTAGCTCAAATCCTCTACTCTCATTTCTCTCAAGGTACTCATTTTAGCGAAAGCTAGGGGCCCGGGGGGAGTAGTCATTATTACTGAGAGCGTCAAGCAAATGGAGTTTATTAGCAATAATATAATTATGTGAATTTTCGTCAATTTTAATGCAATAATTCATTAATCAATCCTCTTTAATCAGTTAGTAGTATTAGGAGGGTTTTTTTGTTTTTTACTTTTCGTCTCGTGCCATTCATTATTTCATTCATTATTTTTCGTTTCTTTTTAGTGAGTTCTTCTTACTCTCCTCGTGATTCTCTGTATTGACGCAAATATTCCTCCTGACGCAACACATCTTGTTTCTTCTCTTCAACTTGTCGTTGCATATTTTCTTCAAATTCACGATGCTTGGATCGCTCTGGAACATTCACCCCTGATCTACTACCACTCACAAGACCATCCTGCATGGAGGATACATAAGGAGAAAAGAGAATACCTTCATCCTTCGCAGACAACTTCTCGGTACGATACTTTTCATAAAGAACGTCATGAGTGATCTCTCTTAATTCAGTCAAATGGGAACCAAACAAAACTGATCTCAAAGCAGCAAAATCAGAATGATCAGGATCTTCGACTCTTACAAAGCCCCAAGGATATTCTCTACCGCGAGTAAATTCTCCATTTACATTGAATAGATCATTGCTCCCCACAACTGCAAATGGTACTAATTCACGAAGGACCATACACTCCTGTACGGTTTCTTCATCTTCATCATCACAGGGGAAATAGTAAATGGGGATTGAAAAATGCTCTATGTCATGCATTATGGCTCTTTTGTTACGAATCAATTCTTCATTTGTAAGAGTATCGGCTTTTGAAATTACGGGAATAACATTGACACGAGTTGACAAGTTTTTCATAAGATCAATATCAAGTTCACGGAGTCTAACGTTAGAATTGGGTAAGCAATAGACGACTCGATTTTAGTTCAGGGAAAAGAGACTGACAAAACAAAAATTAGTGTGTTGCCAATTAACTTACCCATGACCAGTGGGAGAAATAAAATACAGGGCAACATGGACGCGGTTGTCTACGAATTTTGGATTTCGATTTACTCGGCGTTCTTCAAGAAGAATATCGTCAAATTGTGTCTCCAAGTATTTGAGGATAGCATCACAGTTATCATCATTATTAATATTATCACCGAATCCGGGGGTATCTACTACCGTCAGGGTAATAGTAGTTCCATCGGTTTCACCTAAAGCTGTTAAGTTAGAAGGAAATGGTCTGTAGTAGTAGCCGGCGAATAGATTATATTGAGAAAATGATGGTCCTAGGATAAGTTCATCCATCACCACTAACAGGATAGTCAAAGGGTCAAGGGAATAGTTCCAGCCACCGGCGCTAACGCGAGTGCAATACGTACCAAGATTGTGAGTACGGATTTCCATGGTACTACGAGGGAAAGGTAAATAATCTTTAGAGTTGAAGACTTGACCATCACACAATGTGTTGATGAAAGTTGATTTTCCCGTACCACTTTGACCACAGACCATAAGACATAGTTGGAAACCCTTTTTGACGATTTTGCGACGTCGCATTTGCTCTGGAGTAGTTTGGATCTAATTTGTTAGTAATGAATCAAGCAGAACACGAGAATTGTGACAAAATTATGGGACAAGAAATCTCGTGGTCAATACACATTCTTAGGAAAAATGGTTTTGAAAGCCAATAATACACTCACCATGCTATATGTTACAGATGGAACCATCTTGATAACTACAAGGTAAAAAAAGAAAATGATTTGCAATATAATGAAAATACAGACAAAATTTGAATTGTTTGATATTCAAATCTGTATCTTTTATACAATCTGTATATTTAGTGAATGTCACGAAGCTAAGTTTATTAACATAATCCTCCCCTGGAGTATTAACTAATTCGGGGCCGATAAGGTCGATAAGGACCCTGCTTTTACCCTTACCCAATTATCACATAAATGTGTTACCCGTTCAAATCCTATGTTATCAGTAAAGTCACAATAAATATGACTCAGATTTGAGCCAAGCATACAGCTGCAGCCGAATTGCATTGTTAATCCAATGTTAATCCAATGTATGTGTTAGACTTGTTTCAGTTAATCGAGACAGTTATAATTCGAAAGGCGGCCTGCATAGTATTTATCTGCGTAGAATTTTAGGACTCCTGCATGATATTAAGTATTTACTTCCAAATCGGGCAAATTAGGTAGGGTAAAGTTAAGCTTGGCCGGGCGCGCGCGCACGCGACGCCTAAACGTTCTGGCCATGAACTCTATTCTTATCTTTCTCGATCTGTCAACTTCCAATTTTTCAATTTTTTTGTTTATTTTCTTTCTCTTTACAAAAGAAGGTTACAATCGACGTCATCTTTATATATTTTGGGAACTAGAACAATATTAAGGCAATTCGTCGTACCATTCGCTTCATGAAGTTCCTACCTCTCAGCAAATCATTTTGCTATTAAAATGTCGTCCATTCTCCCATTTCAGCGGTTTTGGACATCCAATTCGCGAAAACAGACCACAATAGGTGTAATAATTCTCATTGCAGCAACAACCTTCTACCTTTTCTCCCTCCCGTCCATCACAACAACAGGTACTAGGGCTTCCGTCCCATATCTCGCCGATTCGTTCTCCGTTGATGAAATCCCCTCCACCCCAAACCCGAACCACAAATATGCCTACGCAATCTTCTACAGTGATATGTCTACCAAAAGTGAAAATCCCCCACTCGATCCAGTAGAAAGAGTGAAAGCAGAGCTGGAAACCGAAGATCATTATTACGTGGGCACACGCATGGTCCTCTATCAACTCCTCCACGATGCTGCCACTCGAACAACAAATCATATCCCCGTCGTCGTTCTCGTCCATCCCAACGTTTCTCCTGCAAAGCGTAAACGATTAGCTCGTGACGGTGCCGTGGTCGTGGAAGCTGATACTTTCGATACTGGGTGGATGAAATTCAGACAAGAGAGATGGAGGGATATCTTTTCAAAATTACATGTGTTCCGATTAACGCAATACGAGAAGATCCTGCTCCTCGATGCCGATCAGGTTATTCTCCGTCCACTCGACGGTATCTTTGATGACCCTGCCACCGATGTGCAGATCAACAAAGGCGATCCGAATAAAGTGCACAGTGACGAAGCGCCCCAGCCAGCTACGTACATCATGGCAGGAGAGATCATGGAATCACACGATTACTCGGAGGAGACGAAGGACTATATGTGTGGCGGGTTTGTGGTGATCCAGCCCTCTGAAACGATGTATCAGCACTATGTATCTGTGATGTCGATACCCGATCGATTCGATTCGTTGCTAGCAGAGCAGAATATGTGGAACTACGTTCACAATAGACAAGGGAACATGCCATGGGTGCAGGTTCCTCGTAATTGGACGGTGAATGGGCCGCAGGTAGAGGATGTGAAAAGTAAATTAACGGTTCAAGAGAAGTATTGGACTACAGACTGGGACTTGCAGTTGAAATCATGGTTGCTAAGGAGTAGATTTCTCACCGAAGGCTATTGGAGGGGGAGAGGAGGGTGGGAGGTTGAAGATGACAATGACGTCAACGACGAGTGATATGAATATGGACTTGCTTTTGGGTCCTGAGTCCCTCAATTTCTTAATGAGCATGTATTAAGGCTATTACATCTATCTGCACCAAGCAAAACCGAGAAGGAAAGCAGGAAAATCTAGAATTCTTGATGAGTTATGAGAACTTGACAGTTATTTCTGAGGTCAATTTCGTGTAAAATACATAGAGTTTAATTCCCGTTTAATGACGGCCAGCTTGGGTGATCTGAGGGAACCCTAATAGGGTCAAGAATTCGGATTCTCGGATATGTATTCATATGTACTATTACTACTTCATTTATATTATAATTCCTACAAAAAGAATATAACATATGAAAACTGCTGTAACTTATGGTTGTCTGTTTACTTCACGAGATGATAACAATAACGTTAGCTTATCCAAGGGTATGTAGCCGCGCGCGCTATATTATATTACCCGGCATATAATTATAAGCAGCTTTATTCTGGTCTGTTCTCTCTGTCAACTTCGTCAATTCATTTCTCTAGTTCTCATTACAACCAACCCCATACGAGAGCCATTGAGACCGACATACAAGAGTTGCTGCCTCAGGAAATCATAGAACTTAATGGTTAGCCAGTATCTAAATATTTTGAACCCTCAATTCAATTTTGTTATATGAAAACAATAGAAGCCGCTTAAAATAAAACTAGCCTCAATTATTATTTAGGGGAAGATTGATATCATCTCATTTATTTATTATTTAGTTATTTATTTATCATTGAGAGTCCCATGATAGGATAGAAATAAATAGAGAATTCATCAGTAGTGACTATACAGGTTGATATCATTAGGTCTATATATAGGAAGAGGCCTCACCGACTAGGAACAGTCTCGAACGGGGTAGGTAATTGTTTTAGGATACAGAAAGAATTAAACCTAGGGAGAACGGGATACAGAAACAATTAAACCTGGGGAGAACGCTGTAATATCTGATAAGCAGAGAATTTTTTACTTTCTTTTTCCCTCTTTGTTGCTCTCAATAATTTTCTGTCATTCTCTGTCATTCTCTTTCTCTCTATTTGACTCTAACATAGTGTGGTTTTAGGCATAATGAACAATGATGACGATAACAAGAATCCACCGTTTCTACCTCAGATGCCTGGATCGCCAACTCCAATTCGAATAAATGGACGTAAAGTTCATGTCGATTCTAATATTAATGATCCTGTTACCAACGAATTAATAACATCCTCGTCTTCTTCACCCAATGGTTCTCCACATAAGCGAAGTCGGATAGTGTACGGAGATCGCTATATACCAAATCGAAGTGGAATCAATTTACAAGCAGCCTATAGCTTAGCTGGAGATGACCTATCAAGTCGGAAATCCCGACGACCAGCTCCAAATGAGCTTGATTATCAGAGAGGTAGGTATATCCTGTAAAATTAAAGTGAGGCTCCTTCGCTCTTGTCAACTGCCTGGAGATCTTGCTGGGCGGACACTTACATCAATCATCCTTGCTTCTTTGAGGACGAGAGCTTGTTGATGGCATTTTCGAGATAGGGCCTGTGGTCGGGCTGACGACATTAGGTTGAGTACTAACAATTCTATGTGTTATACAGTAGAAGAAGCGAATAGGACATTTTCGACCTTATTAAAAGCAGAATTATTTGGGAATGACGTGCCATCGGCAGTTCCTTCAACAAACAGCATTCCGGTAAGAGGATCATCAGGGTCCAACAGCAGACCAAACGGCTCAGGCATAACGCCGGCAGGATATGATGAAGTTTTGACTCGAAAAAATAACTCATCACCACAAGGACCGTCTGGATCAGCGCCAGTGACACCCAGTAAAAATCTTTTCCATTACAAATCGCCTTCACGACAACAAAGAGGGATGAATACTGTGGGAGGAGGAAGTAGTAGTGGCGGTAATGAGTTGACGACAGCAATGGCGACGGCAGCATCATCACAGCGAATGTTTGGTGGATCAGCTACAGATCCTGCAACATATGCAGATGTTCGAATAGCAGGAGCAAAACCATTATCATCATCTCCATCACGAAGAGATGTAACTGCTGATAGCCAACATGAAATTTATTCATTATCGCCAGTAAGAATGGATTCACAACGATTATTATTATCACCAAGGAAGCAACCAAGACCAGTATCTAAAGTACCTTACAAAGTACTTGATGCGCCGGATTTGGCTGATGATTTCTACCTTAATTTAGTCGATTGGGGATCTAATAATGTACTGGGGGTAGGCTTAGCTGATTGTGTTTATCTTTGGAATGCTCAAAGTGGTGAAGTTAATAATCTATGTACTTTAAATGATGATCGAGTGACTTCTGTGTCTTGGATTAATAAGGGTCCTTATTTAGCGGTAGGTACCAGTCGAGGCACAGTACAAATATGGGATGCTAATCATTGTAAAAGAGTTCGTAAAATGAGTGGACATGAAGCTAGAGTAGGATCATTGGCTTGGAATGAACATATTTTAACCTCTGGTAGTCAGGATCGTACAATTCTTCATAGGGATGTTAGAGTGGCTGATCATTACATAGCTAAATTATTAGGTCATAGACAGGAAGTTTGTGGTTTAAGATGGAATAGTGATGGAAATCAATTGGCAAGTGGAGGGAATGATAATAAATTAATAATATGGGATGGTCTTAATACTGAACCGTTATATAAATTTAATGATCATGAAGCTGCTGTGAAGGCAATTGCGTGGAGTCCACATCAACGAGGGTTATTAGCAAGTGGAGGTGGTACTGCGGATCGGCGAATTAGATTCTGGAATACTTTAACTGGTACAGCATTAGATGAGATTGATACTGGTAGCCAGGTATGTAATTTGGCATGGAGTAAAAATTCAAAAGAACTAGTATCCACACATGGATATTCACAGAATCAGATTATGATTTGGAAATATCCTTCGATGCAACAAGTAGCTGCTTTAACTGGTCACACATATAGAGTTTTATATTTGGCAATGAGTCCCGATGGTCGAACCATAGTGACTGGTGCAGGGGATGAGACCTTAAGGTTTTGGAATATATTTGATGAGAACAGGAATAATACTAGTAGTACCAGGAATGGTGGAAATGGTTCGTCGTTATTGGATGTATTTCAGCAATTGCGATGAGGGGATCATGGGGGGATGGAACTTTTTTGGGATACCACTGAAAGCTATAATTAATAATAGTTTTCTTCAAGTTTATGTTATGAATGATATTTTTATTTATTGAAATGGCCAGAATGCTTCTGACCACAGACAAGATGAGTTAGCTACTATATAGAGATTTACAGGCCACTTGCTTAGAGTGTTGTAACGAAATATATTTAATGAACATCTTTACAAACTTCTCCTATGGTCAAGCTCCAAAGGTCAACAGATTAGTGGTGTCGTTGAGCTAACGGATAACGGCTCATCGTGTTATCACTGAGCAGTCCTTGCCTCAGCTCCCTCTCAGAGTACCTCGAAGTCTGACGCAGATGGCTGGTGGACAGATGCGCAGATCATCATCGGTCAAGCTTTGTCTAATATTCCGTATTGATTGCGTCTATCGGAGATTATCTAGTCAATCTGGAAAGATTTGCGTTGAAGGTAACGGACATATGTATGTGTATGGAGTGAAACAGCACAGCACAATAACTCGTAATGAAAACTGGTTTCGGTCCACCGAAAATAGATTTCAAGTTATTCTGCCCGAGCCTTTAGAATCTTCTGCCCTAGCATCTTTCAGTCTAGGTTAAATTCGCGTCACTTATAACGGTAGCCAGGCCACATAGATTAACGATTAACAGGTCTAGGGTTCCAGCCCTAAAGCAAAACTAGTATAACTGGTGAAGCTAATAAACAATCTCTGATAGATATAGACTGACTTTTAAAGGCTACTTCGAGCGCACTGGAATTTATGTTAACTTTTAACTTTATTTCTAGTTTAATCTTCTAGGTTAGACTGGTACTCTACAAACGCGGGGTGGAGAGGAGATCGGAAATTACCTCGTGCTCATTTATATACGCTGTCAGTTTCCTTTAGCTGACTGAGGGCGAGAGGGGGTATTGAACAGAAGATAAGAGAAGAGCCAGGAGGAACGCGCGCCGTGCCGCGAACGTGATATGAGACATATGGTCATGGGTTAGGTAAAAGATGATAAAAAAAGCCACTCGATGACGAAAATGTTATACTCGGGTTTAAGAACTGAAAGAAGCGTGAGAGCAATTAACGTTGAGCCGAACTCGTTTAAGGGAAACAATGTTACATCTAACAGATAGTACTGTAAGTATCAAGTTAACTTAGTAGGTGCTCAATAATTTTATTGTGATATATAAAATTGAGTATTTAATGGTTGTGTTATTCGGAAATCATAAAGGTAGCGGGGGTCGACTGGTTAAGTTAAACTTGGTCGATAACTTTTAAGGTTAACGAAATCAGTGCCGCTAACGTTAAGTGACAGCGTTATAAGGTACACACACAGAGATTGACTATTGTGCTGTGGGAGCTCTAATCTGTATTCAATCTCCGACGGTAACCGCTAGCCGCGCGGCTAGGATTATAAAGTATACATGGAAAAGTTAGTCATAGTGATAATATTTGACGAGATGATCAATATTTCTGACCGGATAACTCACTCGTTACAGCTAGTGAAATTTATTGTAGATGTACTGTACACAAGTTAACTGTTACCGCTTAATATTATAGGTCTGCATGTACCAAATAACTGGAGCCTGGAGGTGGATATCGATCGTCGTATAAACTAACTTATGTAATGATAACAGAAATAGGTCAAATGATAAGCATGGCTTATGTTGGGCACTATTTAAAGTCTATTGAACCCACGCACATCCGCCCTACTATAAATTGAAGTCTAATCCGCCTCGATAGTTGCCAGTATTTTCGAAAATTGAAAAATTTCATATATCGAATATTGCATTCACAGAAAGGAATTTAATTTAGCAATCAAAAAAGATAAAAGAATAATCAATATTTACAGGTAAGAGGATTTGTTTCGGGCCACTGGGCACCGTGTAGGTCCAGTTGATTGACGTGTCTATTATTCATCGAATCCAGTAATCCGACGATAAGTTACGAGTGAAATATGGCTTTTTAGCTTATACGGAGGGAGGATTCGCCCGATTTCACCCTCTTTGAATTTAAAAATTCGAAGTCATTGATGTCATGTCGCTTTTCGTATGCTACGGAGTTTAAACCGTCTAGTAGAATCCCTCAGGAGACGTGGACGATGAGACACGCTAGACTAATCGGGCAGGCTATTGCTATGAGGGAAAGGGGGATCGGTATCCGCAGAATATCCGACGGAGCCACATTTGAGCCGCGCGGAATATCCTAATCAACCAATCCGTAGGTAATGGCACGAATTTCTTAAATCTTGATAGCCTGTCGATTGATGACCGACAGTTTTCGTTGATCTGATCCTTAACCGTTTTATTGCAAATCTCCAACGTTCATCTATTTTAAGCTGGAGGAAAAGATACGAGATACGATAGCCTTAAGGGGTCGGGGAAAAAATTTCAGAAGGGCGGGGATCTGAAAAATTCGAGCCGCGCGTCACGAGTTGTTAATCTATATCAGTCATCATTTTTTTAACTTTTTCATATTAACTTCGTCCTTTTCCTCATTTTTTTGGCCCTTTTGAGAGCTTTTTGTTTCGGTCCCAGGAGATTTCCTATCGTTATTATACTGTTGAAATTTTTTTTCATTTATCTAACAACAAGTTTTTAGTATCAACATGACTGCTCCCGAATCAAATAAACCTTTGGCTAAGGATCTTAAACACCTTCTTTCTGAAGAAGCCAAGGGTCGTAACCCTTCACCATTAAAGGAAGCGTTCAAGCATTTCCATGACCCTAATATCATCTCTTTAGGTGGTGGACTTCCAGTGCCATCTATGTTCCCTTTTGATAATTTAACAGTTGAATCCCCTGCTCCTCCTTTCAGTAAAGGTAATGATGTAGCCCCTTCAGGTTTACCTGAAGATACTACTCATGTTCATATTACTAAAGCAGTTACTAAATCTGATGATTTGTTTTTAAATACTGCTTTACAATATGGTAACTCTAATGGAGCTCCAAAATTATTGGATTACCTCAAAGTTCATACTGAAAAGATTCATAATATTGGTTATAAGAATTGGGATTTATTGTTATCAGCTGGTAATACTCAAGCATGGGATTCTACTTTACGTACTTTCACCAACAGAGGTGATACTATCTTGGCTGAACAGTTCACTTTTTCATCAGCTGTTGAATGTGTACATGGTTTGGGCGTTAATATCGTTCCAGTTAAAATGGATTTAAATGGTATTGATCCTAAACAATTAGAAGACCAATTAGATAACTGGGTTGGTCCTAAACCTAAATTACTATATACTATTGCAACTGGTCAAAATCCCACTGGTAGTACTTTATCATTTGAACGTCGCCAAGCAATCTATAAAGTTGCTCAAAAACATGATTTTATTATTGTTGAAGATGAACCTTACTACTTTTTACAAATGCCTGATTATACTACGGATAAGGTTCAAAGAGCTAAGGATTATGAACCTCCAACTCATGAAGAATTCTTGAAATCATTAGTTTCTTCTTATTTAGAAGTTGATACTGAGGGTCGTGTCATTCGCCTTGATTCCTTTTCGAAAGTTCTTGCTCCAGGTACTCGTTTAGGTTGGATTGTCGCTCAAGAAGCATTTATTGAGAGATATTTAAGATTGCATGAAGTTTCTATTCAAGTTCCTAGTGGATTTGCTCAAGCTTTGGTATATGGCTTACTTAGTAGATGGGGTCAAGACGGTTATATTGATTGGTTAATTGGTTTAAGAAAAGCTTATAGTATTAAGAGAGATGTTGCAATTGACGCTGTTGAAAAATATTTACCTAAGGAAGTTAGTGAATATATTGCCCCTGAAGCGGGTATGTTCTTTTGGATTAAATTGGATGCCCGTAAGCATCCTAAATATGCTGCTCTAAATAAGGATGCTGTTGCTGTTGAAAATTATATCTATGATGAAGGACTTAAAAATGGTGTTCAATTGGTTCCTGGCCATTGGTTTGTAGTCAATGATAAAACGAATCCTCCTCAACGAGAACTTCCTGAAAGTGAAGATGAGAAGAACGCTATTTACTTCCGTGGTACTTTTGCATCTGTACCGGCAGATCGTTTAGAGAAAGGACTCGAACTTTTTGGTGCTCATATTTACCGAGAATTTGGTCTCACTAAGTCGGATTAATGAAGGGGAGGAGAAAATTGCATTTTCTTAATATTATAATTTTTCTACTTTGTTTGTTTTTCCTTTTTGTATTTGTGTAAGTGGGATATAGTAGTAAAAGAGTTTGGTAATAATAAGATTCCTTACCGGAGCCGGTGTGGCTGGCTCTAGCTATGCTCGAGAACTTAACGTTAATCAAAGTGTCAGTCTCTTATGACAAGCCCCAACTCTCGAGCGCAGAGAGCTAGGCGACTGCAACTATGCCACAGTCGCCAGAGGCAGATGAAACAGTGGCAGGAGTTTCCGTAGGGTCAGATGCATATAAATATATTAGGTTGTGATCGCATTTTGGCGCAGCACGATCATGACTCTATGACGTATGTAATAGAATGATATAAAGAAGGACAAATAGAATAGTTGATCTGTATCAAAAAATGAATCAACCAATCAATCAATCAATGAGGTAAGGTTCTTTTTAGTTGGGCTGAGTAATCCAATTAGGGTGCGACGAAGAAAGTTTTGAGTGATACCCAATGCTCCAGATAAATTATCCCCAAAATTCACAAATAGAATATATCGAATAGACTTATTACGATGCAATCACCCTACCAACATTCGTGATCCTTATTTATCGCGATTTATTCTAATCTCATCATTCTTAGCCCTATCTCTGCACTGATCAAGATAAGAGTACAAAAAAGACTAACAAAGACGATAAACGACTCCAAATCACTTTTTATTAGCATCGGCAGATTCTTTTACTCTCTGTTCCACAGCCAACCTTTGCTTTTCTTGCCAACGAGCCAACTTAGCATTTTCATGAATCTTGAACCCAAAGATCTTGGGTATATACCTTTCAGTAGATCTAGCAGGTACTAATTGTGGATAGACTTGAAAAAGCATTCCAGGGAAACTTGTTCCGAAATAAGCACCATCAATACATGAATGACGGGTTGATTTCGGATTATAAATATCCTCACACTTTGGACAATAAAGCTTAACTGTAGATTGACGAGGCATATCATGTAAACCAATAGGTAATAAAGCATGTAAATGACAATGAACTCGTGGACAACGGCCAAAGTCACAATTTTTATATTTTTCCAACATTTTTTGTAATCCTCTAGTAGTTAAAATGTATCTAGCATGCACCAATCCATATAAATGTTCAGCGACTTTTTCTATTCTATCCCTTTCATCATCATCAACGATCCGTGTAAAATTATCTGTGATAATATCAATGGATTCTTGTAATCTATCCACTTCAGTATTAAGTCCCGTTAAATTGAATCGATCGGTTATGAATTCGTTGTCGATATCACAGAAATACTCGTTTCCTTTTGTTCCTAAGAACCAGTCAATCCATAAGTCCTCTGTTTATGTCAGTATATATCTTAACAGCCGGTCTCTGGCGCTCGATACGTAGCTCCACACCCGAACGAAGCCAAGCATACAGTATGGCAAATTCACGACCATGGTGACGGCTAAGCTACGGGCTAAGCGACAGCTAGGGCCCGAGGTTTAGTCGCCGGAGGCGAACAACTTTTTTCCTCTTAGTACACGAGCCCGGGATGGAGCGGATGCCACGATCCCAACAGCAACCAGAGGTACAGACGTTTCCCTCTTCAGATCACATTTGAGAGGGCCAGATTTATCTATCACAGCAATAGCATCCCGCTTCTTACGACGGCATTAAAACTTGTCAATCAATAGTTCATATTACTCACCTGAATACTCAGAGTACTCCGACGTTGTCATATTGTCATCCATATTTTTGGTCTGTTCTTTTTTGTCTATGATATCTATATCCCAAAGAGCAAATATCAGACAGTCTTAAAATCAAATCCAATATATAGATATATATCAATAAGAAGAAGAAGAAATCAACCACAAATCCGCGACGACGAAACGGCGAATGGTAACGATGTGGTGGTGAGCCTCAATTTGTCAATTTAAAATTGCTGATGGTAGTACACGCGATCACCAAATGCCGGGTTACTGCACGGCTAGCTAGCTAGCTAGCTAGTTAGCTAGGTATTTGAGGTCGCCGGGGCTGGTTTTAACGTGAGATCTTGTACCTAAAAAAAATCACACGATTCACAAACATTTCTTATGCGGGAATATTCTGAACATTCCTTAGAGGAGAGGACTCTATACCTCCCAGAAGTCATAAGACTACGTTGCAGCGAAATTTTGCAGGATTGAGCTGAAATGGGCCACGATCATTACGACGCCGTAACTTCGTGTCTATAAAGATCCGAAATTGTTGAATAGTTTATTAGGAATATTAAAATTATGTAAGAGATTAGTCAGCAGTTCTAAGGACCGGCCAGAAATAAATAGGGGAACAACATGAAGCAATATTACCAGTGGAAAATAAAAACTCCAGAAACTCTCTACAGCTCGACTGATATACTGTAAGATAACGCGATAACAAATATTCAAATTTAACCGAAATGAAAGAGCCATCGTTTTTATATCATTGTTAGATCTCGATTAAATACCGGTACATGCCAGGCCAGGTAAGAGAGAATTAACGTACGTACTACTAGCTAGCTAGCTATATTGCGCTAAGAAATAGATCAGCACGTGATATAAGGTTAGGTTATATATATAGAGCTAGCTAGCGCTATAGGGAGTTGGGAGATCCGAAAATATGGGGAAAAAACTGGAGGAAGGAATTCGAAGGCTCGACTGAGAGAAGAAATGGAAAAGGAGAGTATGAGAATTTAGAAGAAACTGAAGCAAGTGCAGTAGAGAGATAGAGCGGTGGATAGAGAGAGATAGAGCAGTGGAGAGGTAGAATGGTGGCCCGTCGGTGGGTAGAGAGAGCCAGATGTGGTGGGTAGAGAGAGCCAAGTTGATAGGAGAGAGCCCGAAATTGATAGGAGATGGCCAGGCTGGAATGAAGAGGCTGGAGAACAACGGTGGGAGGAGAATTGGAGAAGAAAACGAAAGTAAGATAAGCAGGGACAATTGGGAGACAATAGAAGACCGACCAATTGAGAGGATCCTTGCTGGAGGCCGAAAGGCTACTACTAATTGTGGGAGTAGGCTACTGAGCATTGAGAGGCTGTCGTTAATACTCAAAACCTCTTAAATCTATTGTAACGTTTTTACTAGTAGTCCGGTATGGTTATGTAGTTCGTTTTTGGTTTGTTTTGGGCGTTAAAATAACAGCATCAAATTGAATGTGTATATTCAATACATTGTTTTTCTTTTCATTTTGGACTGATATTAAGGTTGGTAGTCAGAATTTGATGTTATAATAGACTAATAGTAATTTGTTCAAATTCAATAAGTAAAAGCGAAGAAAGAAGTTACTAAAAACAACACGTTGTTTTATTGATTTTAGTTGCAACTCGTGTTTGGTTATGTTACTTGGAGCTCATGAATATTTTGAATTCGTGAAGTTATAAGATAGTTTTGGCATAGTATATATATCCAGTAGTAACACAGTGACACAGTGAATCAGTGACGGTGACACAGTGAATCAGTGCCAGTAACACAGTGACACAGTACCAGTGGTACAGCTATTGACATTCTGCTGGAGGTGCTTGTGTTGTCCCTAAAAATGTACCTTCTCAAACCATCGTGGTTAGTTCACAAAGGTGAGTATTGAAGAGTTGGGGTCAGTCATAATCAATAGATCATTATCAACTAACTCTACAGATGAAAATAGGAAGTTCGAAATTTATTCTATAAGTATTTCACCAGATGGTAAACGATTAGCATCAGGTGGGCTTGGTAAGTTACTTTCACTCATGCCGTTACTTTCACTCATGCCGTTACTCGAATCTCTTTTGAGTGCAGTGAGAGCTGGGGATCTGGGTTTTATGAGGTCTTGGGCTTAGCCCAGCCTCTCGATTCATCTCCTTTTCTTGTGATTCTCATTCCTAACAATTGTAGATGGAAAAATACGGATTTGGTCCACAGAAACTATATTAGGTACTATTGTTCCAACTACAGAAAACAATATTCATAATTCGTCTACTTCCACAACGCAGGAATTATCAGATGGGTTTAATAATAGTAATAGACGTCGTCAATTATGCTCAATGTCAACTCATACTGGTGCAGTTACAGTTGTTCGATTCTCTCCTAATGGTAGATATTTAGCATCTGGTTCCGATGATCGTGTAGTATTAATTTGGGAAAAAGACGAATCTAGAATCCCTCGTAAGGAATTTGGATCACAGGGCGAAGCAGATTCTGAATCTTGGGTTGCCCGCAAAAGACTCATTGGTCACGATAATGATGTTCAAGACCTAGCTTGGGCCCCTGATTCTAGTTTATTAGTAACTGTTGGACTTGATAGTAGTATTATTATTTGGAGTGGTTCAACTTTTGAAAAACTTAAAAGATTTGATGCTCATCAATCCCATGTTAAAGGAATCACTTTTGATCCAGCAAATAAATATTTTGCTACTGCATCTGATGATAGAACTGTAAGAATTATTCGATACCATAAATCGTCGCCTAATGAAATCACTTTTTCAATTGAATCATCTATATCATCTCCATTTATTGGATCTCCTATATCAACATATTTTCGAAGATTATCATGGTCACCTGATGGTAATCATATAGCAGCTGCCAATGCAACAAATGGACCTGTAGCTACTATTGCAATTATAAATCGAGGAACTTGGGATAGTGATATCAGTTTAATTGGTCATGAAGCACCGGTTGAAGTAGCTGCATTTTGTCCTAGAGTATTTGCTACCGTAAAGCCTGATGTAACAGTAAATTCGAAAAACTCTAGTAGTGAAAATGATAGTAAGAACGCTAATAATAATAACAACGATAACAGTAATAATACTAATTTAATAACTGTTGTAGCTACTGCTGGTCAGGATAAAACTTTAGCTATATGGAATACTTCAAACCCAAGGCCACTGTTGGTAGCTAGAAATATTGCTGAAAAAGCTATCACTGATATTGTGTGGTCTCCAGATGGAACTAAAATGTTTGCAAGTTCGTTAGATGGAAGTATTTTAATTGCTTGTTTTGAAGAAGGTGAGCTTGGCTGGCCTATACCGCAGGAAGAAGCTCAATTGCAATTAACCAGATACGGTGGCAGAAAAGATGAAATGCAAATTCCTGAAAGTGTTGAACAACTTGTTCTTGAGGAGAAAATTGCTGATCAAGAAAAAGTTAATAATGAGAAAAAAATGGATGAGATTATGGGTGTGCCTGAAAATGGTATTTCGATTAATGGATTTTCGGAAGCGCAACGCGAACAAGAACAGCAGCCGATCAAACAAAACTCTATTTCAAATATCAGTAATGTCCCTATGTCATCCTCTGAGCCTCCTTCCTCTAATTCTAATTCTCTACCTTCCAATGTCTCGTCGAATACTGTTAATAATATTCCATCCCCTGCATCTGCCCCTCCTGTCAAGGCAAAGACTTTACAAAAGATTACAATTACTAAAGATGGTAAAAAGAGGGTTGCTCCTCAACTGCTAACCACGACATCTGTAGAACCTCGAATATCTCAGACTGAATTACGTCAACAACAGGCCGCTTCAGTCACTGGTGGAATAGCGTCAGAACCTTATTTACAAGCTATAGAATTATCAAAACCTTCATATGCTTTACCTAAAGGTGGAGTGTCTTCTTTGGTTATAGGAACGAAGCGTAAGGCGTCTGAAGATAAACTGGAAAGTGGCGATGAGGGAGCAGGCTCAACAAATAATGCTAATGGAAACGGTGTTGTCAAACGACAAAAACAGGATGAGATTCCAGAATTCATAAGACCAGCTATAGTATCACCGGCTACGACGATATCACAAGTACGTTTGGCTGTTCCCAAAGTTCAGACTTTTTTCAGTCGTAATGTTGAAGGTATTAGCAGTTCTGGTGGTGGCAGTGGTGGCGGTCGTGATCGTACTGCAGTTCTTGAAGTTCGTAATGGAACGGGTAATGAACAAGAACCAACTAAAATCACTGTCACTAAAAGAGGTCAAGTAGTATTTGTTGATTTTTTGCCTAAGTTTGGGCATTTGGCAGCAGGTAATGGGGTGATCTTTTGGGCTGTGGCAACTGAAGATGGCGTTATATATATTTATGGCCCGTCCGGCCGGCGACTAATGCCAACAATTGTTCTTGGTTCTTCTATAACGTTTCTAGAAAGTCAAGGTGAGTTCTTGATGGCTATAACAAGCATTGGTATGGTACATGTATGGGATATAAAACGCCAAGTTGCTGTTCTTCGTCCCCCTGTATCGGTAGCTCCTATACTTGATACATCTACCAAATATTTGGAGAATGGACTTCTTCGTGCTCCCAATATTACTCAATGTGGCGTTACCAATAAGGGTCATATAATCATTACTTTAAATAATGGCTACGGCTATACATATAATGAAGATATGATGATATGGCAACGTATTAGTGAATCCTGGCATGCATTTGGATCACAATATTGGGATTCTACTGGTATGCCAAGTATCGGCAGTATGGGTATATCTATGGAATCATCACCAGCGTACAAAAAAGACAGTAATAATCGCGCCACCGGTGGTGTTGTTGGGGGTGGTTACAAAAGGGTTCAAAGCGGTGGGTTAGTAGCTCTTGTAGAACGACGAACTAATGAAGAAGTTGTACTTAAAGGTGGTACTCGTGGTAGGTATTTACAACGATTAGCTAAGAATCGTATGTTACAAGAAGGCTATGAAGGATTCGAAGGAGTTGTTTCCATAGCACACCTAGAAACCAGAATTGGAGCAGCAATATTACTTGAGAGTGCAGATGAGCTTCGTTGGTTCTTGGTAATGTATGCTCGAAGAGTTGCCGAAGAAGGTATGAAAGATCGACTTGATGAGCTATGTAGAGATTTGTTGGGACCTGCTGCCGGTGATCTTGGACAGGAACATTGGAAGCCTAGTCTGTGTGGTATTAGTAAACATGATCTTCTTAAAGAAGTCCTTTTAGTTGTAGGCAAATTCCGTGAAGTTCAACAAGTTATTCTTCCATTTGCTACATCTGTTGGATTATCTTTAACCAGTTAAAGAATCCAAAATATGTACAGTATTTCTATTTTATTAAATTATTTAAGAACTAGTAATATGAAGAAATGAATTTATCAAAATGAATAGATCTATCAAGAACAATACGCATTGTGGTGAATATACGAATGAAAGAATGTTTCTCAGAAATGTCACAAATATCACAAATATATCTGTCTCAGTACCTCATATTTTTCAGAGAGCAGAATAAAGAACTTTGGAAGCTGAGTCCTGTCAAAATATTTAGCATGAATATAGACTGGAATAATAAACACGATGTAGAATAGTTACGGTGGTCAGGTCTTTCGTATAACTCAGTGTTAACTTTCAACACTTCTACGAGATATGACACAAGATCAATGTTTATTTTCAATTATAGGCTGATAACCAGAGATTTTCAGGATTACGCATGTATCGGGTAGATGTCACTTGCTCCTAAATGTGAGTAGGACTATCCAAAAAGTACAGCCTTGCGGCTTTTCTGACATAATTAGTATGTCCGAATTTAAGAATTAAAATCGAAGGAGTGATGAAACAGACGGTCCAGAAGGATTGAGCTACCACCATTTCACTAACCAGAGATCAAAGTGAGTTTACTAGTCTGGTTGATTATATTTTCACTCTCTAGGTCGAACTAGCTAGACTCTGCCCAGCTGAAGATTAGCTTTCTTGCTCGACTGGCTTATGCTGACAAATTTCTGCAAAAAACTGACATAAGATAGGGTACGGTAAATTGTGTCAAAGAAGAGAATTGATATAACCTTGCCGTACAGTACACTGGCTATTCTCTAGATAAGTGAAGGCCAGTGTATTAGTATTAGAGGGTGCCCACAGATAACTTATATCGATAAGTTATACCAACACGAGTTAGTTAAAGATCGCACACAATGTCAAACTAAGGTTATTTATTAAAGATCGTTTGATGTGGTCGATCGATACGGTACATCAACTTGACGCCAAAATTCGGTTAAGATGATTCTGGCTAATGAAGTTGGTGTTGACATAGTTGACGTTATCTGACTTTCTGTACTCAACATACGTAAGTTAGCCCTTAATAGATATAGATCGATCGATCGACTAAGAGGTTACCCCTTGTCGGTATCCATCAGCTCCAATTCAACGTTTCTCTCTTTACTAGAAACCACTGCCTGTACCCCCTTAACCTAATTTAACACGTCCTGTGCATATGCAGAGAGTATACTGTTGAGCCCCAACCGAAGTTCAACCGAAATTTACCAGCCTAAAATCATCGCCCCTACTAAAAATAAGTATGAGTTCAGGGTAAGGCCTTAAAATAGGGAGGGAGGGGGAGGGGGACGGGGGTGAATTACACTCCGAAATCTTATTCTGTTGACTTCCTCTGTATCTGCTGCATATGCATCGAGACTGGCTCTATTCCCGCACCAACAAGTTCTTGAACTTTTCAACAAAACTCGTGTCCCCCTGACTCTATATCAATTGCAGATTCTTTTTCTTTTCTACATCTTCTTCCTCTTCTTTTTTTTGCTCATTTAAGTTTATTTTCATTTAAACTGAACTTAGATATATATTTTCATTTAATTGAGTTAAACATATATTTCTTTCTTTAAACAGTTCATCATTTTTAAAGGATCAATTCAATTTAATTCCATTTAATTCAGAACAAAATGTCTCTTAACGAGAACCTCACCCGTTTTACCCCTACTGAGGGAAGTGTTCCTCCTGCCTATGAGCTGTTCAATAATAAGACTAGGGCTTTTGTCTATGGCCTTCAACCTAGAGCTTGCCAAGGTATGTTGGATTTTGATTTCATCTGTAAACGTGATACTCCTTCAGTTGCTGGTGTAATTTATCCATTCGGTGGTCAATTCGTAACCAAAATGTACTGGGGTACTAAAGAAACTTTGCTTCCTGTCTATCAAGAAGTTGCCAAAGCTGCTGCTAAACATCCTGAAGTTGATGTTGTAGTTAATTTTGCTTCTTCTCGTTCGGTATACTCTTCAACTATGGAATTACTTGAATATCCTCAATTCCGAACTATTGCTATTATTGCTGAAGGTGTGCCTGAACGTAGAGCCAGAGAAATCCTTTTCAAGGCCCAAAAGAAAGGCGTTACTATTATTGGACCTGCTACTGTTGGTGGTATTAAACCTGGTTGTTTCAAGATTGGTAACACTGGTGGTATGATGGATAATATTGTTGCCTCTAAATTGTATAGACCTGGTTCTGTTGCCTATGTTTCTAAATCTGGTGGTATGTCTAATGAATTGAATAACATTATTGCTCAGACTACCAACGGTGTTTATGAAGGTGTTGCCATCGGTGGTGATAGATATCCTGGTACTACTTTTATTGATCATATCTTACGTTATCAAGCTGATCCCAATTGTAAAATCATTGTTCTTTTGGGTGAAGTTGGTGGTGTAGAAGAATATCGAGTTATTGAAGCAGTTAAAAAAGGTATTATCACTAAGCCAATTGTTGCTTGGGCTATTGGTACTTGTGCTTCAATGTTTAAAACTGAAGTTCAATTTGGTCATGCTGGATCTATGGCTAATTCTGATTTGGAAACTGCAAGATCTAAAAATGCTGCTATGAAAGCTGCTGGATTCTTCGTTCCTGAAACTTTTGAGGATTTTCCTGAAATCCTAGCCCATGTCTATGAAACTTTAGTTAAGAAAGGTACTATTATCCCTCAACC
This sequence comes from Sugiyamaella paludigena, assembly GCA_030579875.1. Taxonomy (NCBI): domain Eukaryota; kingdom Fungi; phylum Ascomycota; class Dipodascomycetes; order Dipodascales; family Trichomonascaceae; genus Sugiyamaella; species Sugiyamaella paludigena. The sequence continues at coordinate 375,543 of JAKTRU010000008.1, read as the reverse complement.
TGAACCTGAAGTACCTAAGATTCCTATTGATTATTCTTGGGCTCAGGAATTGGGTCTTATTAGAAAGCCTGCTGCTTTCATTTCAACTATTTCCGATGATCGTGGCCAGGAATTACTTTATGCTGGTATTCCAATTTCTGATGTTTTCAAGGATGACATTGGAATTGGTGGTGTTATGTCCCTTTTATGGTTTAGACGTAGATTACCACCTTATGCTTCTAAATTCCTTGAAATGGTTCTTATGCTTACTGCCGATCATGGTCCCGCTGTATCAGGTGCTATGAATACTATTATTACTACAAGAGCTGGTAAAGATTTAATTTCTTCTCTTGTTTCTGGTCTTTTAACCATTGGTACTAGATTTGGTGGTGCTCTTGATGGAGCAGCTACTGAGTTCACTAATGCTTTTGATCAGGGTCTCTCTCCCCGTCAATTCGTTGATACTATGCGTAAGCAAAACAAATTGATTCCTGGTATTGGTCATAAAGTCAAGTCTCGTAATAATCCGGATTTCCGTGTCGAACTTGTCAAGGACTTTGTCAAGAAGAATTTCCCCTCGACTACTTTACTTGATTATGCTCTCGCTGTTGAAGAAGTGACAACATCTAAGAAGGATAATCTTATTCTTAATGTTGATGGTGCTATTGCTGTTTCATTTATTGATTTAATGAGATCATGTGGTGCTTTCGCTCCGGACGAAGTTGATGAATATCTTAAAAATGGTGTATTGAACGGTTTATTCGTTCTTGGAAGATCCATTGGTTTGATTGCCCATCATCTTGATCAGAAACGTCTTAAGACTGGTCTTTACAGGCATCCTTGGGATGATATCACTTATTTAGTTGGTCAAGAAGCTGTAACTTCCTCTAGTAAGCGAGTTGAAGTTGATGCCAAAGGTGTTTCCAAGGCCAAGTCTAAGTAAAATACTTCAGGATGTGGTTAATATATTACATAACTTACTTAATATATAGAATATAATAACTTAATAATTGACAATCCGACATCTACCACTCACTACGTAGGCAGGACTAACGAAGGAACGAGGAGAGAGGAGAAACAATATTAAATAACATTATTAAGATTGAAAATTAAAAGAAGAAATACTAACAGTAATATAATACATGCATCATGTTTTTAGGCAGGGTGGAATGGATCTTCAGCGTAAACTCGAGAAAGCCCTTGACGGAATATTTCTACATTATAATCTACTAAAGTCATTTTTTGTACACCTTCACTCCTGATCATACCCACCAAGGCTAAGCCACGAATCATTTGTGCTAAATATAAAACCATGCCGTTATGAAGTTTGGAGGTACATTTTAAACTAGGTGGGTCGGTAACTATCCCTTCATTTATTCCAGCTACTGCAGGGCTTGAATTAGAACCAGTGGTAACAAGGTCTCCAGCATCTGGGTTCTGTAATTGATAATTAAAGGGTTCATTGGGTGTTTGATATAATACATCCAAATCTACAGCCACATCAATAAAATCCGAACAAACTTGATAAGTCTCAACATCTACAGGTGAAGAATCGGTAGCAAGGTATATTTTTGAATTGACGTCAAATAGAAAAGCTTTTTCTATTCCTGAATGTTGACATAAAATATCCAATAAATTCTCTAAGACCGGTAATTCGGGAACTAATTTTTGGATGATTCTTGAAAATGCTTCGTATATCGAATGATCAAATATACTGGTTAAATAAAACGAGATATTAACCCCTTCTAAATTGGCGTCAACTAATTCATCCTGCACTCTCTGCATTATATCTCTCTGAGTGTCTACTCGGAAATCATCACTAAGTCCATCAACTTTATGAATAAGAACTTCAAAATTAATGGTCGGGTTGATTTTGAAAGCATATTCGATAATTTGATGTAGGTTCTGTAAAGCATAAAGATATTCATCCTGACTATCGATAACATAAATCAATGAACCAACTGATGAAAATATTCGTCCTGAATCATAACTAGGTTCAAACATGTCTAATTGTCCCGGTAATTCTTGTACCGCGAAATTTACTAATGAGTCAAATCGTTCATATGTAGGTTTAGCTGTACTTTCAATATATAAAGTTTCTAATGGTTGCATATTATGAAATACCACCTCACATATTGAACTTTTGCCCCCTCTAGTTATACAAAAAAAGACAGTTAGTTCACGAAAGTCATTACAAGGTTACTACCCCGCGACCTAGCTCCGGCATCTGAAGCGGAGTCACCACACCCTAGCTCTCGCTACGCTCGAGATACTTACCCGAGCGCAAAGCAATTCTCTAACCAACTACGTTTCCCCTCAAACTAACCTTCTTAAACCCATCAGGAGAATCATTGGTAAGTCATGAGCGGTGGCTACCAGAGATGTCTCCATGTCATGAAAGTCCATTCTCAAATATATACAGGCCCAAAAAGGCACTCCTTGAACTTGTCGCTAAGAATTGACGAATTGAAGGTTTTAAAATATCAATTGAACTCTTAAAAATTAGACAATATACAATCTACATATACCATTCATTATACCCGTCGGTAATAGACTCCAATTTAGGGATGTTGAAGATCCAAAGTTTAGGTGTCCAGCCGCCTGAAACGGTCAGCCGCTCTGTGCGGCTGTCTCTGTTACTTTACTATCTCGCAGCTGGCTGGCTCAGAGAAACCTCAACCGCTAGGTGTAAGATAGACCCGTAGATAACCAGCAACTTAAGTTGTACACATGTTTGCATTTTGGTCTGTCAACCTGATAGATTATTATTACACCTCGATCTATAGACTCATGAAGCATAACTTGGGAATAAGGGCCTGTGAGCTCACTTAGTATCAGTCTGGTTAGGGCCGCAGAAGTAGAAAGTGCCACGATTGGTATGCAGCAGATAACGGCAGATCTTAAATGGCACGGCTAGTATTTTTATCAGATCTGGATCGGTAGAAAAAATATCCATCAGATCAAGTCGTATCTTGGTCTCAAATGATACTCTCTCTTCTCTGATCCCATCTGGTCTTGGCTGTATATTTGTTCGGTCAATTGTTTTGTGTTAGCCTGTTCAATATTGACGGATTTGCGTTTATTTATTTATTTGGTTCAATCTTTCGCCTACCCTTTTAATGACCACTACTGTCTCTTCTCAAAATTCATTTGATCAGAAAAAGAAATCAATTTTAGATCAAATAAATTCTACCAATGAGAATAATCCAGACTCGTCTCCTAAAGGAACTCTAGATGTCATACTTTTACCGTTGATTAATCTAATTAATTCTCATCCTGATATGGTTACAACATCATCATGTTCTGGTCGAGTCAGTGTATTTTTGGAAGGCTTTAAATCCGCTACAGATATCGGTGGGAAAGGTGATGGAGGAAAATGGTTATTTATTACTCATGATCCTGTAGAGATCATGAAAACTGATTGGTGGACTATTGTAAAGAATCATCAAGAGAAAGTGGAAACAGAAAAAGAGATAGAGGATGCTGATTCTGGTGTTAGATATGTGTTATTCAAATTTGAGGCTATGATTTTACATGTTAAATGTAGAGACAAGCCAATGGCCTCTGCACTTTATACATCAGCAATGGGTTGTGGATTCAGAGAAAGTGGAATTGGGTCAAATGATTTAGTTGCTATTAGAATATCAATGAGATTAGATGTTCCTATAGGTTATCTGGATAGTGATAATACACGAAGAAGAGTTGTCCCATTAGTATCTAATGAATATGTGCATCATTTAGAGAGGATTTCACTGGATCTATTTGAAAAAAATTTCCGAAAAATTGATCAATTGTATCACAACATTGAATCGCTCTCAAGCATATCTTCCATAAACGACTCCACCAAGGAAACGAAAGAGGAGAGAAGGGAACGGAAAAGACGAGAAGGCTTAGAATTAAGGGCAATAAAGGACCAACAGAGGCGTGAACAGAAAGAACAAGTGGAATGAAATTGGCCAAAGATGATAGGAAACCTAGTCAGTCACCAGTGATAGCTTCCTGCCTGTCTTGGACGGTTGATACAAATCAGACGTCGTTCCCTTGAGTTGGCACCTGGCTTCTTGTATTTGCTGTTCCAATCTGGAACTCGCGGCGTGCCTCACTTGGCCTTATAAGTTGCATCCGACACAGCAGCTCTCGTGCCTCAAACACCGGAGGCCGATGAGGGGCAACTCGTTACGATAGCAGGCTCAGTTGCATATTGACATATCACAACTGAATCTTGTTGGGTTTGTCTTCTTTAGCCCCAACCCGTGTGAAAGCATTTCTTTCTTTTTTCTTCTTTTCTTTCTTGGTGAATTCGAGTCTTGCTTGACTTTGTCTGAGACTATCCTAACTCGATGACAAATGTTGGATATTCCTAAACCATGAATGCTATATAAAATAAATTGTTGGTTAACGCAATATATGTTGACGGTGATATAGCTACAGAATCTATCTGTTGAACCTTCTTCAGCCCTTCACTCCAGTGCTTTGCTCAGTTTGAGCTTGACTGTCCCTGTCTGTCTCCGGCGGATGGGATTTTGCGCGCCGCCAGTGCCCGTGTCTGTTGACCACGGATCTATGCATCACGCTTAATAATAGATTTTCCGATGATAGTCAATATTCTGATTGCTACATCTCAAATGCCGGATGCCTATAGTGGGGACGATAGCGTCAAGACCGCAGATTCATTCTGTTGGGGGTTTCAGGTGCTTATGTGGCCATGACAGAGTAGTGTTTTTCTTGGCCTCACTAGTCTCCAAAAATATAAAAGGGAGCGAGTTCCCCATCGAAATATTTTTTTTCTTTTACAAATTTTCTTCTCTGGCGTCTTTGACGCCCTTGTTTGCGTGTCGGCCACTTCGACAACCATAGTGGGAATTGCTGAATCATATATGCTATAAAAAAATTGCTATTTGACACAAGACGAGTATATAGGACAAAGTCCATCGAGCCCATCTCCTCCTCCGGCGGTTGGGGCGCCGGCGCATATGTACTTGAGAGTCACTTCGGCGACCTGGGATTCGACTCCAGACCCAGTGGCTCATGTAGCTAGTACTTGCGTCCCTGTTACAGCTCGTACTGTTATCCGACATCAGAGCTCCAGTGCTGCCTTGAGGATCACGCTTAAATGCAGATGGTCAATAAGGGGAAATCATTATAATAATGACTAAATTTCAGTTGGGTCGTAATATGACTTTTTAATAGTTGACCTTTGAAGTCTAAAAACAAATTCCTGTTCCTTCGTTCTTAAGTCCTTGGCTCCTGTTTACACCCGTGCTTCAGAGTTAGGCTTTCCCTACCTTTTACCAGTCTAAATTATAAACTTTAGCTGCTTAAGGGATTTTCAAGCTTGCTGATAGTTACACAGAGGAAACCACTCTTCCGAAAACGATAGCTGAAGATTTGCCTCAGAATATGTGGATATGTGTTCAATCCTATTGAAGCCCATGGAACCTGTTTGAGGCTGTTTCCAGCAGCTCCCACCTTCATACAGTCTCCCGGAAATAAAATAAAAATCTGAGTGCTGATCTAATAATTCATTGTTGAATTGGCCCTCGAAAGGAACCACTGAAGTTTCTACCCAACAGGGGTTGTTCATGTGCTGATTGACATGTCATAAGTGTATATTCTTGTTCATGGCCTCATCATCCTCAACTAATATATAAAGGAAGGGAATATCCCATGAAAACTTTCGTTTCCTTTTTCTCTTTTTTTGCTTCTTTTTTTCCTCTTTTGTTCCTTGGCACCTTTGAATATTATCTTTGCTGAGGTTCAGCAAAGATAATGACCGCAGGTGTCCTTTGCTGGGCTCCGACTCGAGTCTAATGACAGAATTAATAGTTAGGCGCAAGGTGACCGATGGGTCCGGAGTACCCAGTGTGAGGCTTACCGGCTCTTTAAAATGGGCTGCGTAGCAGTATCGGTGGAGATCTGTATTAAATACATTTGGAATCACTTATGGCGGAATCCAATTCAATTGCAACAGTTTTCTCCCTCTCTTTACTTTGAGTGTATTTGTGATAACAAATCAATTGATCCATGGTCATTGGTCTCCAATGAATTCCCGAAATAATTCCCTTCGACGCCATCATCAAATGCCCCACAAAAAAATGCTGGTAGAAATAGCCTGCCGATTAGTCAGTGATGACATAATCAGTATGACTATTCATTTTTACCCTCCCCGAATGAACAAAATATTTTTGGTGAACAAAAAGTTCGTCTCCATCTTATCTCCAACCATCTCATCGTTTTCATCATATCTCAGGAATTTTTGATTGATCTCAGTCTGGCTATATCTGAGATATATTTGAAATTTCATTGATCTGTCTCTCTCTCGTTTTAGAACCATGTCGGAAGAAGAAAAACTTAATCAGAAGACTGAGGAATTAACAATCAGTGAAGAAAGCGGTAGTGCTTCTGCTTCGGGTGATGTTATCCTTGGTCCTGATGGAAAACCGTTGACTAAAAATGCTCTCAAAAAGCTAGAGAAGGAAAAAGCTAAAGAAGAGAAAAAGCGCCAAATTGCTGAACGTCTTGCTGCGGAAAAAGCTGCTCGTGAAGCGAGCGAAATCGACTATTCTAAACATTTATATGGCAGAAAACCTCTGATACAATCTGCTGATAAAACAGGGGAGACACGAATCAGGATTAATTCAATTGATAAATCTTGGGCTGGTAAAGACGTTATTTTCCGTGCTCGTGTTCATAATTCTCGTCTTCAAGGTAATAAAATGTGCTTCTTGTCATTACGTCAACAGGATAGTATAATCCAGGCCCTATTAGTTGTAGATCCAGAGACTGTTTCTAAACAATTTGTTAAATGGGCAGGATCTATAAATTTAGAATCAATTGTTGTTGTTTATGGAAAAGTCGAAGCTTCACCAGAAGAGATTAGTTCTGCTACAATTAAGGATGCAGAAATTAAAATTTCTAAATTATATACGATTTCCGAAACCCCTGCTCAACTGCCTATTCTTATTGAAGATGCTAGCCGTTCTGAACAAGAAGCAAAAGAAACTGGTTTGCCTTATGTTAATTTGGACACTCGTCTTGATTCTAGAGTAATTGATCTTCGAACTATAACTAATCAAGCTATATTCAAGATTTCGTCGGGTGTCTGTGAATTATTTAGGGAATTTCTGATTAAAAAAGGATTTGTTGAAATTCACACTCCTAAAATTATTCCTGCTGCTTCTGAAGGTGGTGCCAATGTGTTCAAGGTGAGCTATTTCAAAGGTGAGGCATATTTAGCTCAATCTCCTCAATTGTATAAACAAATGTTAATTGCTGCTGATTTTGAGAAAGTGTTCGAGATTGCCCCAGTTTTCAGAGCCGAAAACTCAAATACTCATCGTCATATGACCGAATTTACTGGTCTTGATCTGGAAATGGCCTTTGAAGAACATTATGATGAAGTAATTGATGTTTTGGTAGAGATGTTTATGTTTATTTTTACTCAACTTAAAATTCGATATGGTAAGGAAATCGAAGTTGTTCGTCGTCAATATCCTGTAGAAGAATTTAAATTACCCAAAGATGGTAAAATGGTTCGTCTTCATTTCAAAGAGGGCATTAAACTTTTAAGAGAAGAGGGCGGTGTACAAGATCTACCTGATTTGGAAGATTTGAGTACGGAGCATGAGAAACTACTAGGTAAACTTGTTCGAGAGAAATATGATACTGATTTCTATATTTTGGATAAATTTCCTCTTGCTATTCGTCCATTTTATACAATGCCTGATCCTACCGATAGTAATTATTCAAATTCATATGACTTTTTTATGAGAGGAGAAGAGATTCTTTCTGGCGCTCAACGTGTGCATGATGCCAATTTCTTGAAGACCAGAATGGCTGCTCATGAAGTTGATCCAAGTACGCTTGTGGATTATGTTAATGCATTCTCATATGGTGCTCCACCCCATGCTGGAGGTGGTATTGGCTTAGAGAGAGTAGTGATGTTTTTCCTTGATCTCAAAAATATTCGTCGTGCATCTCTGTTCCCTCGTGACCCACGACGTATTACACCTTAGAGTATTCCTGATAACATTAGAGACTAAGAAAAAGATTTTCACAGGTTTAAATGTGGAGATCGAAACGATATCATTAAAACTTGAAAATGCTATATATCTATAAATCTGAAATCTTTTTTTTCAAAAACACTCCACCTCATTCGCTTTCTGCCCCAAGGCACCGCAACTCCCTAGATTTAACCCACCCATATTTGCCTCAAGTCCTGAAGTTTCAATCCTCATATAGCTCTAGAAACCTAAGAAGTGAGAGCTAGGCCCTCTGCAGGCTCTTTGGGATGGAGAAATCTCCGCTTTCTCATAACCCATATCAACCCTCGACAGAGCTAGTCGTCGGAAGCACAAATGACGAAGTTAGGCTCTGATCATGAGTTAGATGTTATTAGTGATTTAGTGGTTGAATAACTAATGCACCTAGGATGGACATCGAGGACCCTGTCGGCTGCCTATTAGGTAAATAATAGCAATATATCAATATTAGCTTTAAATATTATTTAGACAATAATTTAATTATATAAATATATCATTCGCAAGTATTTATCAGTCATCAGGCTGATTTCAGTTATCTAAATAAGTCATCAAATTGACTTAATTTAGGCTATCTTCTCCATGGTCACACCAACCGTGTTCATAATCGTCTTCTTCATCTCGATGTTCATCTTCATCTTCATCTTCGTCTTCGTCTTCGTCTTCGTCTTTATCTTTATTTTCGTCTTCGTCTTCGATTTCGTATTCATCATCGTCATCTCCATTGTCGCTATCAATTCGAAGGAACTCGTCCGAAATATAGAAGTCACTTAAGCACATAAGCATCCTCATGGTTTCAGGTTTCAGAGAATGACGGCCCCCTCCTATCATATCTCTGGCTCTGCTGAAAATTCTCTCTAGGCCTATTTTCGATATCGGAACAGCAAGATAGTCCCTTGCTGCTTGTGCTGCTCTTGGGTACTTACGCTCACAGAACGCCCACCATGATAAAACGAACTCTTCAGTAGCTTCATCGTACTCTTCCACATTCATCTCGAAGTAACGATCTATATCTGATTTCCCAGAAATCGCATTTTTTGCGAACATTTTCTTTAAAAAAGGTTCTTTAGATTCACTGACCTCCGTAGTTAAGTCTTGCAAAGGTCCTGGATACTCCTCATCTAGCCACAGTTTCAAGCCTTCAATAACTTCCTTTTCCTCATTAAATTGCATCTCCAAGACACTAGTCTTAAATCGTGGATCTAGCATGTGTGCTAGATAATAAGGACCCTGCCCGCACCTCATTGATTCATAGTACTCTTTGTATATGTCTAACCCTTCTTTAACAGCTGAAACAAGTTCTTCACTAGGACCTTCAAACTCTCCAACTCTGTGTACTGCGTCATTTAGGAAATCTGATAATTCATAGTAAATAGGTAGTGCCATGGCAAGCTGTGGTTCTCTTTTCGAAATAATTTTAGTGAATCCATCGAACTTCGAGAGCAGCCTTCTGATCTGTTCCAACTCTGACCAATCACTACAAGTGAAAGGAGGGAATAACCGCCCCTGCTTTCGAATCCACTGTTCAATCTTTATTCTATATTTGAAAGAATCTTCAATAATCCGGAAGGTAGAATCCCAACAAGTATCAGCATCGTATTGGATGAAATCACTACTATCCCAATTATATTCCTCACAAAATGTTTTCCACAGATATCTTCCTTTTGATGAATCAGTCATCCAGAGGGCCAATGTTCTGAGGCGAAGCAAAGGCGAAGAAGTGCTTTCAATTCGGAGATCATAATCCAATTGAACTCCTGGACTTCCTGATGATCTCCTGGTTTCAACACTTGGATGATATTTTTTACAATAGAATTAACAACATGTGCCATACAGTGTATATGGCTCATAAAACAACGGAATCGGAACAAAGATTCACTACCATATTCTGGATCATACTTTTGCTGGAGGTTAAGATATAGCTCCCATACCATTGCGACGTTGTTGGGACCGTCATCACCAGTAATGGTTAGCAATTTCTTCTCAATTTTGAGTTCCACAAGAACTGACTGAAGTTCTTTTGCCAAATCTCTTCCGGAATGTTTTCCTTTGATCTCTCTAAAATCTAAAACTGCCTCTCTATATGTAAACTCAGGTGTTATCCAATGGCCAATGACTCCTAAAAACGAAAACATTTTATTCTGACTTGTCCACACATCCAAAGAAAGGCAAATTGTTGAGCAAGTCTCTTCTAAGTCGTCAATTAGTCTAGTTCGATGAGTTATAAAATCTGCCCGAATACGTCGACTAACCCACTCCCTTCAATTGGAGTAGTCTTGAACCATTTCCAAACATTGGAAGAAGCTGAATCAATCTCTGGTATACCCAATTCAGTATTCTATTTCACGACAGCTTCCGAAGATGGAGTTGCGATAGCCCGATTTGTTACAGTCAAATGAGGTTTAACGAAGCGTGAATTTATATTTCTTTGAAAAGGCTGAGTGAAACGGTCTTTAGGAGCAGCAGCCACTTCGTCACTCCCATTGTTTAACGCGTTATAATTTCGTTTTACCCGTTTCCGGAAATCAAAACGTGAGATACGCTTGGTATCTGGATCACCAGCGATTGGAGTTACAGACTTCATTGCTAAAAATATAGGACTGATTGAGAAATCGTTGTAACGCGTCTCTGTCACAAAAAGGTTATGTTTCTTGAAAGAATAACAAATCGCGACCTTTTCGCGCGCGCACAGTAGTCACGTGAATGCGGATATGGATATATATATATATAATTGAAATATGTGCGGATGGAGTCTGATCGTTGAGGGGGCCAGATTACGTAGTGAATGCCAGAGTTGATCTCTTGTGGAGTCATGTTCTCGCTTCCGAAAAGCTACTGCGTCAATGGTTGCTTCTGTGCCTCCGGTGGTAGGCAGCCCTCTCCCCTCTCCAGCAAAGAGAAACCGAGCATAAATCGAATTCAAACCAAGCGAGATGAGGGAGGGAGATCTATCACGAACTTAGCCGTGCGGCCGGAGAATTTAACTCTTCGATCTTGAAGTAGAGCTTAAAAGAAGTTTCACGTGGTATCCGGATAAAGGATCGATCGAAAAAGCGTGCTTTACGAGAAGTTGTTAGACATGGAGCGAGAATTCATGACGACGCTGGTGCTCTTAGGAGAAATCAGAGTCATTTTCTCCCTTCCCGACTTTCATAATCTGCATTTGAAGTTCGTTCAGGGGTGACATTATCGAGTCTTGGCGTAATGTGGATTCACTCCCGGTCGGATAAGTTTAAGTCCGAAACTGCGCGATCAAAGACGACGAACCAAGAATAGAGAGATGCGATTTTTCCGGCCTTGGCATTGTGAATTTTTATCAGGCTATAGCGTTAACTGACAAGGACAGTTAAACAAGGATGATCAATGACGACGGCTAGAGACAAAGACGATGATGAAAGAGATGACCAACGACAGGAACGGAGGGTCATGAGGAAGACTAAGCACAATGAACAGGCCGAGCAAGGACTCACCCGATATTGGAGACTGTCATATCGGTGACTGTCAGAGCGTGTGCTGAAAATTGCACGGCTGGTTATCTTGACTAACTGTTACCACTACTGTAGATACCTCGGCCTTTTCAAACAAGAAAGAAGAACAAGACACTAGATTATTATTCTATTAATTGGGGCCGAAAAGTCTTATAGCAATCGAAACCAGTCAGTATAATGACAAAAAAGGTACAAGGAGGCCGTTTGAGGTGACAACTAAGTCAATTATTTACTTGCTATTTATTAACTGAATCAGTCGATAAATGTCATTATCTCTGTCGGTAACTTCTTTTTGGGTTAAGTCTTGTTTTGTTCTTGTTCACAAAAAAATACGTAATGTACAGGTATACTAAAATCTACGTCAGCCTATGCACAATGGACCGCTGAAGTGAATGAATCGGAACGATTGACATCAATCATTAACAGAATGAACAAAAAAGCAAAGGGGGTAAAAATTTTAGCAGAAAATTTCTACAATCGAAAAAGAAAAAATGAATTAATTTTAACTCTGATAAATTCAGGAAGTTGAGCCGAGAATTCCATTTTGTCTCTCAGATCTACAATACGTATATCGTAGAGCCCAGGCTCGTCGCTGTCCGAGCATAGCCCCCAAAAACTTCTAGCTTTGCATGGCATAATCGCTGCATCTCGGTGTTGCCTCCGACGGCTGGGAGGGTAGCACCCAGTTCCCCAGTTTTCGCTGCTGCTGGAGATCGTATAGAGATATAACTCCAGCGGAACAAGCAGAGTGGCCCGCGCAGCGCTCCGACCAGCGCTCCGACCAGCGCCCCGACCATCAGAAGCATCAGGAAATTGGGTGCAGTTCCGGATGCTGGAGCTTATCTTAAGCCGATGAACGCGGGTCAATCTGGTCTATTCCAGACCTGAAATAGAATAGATCTGCATTCAATGTTAAATTATTATGTGCATGGATAAGGGTTCAGAAACAAATCATTCAAATTATAACAGTCTGATTTTGATATACCTATTGTAGTGGAACTACCGTAAATTATATCGTAAATAAAAAGGGGGAGCGGGGAAGAGGATGACATTTTAAACGGAGATGATGACAGTCTTTTTTTTGTTAAAAAGTTTTCTTAAATTTCCACTTTGAAGATATAATTGCACCACTAAAATTAAGTTGACCTGTCCTATAACAGTTATTAACATTAATAATTGACTAACTCAATTTACTTCTTCTATAATTTGTCGAATATTTCATCTAACCACTAATAATGGTTTTATGAATCTTCTGTCAAAAAAAATTTTCTTCTTCTTGTTGTTTGCCAATTGGTTGTTAGTGTGCAGTCTGTACCGCTAACTTCATCTGCAACTAGATCTGCAATTACAATGTATTTACCGAACTAAAACTTACTAACTACATCTACATTACTGAAAGTGCCTCTCTCTCTTATGCAAGAATTATCTATGTGGACCTCACTTACACACTACATGTACCATAAAGTATGAAACATAAAGCAGGGGAAATTATACCCTAAACCGTTGATCACATTTAAAGTACGGCTGATCTATCGGGGTCCTTGCCGGCAAGTAAAGGATGAAACCGATTTACGGCACGCACAATCATCGAAAGGGAATTGATTCCCCCTGCCTTCATCGGGTTCATCCATATCCTCGAGAATAGAAGCAATGCATGAGAGAGAACGGGTCTTGAGAGCAGGAAGCCGCAACCCAGGCACAAACGGCAATTAAGAAGAAGGAATAACATGAGAGAAAGGAATTTGGTAGGAAGTACAAGCTAGCCGGGCCCGGCCCGCAACCAGTTGATGGATGTGAAGCTAGATTTCATGTTAAAAAAACTTAGAAGTAATCTAGCTTCAATCAATTGTTAAAAATTCACCCAGCGCACGGCTCAAAGCCTCATGAGTGCTCTTATCTCTAGCTAGCCTTCTCCCAGGGGTACCTAGCTAGTACTAGTAAGAAGAAGAAAGGGGAAAGGCGGCAAGCCATTTACTAACCAATGTATCATATGTATTTTCTAAGTATCATGTATCACCATATATATATTAACAACAATCAATTTGTCGATCAGAGAGAAAATATGGACAAAGAAAATATTTCTTTAGCGAATTAATGAACTTTGCGATTTCCACACTTTCCTCTGTCGCATCGCAAGTACAACTAAGGACTCCGAACCTAGAGAGGCATACAGTGACGTCGAAGGGCGCTCCAGGGGCCAGAAGCAGCAAAACAAGTTCCAGTCACCAAGAGCTCACAACCTACTCCGATTTTTACTTGCCGTTTTTGTATATTTTTATGAACAAGCCGATAGAAGAGGAATTTATGTCCAAAGATATAATAATGATGACGTCTACTTTGTATCCGATTCGGCTGCATGGATGACACTTTAGTGCTAGTTACAAACAAGTTAGAAACAGTTTTGTTCAATAAAATACAACAAGTCTACTTAACCCTAAAAAGCTTGGCTGGCAGAAGCAGGGAGTTAATTATGTTAGGGCAACAACAATTTAACAGGTTACTGCAAAAACTACTACAACTGGGGTAATTACCCCAGCCCAAGTAAATTTTTCTTTAGTCTTGAAACAGGTTATCGATCTACATTAATATTCTGAACAATCAACACAAAACAACCCATTCATTTAGAGGTTGCCATATCGTTCATTGACATCTGATGAGTGCCATTGAGTGGTGCTAAGCTCCAGAAATTATGTGAGCTTTAATCATTGTCAAACCGCCATCTGGCTGGAGGCTTTAGGACAACGTCCAACAGCCGGGGCTCGGCCCGACTCCCGAGTTCTGCCTCCGGCGGGTAGGGCTTGGTGCTTCCCTAGCTCCCGCCTCGCAAGCGAGCTATGGGGCAACCCCTCATCCAACTCACACTTTTTTCGAGCAATGGCCCCTGGCCAGCCCCCCATCTAAATTTGCCCCCCAACCCAGCTAGTCGCCCACGGTTTCGTTATCTGCGGGTAAAGACGGGCTGAGCCCTAGTGGCATGCGGCCTTTAATTAACTGCTGGCGCTTAATACGGCAGAGTGGGGGAGGACTTTGAATAGTAGGAGTTATAGGGGATAAAACTTATGTCACTTAAGATATAGGTCCACGGCTCTATGAGCTTCACTCATGTGGAGTAGCATTGCTTTGTCCCATGCTTTGACTTGGTTACATCCTGCCAGGTGAATGTTTGAATCCTTACTTCTTCTGTCAATCTCTGTTCTATTACTCACTGCTAAAATTATCTCATTAGTGTAGTTGTATAAACCTGTATTGTTATTTATTATTATTATAATTATTATTATTGTTAATTAGTACTTACTATTATTATATCATATAACTATCTATAGCTTAATACTTGGCTTAGGTAACTTTACTGTAATGGTTAGTTAACTAATTGCATCTTGAAAGTAATCCACAGTAGCTTATGTATCACTCTCTTTACAGTCGCAGCAGGCAGGTTAAACTATAATTGTTACGGTTCTTGCCGTAATACACATAGTTAGCACTATTAAAGTAATAGGAGCAACTGTTAGTCCAAATTATTGTTAGCTTAAAAATATATTGCTGCGTAAAGTCTCTGTACGTCTCTGTACTGTGTTTACGCTGCAACCACTTACTTAACCTAACTTACGTATACTCACTACTATAACGGATTACCCACTCCTTGACTCTCCCTCTTATTCCAAATATCGAGTTTGAGTTAGTTAAAACTGTTGTTAACTCTACTAGTTAGTATCTCCTCTATCTCTCTCTTTCAGTTTTTCTCTTATTAACTAACTATTATAGTTAATAATATTAAGAGAAGGGACGAAAGGAGAATTAGAAAGAGATAATTGATTATTAAATTTCTTTGGGTCGGTTGCATCTATTTCTTCTTCTTGTTCTTCAACAAGCGATATTGAAAGAAGGTTTTTACAATTGGAACAAGAGAGTGAGTGAAGAACCAATTTTATTCTTAGTGAAGTCAATCAGTTTATTATTCAAAACTTCAATTGACTGATTGTAGTTTCGACAGCTTTTATTCTTGTATATTTGTTAGACGACAATTTCTGGTGATCGATTGATTATTCTGGTAGGTATGAGAACTGGTTCCGGCTATGCTCGCAAACCCGCTACTAGTTTCTCGAGAGCTGAGGACTCTCTCGGTTTCATTTTTCTAACGATTTTTTCTTTTAGTTAATAACATTTTGCTTTGCTTGTCTCCTATCCGTATTTTTTCCTGTCTATGGCCTTATAATCTCTCTTCATCGGTGGTCTAACCGCAGCTCTGAAATTCAAAATGGCTTCTTCGAAAAATAATAATAATCCATCTGAATTCAAACCCGATTTCGGTAAAGAAGAGTTTAAATTGGATTTCAAACCCGATTTCAAAATAGGACAATCACAATTCACTCAATCCCCCTCTTCCCATAGAGTTCAACCAAGGTCTAATTCATCAACACCTTCATCTGCTAGTTCTTCCGTTGCATCATTACATTCAGGTTCAGGTGTGGGATCTCCTCAACAATATCAGCATGCAGAAAACTCACAACAGCAACAGCAACAGCAGCAACAGCAGCCATCTCTAGTCAAAGTAACTGATACTGTGATTGCCTTATATCCTTATACTTCTGATAAACCCTTCTCTTTATCATTTAAGAAAGGTGATACAATTTATGTGATTACTAAATTACCTTCTGGATGGTGGGAAGGTATTACCCCAGGTGGTAATCAAGGTTGGTTCCCTTCTAATTATACTCAAATAGTCCCTGGTGCTCCTCAGAACCAACTAATATTTGATCACAGACCTTCAATAGCGTCTCAGAAATCTGCAAATAGTCAGAATTCGGATTCTCTCGATCCTCTTTCACCTGCTTCATCAATTCATCGTACGTCATTAGGTGATGATGATCCTTGGGTATCCTCTTCTTCTTCAAATGTTGGAACTGGCCCCTTATTAAACCTTCCTAGTACTGCTACTGCTACTAGTACCAGTACTACCAGTAGTGGACTTATTGGTGGTAGTAGAAAGAATTCAGCCGCCAGTTATGAATCATCAAACACTGAGGAATTGGCTCATAGTGCAACTATCCCTCTTACTACTATAACTAAATCTAATAATGCTCCTGCAGACACATATTCTCCAGTTGATACTAGTGATGAAAATTATTTATATTCCCCTGCGTATTGGCTTCCGCAAATATCCAATTCTGGTAAACTAGTCTATATAAATGCCAGTAGGGGTCATGTAAGCCATCAAATTCCTTGGGAAAAAGTGTCGATAGAAGCTGGCGAAAGAGAAACCCTCCCTTTAACGGTGGACGTTCCCCAAGATTTCGTGGAACTCGGTCGAAACCCTATGTCTGTTTCATCGGAAGATAGTCGGTTATACAACAAATTTGTTGATCCTTATGCAGCTCTGGTAAGTTAAAGTTTTCTCATCTATTCTGTCGGCCGCTACGGATGGGTGGTCGGTCCCCTGTCCGCCTGCTCCCCTGACCGCCGAGCTCTCTCAAGCCACGCAGCGGGTCTGGGCAGCAGCCCAGTCCTCGGATGTTCCCGATGTTCCCCCTTGTTTCTTTTTTATTCTAACTTTTATCAGTCGAGAAAATCACGAGGTGATAGCACAATCTCTATAGATTATACCTCCAGTAGTCTCGAAACAAGTCTAATGACTCTCCAGGAATTTTCAGATGAAGATTTTGAAAAATCTTGGTCAGAAGTTATTCAGTTGTTAGAAAATGGTGCCAGTACTCTTAAAAAAGATGTATCTGTCCAAGATGATGAATTAGCGTTTATTAATCATTTTGCCGACTTAGCTTCAATCATTCACAAGATCTCCTTATATGTCGGTGTTCCTCCTGGCACCTTTCCTAACTCTGTTGAGTTCAGTTGTCTTTCTTTGTCTTTCAGGCGTATGATCAACGCTTTAAGTTGTATTAGTATTTCTCATAGTATTCGTGGTATGAAGAGACATGAATCAGTTGGCAGCGGTTCGAGTTCTGCAGAGGAAAATAGTAATCTTGCTGAGGAGAATCGGTTAAAGGAAACTATTGAACAATTGGTGACCTATGCCAAAAATATAATTACGATGTACAGAACGGAAACTATAGCAGAATTGTTAGGTAATGCCGGTATTAGTCAGGATGGGCATGAGGGAGATACAGACTTATCAATGGATGATCATTTAGATATTCCTCCATCAAGATTCGAAGTCAAATATTTTGTTGATGGTATGTGGTCTAACATTGTTGTCACCAGATCTGGTCAACTGGTTCCTCAAGATTCCTCGTTTCCTGGTTCTTTGGCCCTTTTAGAACAACGGTTTGCTGCAGCGTCTAAAAAGGAAAACCCTACTAAAGCACCGCTGCCTTTGGAAACTTACAACACTTCACTTAGTTTGGATTATGAAGTTATTGCTGCCTTGGAGCTTCGAATTAAAACTGTTAAGAACATCCATTCTCAATTCTTGAAATTATCTAACACTTCTCCTTCAAGTAAGAGTATTGATATTACTCAAGATAGAAGGAAGATTTTAGGGTCTTCATTGCAAGCTCTGATGAATGTTTCTCGAGTTATTGTTAATATTATTGAATCAATTGATTTGACTGCATTCTACGCTTGTAGAGCGTCTGTGGCTGAATCTCATTCCACAATGACTCGTCTCTATACATTTTTGGAAGCGAAACAAGCGATTTATGATAGTATGGCCGAATTGTCGATTGTTCGGAAACAGAATGAGGCAGTTAACAATGATTTTATCACTGCTTTAGCTGAAAAATTCGAACAAGCAAAATTGGAAGAGATCTATTTTTCCTATGAACAGAACAATGAATTACAAATCAAGGATAAAGTTTATAAACTTGATTTAGTTTTAGGTAACTTGGTTGAGAGTGCTCGTGCTTTGGCGGAAGAATTGAAGAGTTTTGTTACAGTAGATTCTCGTCTTTTAGGGGCATCATCGGAATCAACCTCATTTTCTCGAGGGGTTGCTGCTGCAACTGCTAGTGCTGCAACTGCAAATGCTGTTGCTGTTGCTTCAGAGAGAAGTAGTTTGGATAAATCTGGTGAGCTTAAGAGTGAGACCGTTGGTGCCGGAGTGGAGGCTGGATCTGGACCTGGGCATGGAACTGGTGCTGGAACTGGAACTGGAGTTGGAACTGGAACTCAGACTGCACCGCCGGAAGCCAGCCCTCGTTCTTCGCTTTCATCATTTCGGAATCGCAAAGAGTCGGTTGTTGACTCTTCTAGTATTGGTACCACTGCGTCAAAAGAGGACGGTCCTTGGTTTTTACAGTTAGAGCATGGTTCTGAAATTGTCTACGATAAAAAAGGAAATGTTCGTGGAGGATCTGAAAGAGCCCTTGTTGAACAATTGACTCTTCATAGCAGACTTGTATCTGAGTTCAATGTCGCCATGCTTTTGACATTCCAAAGTTTCATGGATGCGTCGTCTCTATTTAACCAGTTGGTGGAAAGATTCATGATCCAGCCACCAGAAGGATTAACTTCAGAAGAATTTACTGTTTGGGCTGAGAAAAAACAGAAACCAACTAGATTAAGAGTTGTTAATATTCTCAAGACTTGGTTAGAAACATATTGGTTCGAAGATGATAGTGAGGATTTAACCTCGGAAGCGAGGAATTCGTTATTTGAATCAATGTTGAAATTCGCTGAACAACTGAAATCACAAAAGTTCCCTGGTGGTGCCTCATTATATAATATTGTTGAGAAGCGAATGAATGATAAGGAGCCATCATTTAAGAGAATGATTGTTACTATTACAGCCAAACCTCCTCCACCGATTCTTCCTAAGAACTTAAGGAAATTCAAACTTACTGAAATCGATGCTATCGAGATGGCTCGCCAATTGTCTGTGCGTGAATTCAAACTTTTGGTGGTGATTACATCGCATGAATGTTTATTACGTGGCTGTGGTGGCCATGGTAAGAAACATAATTCAGGAGGTCGTAAAATTGGTGAATTTATCAGAAATTCAAACTGTCTGACCAATTGGGTTTCTTATGCCATTTTACGACATTCCGAGCCTAAGCGCCGTGCTACTACTATCCGCTATTTTATTCATGTTGCTGAAGCTTGTCGGTCATTAAACAATTTTTCATCTATGACAGCGATTATCTCTGCTTTATTTTCTTCAACAATCCATCGTATGAAAAAGACATGGGATTATGTATCGGCAAAGAACATTGCCAAATTGGAGAATATGAATCGATTAATGAATTCGTCGCGAAATTTCAATGAATATCGTGATTTATTAAACCTCGTTCCAGCACCTGCTGTACCATTTTTTGGTGTATATTTAACTGATTTGACATTTGTGGAGGATGGCAATCCGGATTATTTAGATGCAGATCATAAGATTATTAACTTTGCGAAACGTCAAAAGACTGCTACCATTATTGAAAGTATTCATCAATTTCAGGTGGTTCCGTATAATTTTGCCGATGTGAATGATATTCAACTTTTCTTGGACAGAGGGTTTGATGAGGCGCCACCTATCGAGGAACAATATGATACTTCGTTGAACTTTGAGCCTCGTGAAAAGCCAGGTAGCGATAAAGTAGCCAGACTATTGGAAGAAAATGGTATTCTGTAAATGTTAGTTGATGACCTAGTGTTTTTTCTATATATTTGTGCATATTTATTTAACGACTTTGTTTAGTACATGAGTAACAAAAAAAAGTTTTCTTTTTTACGTATTATAATCGTGATTGGTTTGACCTGTTTCTGACTTGTCATTCGCACTTTCATACGTAAGGCTTCTCTAACTCGCCAGAGGCATATTAGTTCAACATCAGCGGTATCATAAATAATTCTATTTTTTCTACTGAGCATATATGTGGATCCAATCAATGAATTCCGTGAGCAACAGCATCCTGGCGTTCTTCCCAGACGGTCTTTCCTGAACAACTACAAACAGTTTTAGCATTTTCCCAAATACCAGCACTACGAGCAATGACCCCCACTAATGAATCATTATAATTCACAGATCTACTTCTACTAAGGGTCAAACCTCGACCAATAATATCTGAAATAGACACTTCCTTAGAAAATACACCCTGACCAGAATATCCATCGCTTTGATTCGACAGTAAAGCATTAGCAGTATTTAAATCTTCATTAACGTCGATTTCACCCAATTCAAGCCATTCACGCCCAGTTGAAAGAGGGCCATGAGATAAATCACCAGTATTGCGAATTGATGCATAATATTTACCCTTTGGTAATCCATTGATAGTAATATCAAAAAGCGCTCTAACAGGCGACACTCCAACAATACGGACCAATCCTTTAACAGGATATTTGTCATCGATAAATGATTCCAAAATACAAACAGCTGCCGAATTGGGTAAACCGGTGCCTCTAACTATAGCATCTTTACCAATATTCTGCATAGCATTGACCACTGATGAGGGGGCCAAATTCCCATATATCGTAACCAATTGTTTATTTAAATCACATTGAACACTTTGTACACCATCCAATGAGTTCAATGCTTGTGAAACGCTTGTTACACAGGAATCACAATGTAAGGGTACAGCATAGGTAGCCTGTAAAATATTGTTAGTGATCAATCAGTGTCCCTTCGTTTAGACACTAATTGCTTCACCAAGGAAGAACCCAAATTGTATCATAATCAGACAGAAGCGGTTTAACAAACCGCTTAGTCAACTCAGTCCCATATTAAACTTACGGTGAAATTATCAGCAGAAGGCATTGTTAAATATGACTACAACAACCACTATCAATAGAATTATGAGCTATATATAATCAGATGTTATTCTCCAGCGATTCTCCAGCAATTATCTAGGGATGTTAAAGATTCTAAGATTCTTAGAAATCAAATCCGAGAAGTTAGCAAGCAGGAACCATCTATACGGGATGATAGCGCGGCTTATATGCATTTCATCACTCTATGAGTACATTGGTATATGCACATGACCAAATGTTTGGTATATATAATTATTATGTAATAATATAGAGCTCGATTATATAATCTTTCAAGGCTTGTGGCATTTAAATTCCGTCTCTCTATACTAAAGCTTACTTCATTTCATCATCTTCTTAGTTGGGCTTTGCCAGACCAAAAGTCAACATGTTCTCAAAAATCTCGCAATTAACTAAAACTATTAGCGAGGATCTCGAACACTCACTCATTTCTGGGACTCGAACTAGCCCTGGATCGCCTGAAACGCAAACTCCTGGAGTGGGAACACAGGCATCAACACCGTCTAATAATGAGCATTCGATCAGACTCATACAAAAAAATGCCCAGATTTTAGAAACCCAAACACCTGAGCCATCTTCTTTAGAAATAGATATGTCGGGACCAAATTCCGCTTCAAACGCAAATTCTCCAAAGCTGACTCCTTCAACAACGCCTGCCAGAACTGATTCCCCAAGTGTTGGTACCACCACGACTGGTGAAACTATAACTGAGCCAACTGAGCCAACTACGCCTAATGCTACAGAACCCAGTCAGGAATTGCCAAGGGAGATTATGCAGAAGCTCAAAAAATTCAACAAATATGAAGAAAAATATCCATGTAAGTATTACACCGATGCGAGAAGGACTGTTGGTATTAATATAGATTTGTGATTATTGGTCTAACTTTCATAGTACTCCTAAAAGCATATCGATTGGAAAAGAAAAAGGCCGAGTTAGTAAAAGCATTTGAGAAGATACTTGAGGAGAACACTCCTTGCAGGTCTATTTCTGAATCGGAGACGCTTGTTGAATATTTACAGAGTTTAAGGATGAAAAATGAAATGCAGACTGAGGAACTCCGTAGGGTGACGAAAGAATTTGATACTTTGAAGAAGGATCTAGAATCACAGAAGAATGAAAACACTGAAATTAACCATCAGATGGGAACGTTGAAAGAAGAGTTACAAATAGCTAAGAAGAATATTGAAACATTGACGACGGAGGCCAATTCGACATCAAAGCAAGAGGAGTTCGAAGCTCAGATTGCTAGTTTGACATCTGAACGAGATGATATGAAAAGGCAGCTGAGTGGTAAAGCAGAAGAGTTAGATGACAAGACAAAGGAGTTGGATGGTAAAATAGTGGAGCTGGATGATAAAACAAAAGAGCTAGAAACTCTTCAAGAAAGAGTAGTCAGAAGTGATGAGGAAGTTTGTCAACTGAAAGAATCAATTCAGGTAGCTGTACAAACCCAGGAGTCAACTGCTGCTCAGAGAGATGAATTGCAAAGGTCTTTAAAAGTAGCTCTAACTGATGTGGAGAAAATGGATAAATTGAAGGCCAAAAAAGATGCTGAAATCGTCTTGTTGCTGTCGAAGCTGGAAAAGGCCGCTTCCGCAGCATCAGAAAATACTAACCATAGCTCTCCTGTGTCTGCTTCCTCGCCAGTTACTAGTGCTCCATCGACTCCTTCTTCCAGGAAAAATAAAAATAAGAAGAAGAAGAAGTCTGCGGCCGGTCCATCTGTGTCAGTGGATAATGGTCCAAATGAAGAAGATGTTACCATCAGCACGGAAGAGATCGATTTATCTGGTGAATTGGATCGTCTCCGTAATGAAATTCGCCAAAAACAGGATGAGAACCGGCAGAAATCAGAAGAGATTGCTAGTCTACATGATATGCTTAAGTCTGTGGGCCAGGAGCTGGTCACTTCAAAAGAATACATCCAAGAATCTCTGCAAGACGGTGACGGAAGAGAACAGAAAGTTAAGGAATTGGAGCAACAGGTTTCTGACAATAAGGATCAATTTGATCAACTGCATATAAAATATGAAAATGCGAAGAAGGAACTCAGTGAATCAAAAGAGGCATCAAGTCGATTAACAGCTGAGTGTGAGAATCTTCAAGAAAGAGTAGCAGAATTGTCCTCCGAGTGCCAGATTTTAAAAGACAAATTAGCAACTGCTGATGCTCAAACTCGTCAACTTACTAATGTTGGTGCTGAAAGGTTAGACGAGATCAACAAGACAAAGCAGAGCTACGAAAAGCTTGAAAAGGTAATTAAGGAAATGAAATCGGATTATGAGGTTAATATTTCAAAATTGTCTACTTCAGAAAAAAAGCTCCGTGACGAAATATCGACTCTGACTTCAGTCATGTCAGACAACAAGAAGACAATCATTGAGCTTCGCTCGAAGTTAGATACTTCAGAGGCAGCAAACGGTCGTGGGGAATCTCGGATTTCAACTCTACGCCAAGCAGTACAGAAGCTTGAAAGTGAAAACAAGGATTTATTGGTCAATGGTGTTCGATTACAGAAAGAACTTAATTCTGTCAAACTGTCTAAAACTTCCTTTGATAAAGAGCGCGGTAATCTACTTTCTGAGCTTACTCAGATCAGAGGTAAATTGCATGTTAATGAATCGGAGAAACTGATTGCTACGAATCTTGCAGAGTCGTTGCGTAAACAAACTGAAGAATTAAATATGCAGATGAGTGAGGTGAGAACAAGATGTGAAACATTAGAAGAGGAGTTATCCGATTCTCATAAGCATCTTCAGGAACGCATTCGGGAGACAACAACAATGCGTAGACTTTTGAATGAGACTGAAGGCAGTCAAGAGGTTAGACTTAGAGAATCCAATGACACGATCAAAGCATTAATTGAGGAACGAGATCGACTGGAAGGAGAGGTGGCAGCAATTAATAAAAGAAGAAATAGAGAAAGAGAAGGTCTTAAAGCGAGGGCTGTTGAACTTGAACGACAGGTTGAAATGTTGGATGAAGAAAAGGCTCGGTACAGTGCTCAAATTTCGGAACTAAGAAGTAGTCGTGATCACGTAGATACTAAGCTATCCTTAGCTCAGAAGGAACTAGATGAATCTCGTAAGGTCATGACTGATCTTCGAAATAATGTTGCAGTAGCTGAGGCTGCTGCTCGAGATGCTGCTAAGGCTAACGGTGCCTTGAAAAAAGTTGCTGAAGACACTCAGGATCGATTAGAAAAGCTTCAGAAAAATAATAGGATGCTGAATGAGGACTTGAAAGCACTGCAATTTGAAAATAGTCGGCTTAAGACGGAATTAAAAAGTGGTGATCGCTCTGCTAGTATATCCAGAAGATCAAGCAGTGTTGCCGGAGGAGGATCCGGTGGTGTCCTCCTTGGCCCCTCTGATATAGGTCACGACTCCGATGGATCTCCAGTGATTAATGTAGCATATCTGAAAAATGTTCTTTTTCAATTCCTTGATAAAAAGGAACAACGACCGCAATTATTGCCGGTGATGTCTAAGTTATTGAGTTTTGAAGGAACAGAGGGACAGCGATTTTCTGCAGGTTTTCAGGTGAAGTATTGAGAGCTAGAGTGATATAAAATAGAGCTCGTTGCTAACTGGCCTTTCTCGAGCTAAGCGAGAGGTGGAGGATCTGCGAATCTCAGCAGGAAATGCATAAATAAAGTCTGGAGGCGGCACACATATTGATAACAGACATGACCGCTATTGGTATTATGACATATTATGAATGATTAGAGTTATATAAATATATATGTAGATATATATGTTGGTTATGGAACAAACAAATTATAAAACACAGTTACGACCGAAATTTATTATTCATATCAGAAATATTTAAGAGTGCTAATTATTATACCATGGCCCATTAACACAGTCAGCTACTGTCATCTGATTAGTGCGTATTATACGAGCAACCTCTATTCCAACATTTACAGTCTTTATAGTAGAATCGTGCTCCAGGATTAGTGCGCCGGGCCCGTCCATTTGCCATTGACGAACATCTTGATAAACCTCATGTTCAGTTTTTGAATGATCATTAACTCTCCAATCAAATGTATCCTTATCCCAGAAAACAGCCACTAATCCAAATTGTCTAGTAATAGACCTAACGCGATCATCGATAGCACCATATGGTGGTCTAAAATAACGAGGAATAATACCAGCGGTTACATTCATGGCCCAAATTGACCATTGAAGTTGAGCAGCAATTTCTTCATTGGATAAACCTGGTAGATTAGCATGACTCCAAGTATGAGATGCCAACAAATGACCTTGTCTATGAGCCAAACGAACAGTTTCAGGAAATCGTATTACATTTATACCTTGAGTAAAAAACGTTGTCTTTGTCTTTAACTGGTCAAGTAATTTAGGAGTGCTAGGACTTGGACCATCATCAAAAGTTTGAGACATCACAGGACATGTTGTTACATCATCAGGAGCCACACATCTATAGCATTCAAAAGAACAGTGGCTTCTTTCAACGTTACTACAATCACCTAATGGTCTTTCAGGAATATGTTTCGGTACTTTTGAAAAATCAATATCATCGATAGGAATAAATGGAGGAGACTCATCGGGCCATTGAGTGAGACCTGTTAAATCTCGAAGCCAATCGGGAAAAGGTTGTTTAAATTGGATATAAACTTTACTACCGCCAATATTAGTGCCATCTCTAAATCCGTTACCTCTAGATTCTCCTCTACCAGCTGCTCTTCCTCCTCCTTCTCCTGCTCTTGATGGAATATTATTAACAGCTTTATCGAAATGTAATGCTTTGGATCCAGTTCCAAAAGAAAATGAAGAGGATGGTGAGGTGTATCCATGTAGATTGTTTTGAAAATCCTTTAGTTTAATAGGAGTATATGGCAATTTTATGAATTGTTCTTCTCCACCACCTCGAGCTTTGGATTGGAATGATGAAGGGGGGTTAGATGATGTTGAGGTTGAAGTTAATGAATGAGGAAAAAGGACATGATGATGAATCGAATATGAACCTGGAAATATATATGGTCGTGACGATGGTGTTTGTGATGGTAACAGCTCCTGTTGTGGCCCGTTATTGTTTTCTATTATTTGCTGGGCCACGGTATTCACAACTAAAGCAATAACAAGTATTATAGTATTTAACCTACACATAACTTCCAATTAAACGAAAAACAAGATAATTAAAATAAAGAAGCTTAGCTGCGCCCTTGTAAGGGTGGATGATCTGTCTTAAAATATCAATATAAATATGATGGCTATATCCTATGTAACTGATCTTCAAACACTTCTCCAGTATATATATATCTCACTTTGTTAAATCATATATCTATATCCGCAAGTTTTCTGTATTTTACCCGGTTATACTAAATTACTAAATTACAAAAAAATAAAAATAAAATAAAACTAAAAAACTTAAAAATGAAATTACAACTGAAAATGCAATTGAAATTTTCAATGAATAGAATATGATATATATGATATACGAATTATGATAATGAATGATTGAAATGAGGCGAGGATAATGTTCTTCGTGGTCATCTCTTGAAATTATGCTAACGTCTCCAAGCTTTAACGAGGCGTGGGGTGGTAGTAACATGTGGGGGTAGACAAAGACATTGACAGGTGGTGTAACATTTACTTAACGCAGTGTTTTCATGTTACCCCAACTAGCTGCAGACTTAAAGCAACCCCTGAATATATGATATTAAAGGACTGGTACGGCCGGCGCACGATCTTAACCTTAAGCGATGCGAGTAACAGGGTAGGCTGAAATAGGTGCCAATTCAGGCCAGGCGAGTAGATGACCCATAGGTGGTTGGCTCAGCCTGGTTCCGGCTAGGCACTTTGTGATAGGTTCTCGAAGAGCTTTTCTTGAAAATGTGGTTCAGTGGCCCTGATATATATCGCAACTATATTCTCCCAAGGTTCTCGATAAACCTATCTAATTACTGACATGCAATTTGGATGGATGCAAAAAAAACTGACCTGCAGACTGTCAGCAGGCTCGCGGCGCAGAGTTTATACAGCTCAACTAACTTCAATTAATCAGGCTCTGTCATCGGTTAGGTATCAAGTCTGAATGAATAAACCAGTCTAACCAGATGATAGAACTTAATCCTCGGGTCAAACTGTTCCCTAATTCACATTTCCTCACCCACACCGAAACGACCCTTCCATTAAACACTCGCGCCTATATCTTCTTGAGAAGTCCCAATTACATTAAAATTAAGTTCATCTCAGCTTAGATCTTGTGTTAAATCTTGTTTCAGTGTTTCTACCTTTGTTTTTTTAATTTTTATTTAACTTTCTCTCTTCTTTTTTTCACTGATCCATCAAGTTATCAATCCATATACACTCTTACACGGCCTATTCATCTGTTTCATTCGTACTCCTTCCTTCTTTCTATCTACGCTCACTTCTCCGGGTAACGGATCGACCGATCCGATTAATCGCCAGCCGCCCCGTGCCAAGTAACTAACTCTAGCTAGGAAACGTGTATATATGCCTATTATAATAGTTAAAGTTAATCGTATGGCCTACTGATAACAAAGACAGCGAGCGTTTTTAAGACTGGCGAAAGATAGCTGGCTGGCTATTCTTCGATAATTTCAATTTCATTTTATTCAGCATTTAGCTGTTTCAGCTGTTTGATTATAAAATATAATTGTGAATGTGTTCTAATGGTTTAGTATCATTATTTAGTAAGTCACTCGCCAGCAATTCAAGTTAACGAACGAAGATGCAAGGCATTGCTTCTTTGGGTCTTACCAGATGCTCCATGAGGGTAGTCCCTGACCAACTTCACGGGCTTGAACTGTTCCGATCCTCTAGCTACGTGTGTAATAATGTCTGGGTGACTCCTACCAATTCCCAGGATGTTTACTTATACATATCTAACAAAGCCAGTTTAGCTTTCTTCTGGTAATCGTATTTGTGTTGACAAACTCTAAAAATGCTTCAATTCTTTGCTTCATCAGGTCCTTCTAGAAAATGGAGAAGTTATATCTTAATAACTTGTCTCTTTTCTGCAATGTTCTTGTCTCTGCTGTCATTCTCGCATATATTCGGTTTGAAAGGTGAAGTTAACAATAAAAGTAAACCTCATGCTAATAAAGATCAGAATGATTTACCGTTGGATAGACTTATGGTAGATGATTTTAAATCAAATAAACAGTATTTTCAAGAAAATCCCGCTAGATATGAATCAGTTGAAGTTTGGAGAAGTCCGGATTCTTTTGTTCCATCATATCCACCAACTGGGGAAAATAGACCTATTGTTCCTCATTGGTCTAAATCTGCTACCAAAGGTGAATTTTTAAAACAGCCTTTGGTAGCAGATTATGCTGAAGGTGCGGAAAAAATCTTCTTGATGATTAAAACTGGTGCTGATGTTCTTTGGAATCGTTTACCCATCCATCTTGTAACAACTTTAACAAGAGTTCCTTATTTTGCGCTATATGCTGATAAACCTGGTTCAGTGGCTGGTTATGAAGTTATTGACATTTTGGCAAATGTTACTGACCAAACCTTGAATTCTCCAGCGTTTGATAAATATCGCAAAATGAAGTTTCTTCATGATGCTCATAATAATATTGATGGTTCTCAGATATCAATTAATGGTGGTTGGGACCTAGACAAGTTTAAAAATATTCCAATGTTATTACATGCCTATACTGTATCACCAAACAGTGATTGGTTTGTATTTATGGATGCCGATAGTTTTTTCTTTATGGATGTTTTGACTTCATGGCTTATGACTCTTAATCCTGAAGAGCCTCTTTATTTAGGTTCAACTGCTTTTTGGGCTGGTTTACCGTTTGCTCATGGTGGTACTGGTGTTGTATTATCAAGAAAAGCTCTCGAATTAACACT
Source organism: Sugiyamaella paludigena (assembly GCA_030579875.1). NCBI lineage: Eukaryota > Fungi > Ascomycota > Dipodascomycetes > Dipodascales > Trichomonascaceae > Sugiyamaella > Sugiyamaella paludigena. The sequence continues at coordinate 346,481 of JAKTRU010000008.1, read as the reverse complement.
CGGTGAACATCCTGAATATGTGCAGGAATACGAAAAGAAAGCTTTTGATAACTGTTGTGGTGATGTGTTAGTTGCTAAAATGTTAAAAGAAAAAATTAATCTTGATATATCTGGAGGTGAGGCATATCCTGGGGTTGGTTATAGATTTCAAGGAAATTCATTCCATGACTTTGCTATTGCTAACAATCGTTGGTGTCATCAAATTCATAGTTTTCATCATTTAAATGCGCATGAAATTGAAATTTTATATGAGTATGAAAGATTGAGAGGTCCACAGAGAAATAATATTTCTTATGCTGATATGTATAGAGACTTTTATTTACCTTACATTTCTGACACAGTCAAAAATTGGGATAATTATGCCAATTCTGTTGAATACAGAAGTCCCAGTTCTCCCGACTATAAGGAGAATGATGAATTTAGAGAAGGACTTTTACCTTACAAAGACTTTGCAAGTTGTAAAGAAGCATGTGAACACTTTTCGTGGTGTCTTAACTTTAGATTCGTTGATCAAGATGGCGGTTACTGTGGATTAAGCGGTGATATTAAATTAGGAAGGTATACTGATGACTGGATTGATAAGGGTAATTATCATGAGACTACTTCTGGATGGTTTGTTGATAGAATCAGAGACCTTCGCAAAACGCAGTGGTGTGACACTCTTTATGAAATTCATCCTGATGATGAAGGAATTCCTGATGGAAGCGAACATGATAATATTGAGGGTTGGTATCTTAGACGTACTGCTTTAAAAGAAGAAGGTAAAGGGAAATCAGGTCAAACTGCGGCAGACCACAAACAGGAAGAAGACAATCTACAAACAAATCAAGAAGGAAATCAGGAAAAAAATCAAGAAGAAACGGAAGAAGAAAAAAAAATCTAGAAGAACGACAAAATATAGAAAAACAAATGGAAGAGCCAAACATATAGACCGAAAACCAGAAGTAAAAACCGAAAATCAAAAGAAGAACGAAAGCCAGAAGATCAACTAGAAGACGTAAAGAATAGGAGGAAGATTTTGAGGGATATAAAGTTTATGGTGGAAATCTGCATGAGTAAATTCTAGTTCTTGTTTTCATGCGGTTTTGTTGTACTTATGCCACGAACTTTGCAACTCTCATACATGACTTTCTCTTCGAACTATTTAGTTAGAAATATAGAAGAAATATCTGTTTTCTAGAGTACTGCATTAGATCTTGATCTGCCGCTTCACTAAAGTTACTTTGCCTTAGTGATCAGCATCAAATCGAGCAGGATCAGAGATTTCTCCCATAAGACACAACAAGCAATATATTATTTTTCGTATTGTTGCTCGTTTTTATTTTCATTTATGAACATTATAAGCACAACATTATAAGCAAAAGAAGAACTCTCATATCGTTAAGTTATTCCAATGGGTTTAAACTAGAGTCAATGAACTCTACAGTTTTCTAGCAAAATCTGTTTAGTAGACTAAATTTTGACGATCGTTGTTTCGAAGATCGCTCTAAAAGTTCAGGGTTAAAGTTCCTCGGTATGCCTCCAACAGATGGTTAGTAACAACTCCAGATTTCGTCTGCCTCCAGCGGCTGAGGAGTATCCAAGGGTTACCTTGATATTAAATAATAGGCATCTCCAATGATGTGGTCATCGCGCTTGCCCTTCGATCGAAGACTGCGCTAGCCAAATACTCGTGGGCCTCTTGCTCCAACTGGGATGCTGAGCTAGCATCTAGGATCGTAACATTGAGCAATTCACAGATAAGAAAACCAACATCGAGACTTTATCTCGAGGTCCATAATCTCACTGAAGCGTAGACCGGACTTTTTGGCGTGTCGATGACCTAACTTAACTGTAAATAGCTAGCGTTTAGTACGCGCGTACAGGGGCAAGCACACGTGCAAGCTAATCTTATCGCGATCGATCAAATTTATAGCCACCTCTTTCCCAACCCCAATTCATATCCGATCTTCCTGCCTTAGGCTGCCGATCATTGTCTTATCAATTTCGCGCTTTTAGGCGGAAATAAATTAGGGTTTTTCTTTTAAAGTTGTAAAAACCGCCCTTGCCCATGACAGATTGCACCATCATATACTACCATCAGTCATCCATTAAGATCTATTAACGGCGGCGGCGATGAGGAGTAACTTATATAACAGATTTCGGAGTTTATGTTAGATTATTTTTTTTCAGAATCCATTTTCTTTCCGAATCCATTTTCTTTCATTTCTCCAATATAAGGGGAAAAGTCCGAAGAGACGAGAAAAGGATATATACGTTCAATTTTTATTTTTATTTTTATTTTTTAAATTACAACTGTATATATATTATTACTTATGACTGCTGAACTCCAGCTGCCGAAACAGCAACCTACTCCAACTCCAACTCCATCCCCAACACGAAGCCCAAGTCCGACCTCAAAGAATATAAAACCAATAAGTACTATTATTCCTAAATCTATTGAAGACTTACCAGATATTATCCTTGGTGCAGGTGTTTTTAATTATCAATATACTAATGACCCTCATGGATTAGCTGCTGAAAATGTCCTTAGAACTGCATTTGATTTAGGAATCAGAGCTTTAGACACATCTGCTTATTATGGTCCATCAGAAGAAATTATTGGAAATGCTTTATTTAAAATCAGGGATGAATATCCTAGAGATACATATCTAATATGTACAAAAGCAGGTCGAGTGGCTGAGAATTTGTTTGAGTATGATAGTAAATCTATTCGAAAATCAGTAGAAAGAAGTCTGAAGAGATTGCATACTTCATATTTGGACGTATTATATATTCATGATGTTGAATTCGTTGAAACTGAGAAGTGTTTGGAAGCTATTAATGAGGCCTTTCTACTTAAAAAGGAAGGTATTGTTCGAAATGTTGGTATATCTGGATATCCCTTAGATTTCTTATTATATTTAGCTACTAAAGTAAATACTTCCTTACCTCATGGTCCGTTGGATATTTTGTTAAGTTATTCGAATTTTTGTCTTCAAAACACTAGATTGGAAAAATATGTTGAAAGATTCAGAAATGAGGCTGGAATTAGTCGCATACTAAATGCATCTCCTTTGAGTATGTCATTATTAAGATCTCAACCTGCTCATTCTTTTCATCCTGCGTCTCCTGAACTTAGGACTGCTGTGTCTCAAGCTTCATTATACACCGCCAAGAATAATGTTGAATTGGCTGATTTAGCTTCAAGATTTGCCTTCACTCAGTGGACTGGATCTACTGTTTTCGGTTTAAGTACCAAAGGAGAAGTTGAAAGAGCCGTTCAAGATTATTGGGAGGCCCGGACTCATTCACGATTAGAGAGTGATAGCATATTAATAGAAGGTGTTAGAAACATATTGGGGGATACTTTGAATTCGACTTGGCCTTCAGGTATTGAACATAATGACATGAATTAGAAAGTTGTGCCGAAACTAGATTACGTTAAGTTGACTGATCTGGAGTGCTTCCCCATCACCAGAGGCAGAGACAGAACCCGTACGTATGCCTATGTTTTCTGCTTGCTTTAAGACCATAGATAATCTTTGTGAAATTGGAAGACTTGATTAAGACATTAAGACCCATCCAGTTAATAATGTAATTAAGATATAGATAATTAATGTTTTTATTGTACTACATGAATAGAAGAAAGTGAAAGTCCACTATTCTCTTATTGTTAAGATCTGGTATCGGTAGCTTACACTTGTTCAAGTGGGGGGTTGTGGGGGGGAGATACGAACTTTCGGGTATGCAGTGAGAATGGATGCAACTTGGACTTGGACCCTGGAATAATTCCAGCCAGATTAGAATATATTACTTGGGAGGGAAAAATGATTCGGGAGGAATATATCCAGCTCGAATCAGTTTAGCTACAAATATTGGCAGTTCCGTTCTTCTTCTGGCCGCCAGGATGAAGTCCGCGGCTTCGTGGCTCTCACTTCGCTTCGCTCGAGAGCATAAGTTCTAGAAACTAAATTCCGACCTCTCAAGCAAATCGATCGCTAGAGTTGCCGTACTTAGACTAACGAGCAATCCGTAATACAGATCGCAGCAATGACGGGGTAATCAGGTTCGAGAAAGAAGCGATAAAAAAGGAATCTGACAGAGTGAGACCTTTGCCAGAGGCACAGCGTCCCTCTAGTTAGGCCCCCGAACAGACGGAATGTTACCACCCCAAGTTTTAAATTCAGTTCACTTGAGAGTGAGCAAATATTGTTAGGGTCTCCAGCTTATTCATCCCTATATCAGATAATGTTATAATTCATTATAGTTAGGATGTTTCTATAAAGTTATTATGGCCACCACGGACCAGCCGTGACATAAAATCAAACAAAAAAGAAGAATTTTGTACTATAAAAATAACAATAAAGCATCGTGCCATGAAATTAAAATGAAAGTGAAATTACGCCAAATATGTAGTCATGTGCCATGCTTCAAGTCCTTGACATATTTAGACAAGTTTTCAATTTCGTTGTCTTTCTCTGTGACTGGATAGTTAGTAATATATTCACCATCGTAAGACATGTTTAGTCCCGTTCTGCCTCTGTCCGACGAAAAGGTCACTGTGCCATATACACCCTGAGGGAGTAAAAACATCGGATTCCAACCCGAGATAAAAAGGACAAGAAGAATAGTAGGGAATAATAGCGGAAGTCCGGGGTTACATCCCAGTCGCCGGGTACACTTAGACATCTCGGCTACGGAGCCCTCAGATGTCAGAGGCACGTTCAAACATTACCAGAGATTCGAACTTACGTTTAATACTCAGATCTGCCAGTTTCTTTTTAAGCGTCTCGTTTTCCTTACGTAATGATTGTACGATATTGTTTTCATCCATAGCAGAACTGAAACTTGGCCTAGATCCACGTCGCGCATTGGCAGATATCTGGTTATGATCTTCAGCATCCGATACTGAATAAATCGATCTCACTGAAGGATTTCGAGACATTGACGAAGACGAAGAGGTGGACTGAGATCTACTACGACTACGTTCTGTTTTTAAGTGTGTGATTTCTCGTTGCAGTTTGTTGACCATTGCTTCTTGTTCTTTTTCGAGAGCATCAAAAATTTCAATATTTGACATTGGACCTGGCGGTTGTTTTGGGATTCCACCAGCGGCAGAAGATGGATGTGAATGGAAAGGTGCCGCCGGAGTACCAGCAGATCCTGAAAAGGAAGATTTATGACTGTTACTTGTTATTGAGGCTATACTAGCTTGACGACCACGTTGTTCTTGCCCCAAGATTGGAGTAGGTGGTGCGGGAGTCAAAATACTGCTACTGTTCGAATAGATGGAACTTGTTGATGAATGGCGGCTATGACGACCGGTAGAAGTGTTTATAGGAGGGGGAGGGTACGCAGGGCTACCGAGACTAGAAGCTGGAATAGAATTAGAAAAGGGTGCCGCAGCACGAGAAGACGTTGATGGAGACAATGATGACGATGAAGACGATGATGATGATATTGGAAGAGTGGACGATGGTTGTGACTGAGGTGAAGGAGGAGGATGGTTTTCTAATCGTCGAATTGTATCATGAGAGTCTCTTGTGTCTTGGATTTCACCCACTTCCCGAATTTCCTTCGTTTCTTTAGAGGGATCTTTAAGATTTGTCATGTTGAATCTGAGAAATGTATATAACCAAACCAAAATCTTCCTGCCGAGAATGGGACCGGAACGAACAAGACCAAATAGACAGGATGCAGAAATCCGTATACTATAATGAGAACAAGTCGTAGATACTAGTTAGCCTCGTAAAAAAGAATAGCAAACTAGTGATGGATAGTACGAGAAACTCAAGCCGGGCCGTCGATCCTTATATAGGTTGGTGATGGGTTTCAAAGTGAAAGACTCCTGTAATGTAAAGAAATGAAGTAGCACGTCAGAGCCACTTACTATGTCAAGAATCAAAAAGGGTAGTCGCCTATTATGTTAGTAATTGAACTTTGTCTATCTTGTGTAATTGCCGCTACTGGGATTGCAAACTGGAATCCCTCCTCTCCTGGCTCTGGCAGCTGAGGATCAGAGTAAACTAGCATCGACAATTGAGGCTGGAGTCATGATTCTCGCTTGATCCGAGATTTAACTATCAATTGACAAATTTTAAGAACTTCGACAAGCAAAGAAATGTCTAAATCTCGAGTACAGAGAGAGCCTGGGTTCTTGGACATGAACCACCGCACTCCGTCCTCTTCTTCTAACCCTCAACTGCGATGATTATGCAATGGAACTTAAACAAGTCCTCACTTGTAGTTATTAATTGCTGACTGAGCATTGGCGCGTCGGATCTTATGGAATCAGAAAATATGAGTTCAAGATGTGTATATAATAACCTACTTACAATTTCTTCGTCTGTAACTCACCAAAATCAAACCTTTCCGACAGAATAATGATCAGTTCTTTTTTAATATGATATACTAGAAGCCTGGCTGATATATCACGGATTGGATGTCTTAATCGTGACAAATAAATTATTGTATGCGTTGTCGTAAAGTGAATGCCTATTCTGTTAACTTAACCAATGCAGGGTGTGAATGAAGGATGATGGGGAGTGCACATATTAGAAGGAGCATCAGCCCTGCTCTGAGCCCCTCGAGTGATGATTACGGTTAACTGTTACGGTTAAAGTTACGGGGTAGCACAGCCCTTGCAATGAGTGCAATGAATTCAGGGCTCATTTTTCATAGGGAGTATGTGTGAATCAGAGAGCTATTCTCCCTAACCCCTGTTTATAGGCTGTAATACTCAACCCCTGGAAGGAATTTTTATTCCGAGTCTCTTCCGTTATGCTTCCGTTATGCCTCTTGCAGACTCGTTGCTGAAACTCGGCGTTCATAGTTATTCTTAGGTTTGTAGTCTCCGGTAGCAGCTGAGTCATGCGCCAAACCGGGTTGTCGAGCTGCGCGCTCTGGAGGTACAGCGCAGGATAGAATTTCAGTATGATAAATTGTGGATATGATGATGTCTCGGGTGTCACCGATCCTAACACTCTGAACTTGGGCAGTTTGTATCAATTCTGTCCCGTTGTTGAAGTAGCATTCTTATTTTGGCGTTGTTGGTAGTTTACTAGTTTTATGCCTGTGAATAGAACAATCCAAATATACACAGTAACACAGTCATGCTATAACTTTCAGAAACAGCCTACAGCTTTCCTTCATATATGTTGTAAACAGCTGCCATATAACTAAGTTACAGCTGTAGGACATTGGTATCAAGTAAGCCACCCTTACAAAAGGAAAACAAACCTCTTCCTATCCACATACCTATCTCAGGATTTATTTCGCGGAACTCTCCTATCTAAGTCACGTCCAGACCAACACATCAAAATAGATATGTAATACACGTATCTTATGTACTTCCCATTGCCGACGTCCATACACATCCCTCTCAAATCCTTGAATACTCCCTACCTGAAGTCAATAATCTGCCTAAATGACTTTTTATTACATATAAATCAATAAGCAAGACAGGAAAGCAAAAAAAATGGGCCGAGCTGGGAATTGAACCCAGGACCACTCGCAGTTTTTCCAAACCAACTTAGGTGTACCTAAGCTTCGCTTTTCCCAAAGCGAGTATCATACTACTAGACCACACGGCCGATCAGAACTGGAAATAAGTTCCTTGAATAGTATATGAGGTTAAGAAAATTTCCACGATCACGTGACATGATTAGGTTATAATGCCTTATTGGGAGAGATCTTCTATCATTCTCCTCTTCATTTGCAGTATTATCATCATTTGTTCTCTATTTAATCAATCAATCATTGTCCTTAGGCAAGATGCGCAAATTCAGAAATTGCTGATTATTTTTCCCCTGGGTTTTATATGAGGCTCGAATTAATTTTCGGAAATTAATTGGAAATATTATTACGTTGGCTCCTCAATCCTACTTATTGATGGACTCAGTTCTGAGTTGAATATAAACCAGTGCTAGCTGGCAAGATATCTTTACCATCAGAAGGGATACACAGAGAATCCATAGCAAATAGATACAAACTCTACAGAAACGCTCGATAGTGTCTGATTGGAATCGATGTTGTATTGGATTATTTGAATGAGTTAACAACCTTGAGAGGTAGTGTATCAAGTATCAAATTTCAATCTAATGATTAAAAGACGTTGCTTGATTTAAGAAGTTCTAGAATGGATCTAAATGATTTCAATAGATTTAATATATAGAAATCAATTTCGACATTGCCTAATTGATCTACTTATAGTTTATCTTTAGTCCTGTTGCCAGATTCCGTAGCCAGATAGGGCACATGCATCGGATCACACCAGGCTCGAAGGAAATGTAATGAGAAATGAGATCTCGAGAGAAAACATCTCTCAGACTCTTATCTCTCGACTTCGATCTGGTGGTCAGATCACGATGGAGGCTAGAACAGAGCTCAGGCACAGCGGCGCCCGGTTATAAAAATAAGACTTTTCAAGAATCATACTCCTCTGTAAAATGGCTTTGTTTCGTTGTTTCGTCTATGAAGACCTGAAGCTGAAAGATAAGAGAAGGTAAGGTAAGATTCAGGGCATGTTACATATAGTCTTCGTTATATAGATGAAAATATTTTGATATATTAGTTCTAACGATATATTCGCTATCAGGACGTTGGAAATCTGGTTAGTTGGAACAGTATTCGTTCTGCGTACAATACGAAGAGGGAAAACGCGTATTTATTTGGAATTTATTACGTCACATTCTGCACCCCGAGGATGCCCCCTGCATAGAGATACATAGGCGTGGAAGTCTCAACAGTCTTTTACTCGAATACGATTTGACCCATCTAGATCGATATCTAGGCAGAAGCTGCCTGGATAACACTTCGAAGGACCTGGCGATCTCAAAAGGAATGAAGAAATAGCCTCTTTTCGTATCTGCCCCCGGCTCGCTGACCCGTTGCTCATTTTGTTCAGCTTATTGACTTTGAGTGTAGCATCTATCGACCTAAGTAGACTCCGACTGCCGAAAATGGATGAGATAGAATCATTTATTGGCCACGAGCGAAGCCAGTTATGTGTGGGGAGACAGCTCGACTGCCGAGGTTGTTCAGCGGATCCTGAGGAGATTGGATGGGAAGTTCTTGCCGGACCCCGACAAAGAAATCTTCTGATATACATACCACTCCGCTTTATTTCTTTTTCAGAGAATGGTCATCCTCGCAAGTGTAGTTAGACCAAAAATAATGCTTTGTTCAAATTAAATGAAGACTTTTTTGGGCCAGATAACAACTAAAACAGTTAATCTATGGAACGTAAGGTGCAGATCTATGCACAAAGATAGTTTATAGTTGACAACTCACTGACAATTTTGGCTAAAACTAACAGGAATTATTAATAACTGGTTTTCAGTTTTTGTCTGAAACAGTGAACTGATATTTATCTTCCCTCTTTAATTTGACTGGTAGCTTTTCACTACAGAGTTAAGACAATGAGGCGGCAAACAAACATGCAGGTGAATCAGAACATGTCGGTCTCCGGCGATCAGATTTTACCACTGGCGGCAGCCTCCGGCGGGTGGTGTTTCACTCACAAAACGCGGACGAATAGAATGGCGGCAGCCTCCGGAGGCTGTGGCGACGCTCGACAATCGAGAAGGCTTGATTTCTGTCTCAGAGCATGAACCGAGACTTCCTCCTATCTCCAATTATATGGCGTGATGGTATCTGCAGTGGAACACTGAATACTGTACTTCTATATGGTTACACGATGATCCGCTACATATTGATCTTCAAACTCCATTAACATGGTCTATAACACAACCGCTTGTCTTTTAGAAGTTCATTACAACTACAAAGATTAGGTTAAAGGTGATATTAGTGATGAGCTCTCGAGAATTGGTTCGTTGCTGACTTAGAAAATTTTGCCAAGGAAGGAGAAACCCACACGGCGTGCAAGGGTGCAGAAGAGCACCATTAAATCTTGCATAAGCTTTGCAGGTCTAACAACGTGTACATGTACTTTGAGTCGGTGAACTAACTCTCTGCGTGGATTTACTGTGCACAACTTACGTGCAAGTGAGACGTGTTAACTTTAATTTCACGCAACAGTTACATACATCTACCCTCGCAGGATACAGATTACAGCTATCCCCACTGAGGAATAATTCTTTTTCTAGAGCCGTGAAGTATACCTACACATACGCAGTTAAACCAAAAATTCTTCTCTGAAGTGCCTCGGCCTGGAACACAATTGCGGCCATTGAGTGTTCCGTGGTTAAGTACATGTAGTAGGTTACCGTATGCACATTACTCCAACTGCTACTGTGCATTTACCAGTAACAAAGACTTATCCCTGCTCCTGTTATATCAGGCAAAGTTTTAGTATTTCAGCCGCACATGAATTAAGTATTGGTCGAGCTTTGCCTCAACCACTGATCTATGTACATTACGGTAACAGTTACAGCGAGTTACAATATTGCCAGTTACTGTACATTGCAAGATTGGAGGATACTGCGGAACCCCTTTTTTTAAAATAAGGTTGATTATTTATGTAAGCGGAATGCCAGTAAGAGGACAAAAAGGGATTATATAGTCTACTGCATTGATTTCAATAATTAATAAGTCGTTAATGAAGACAAGTATTTACAACGAAGTATTCAGTATCTTTAAGATCAAAAAAAAGATATGATCCATGTATTTATAGTCCATCTGAGATAACAGTTCACATTTCATAGTTGATCCATACCTAACCGTTAAGTTTATTTCTTAAATTAAGAGCATATTATAGATTGCCGCAAAGTATTTCTTAAATTCTCACAATCGGACTTTCAGTTCATCTTTTAACTGTCCAATTAGCTTTTCTAGTTCAGTAGGTTTGTTCGTGTGCATATTTTCTTTTCTTTCCCTTCTCATCTAACCTCTCCATAACAGTTATAACAGTTAACAGTTAAATACCCTAATATACATCCTATTTGTTAGATTATGTTGGATTTAACGGGGCAGAACTTGCTTTTGTTTTAGATTTTGCGCAACCGTAGATATCTCCTTTCATCTATATTTGGTATTTTCAAAAATCCTGCTAGCGCAGGGTTTTCTTTTTTTTGTAAGGCCAGGATGCTAACCTAGGACCTTAAGCGGTGACCATTTAAGCAAGGGATTGAGATGGTTAGTAGTATCCTTGCTTAAAGATTATGACGGTTTTATATTTTTAGACTAGAGTAGAATTTCAGTCGAGAGCAGTCAAATATCATTGATAATTTGTTTCGTCTGTAAATATATCGAATCTCTCTGGATCTTTGTTCTTCTTCTCATTTCTTATATATATACCCCCTGCTGTTACCCTTTTCCTCTGACTGTGCGTCGTGGTTGCCAATCTCTCTACTAATACATATACGCAGATCTTTGTCTGACTGTTTAATTTTTCTCCGTGTCGCATCCGTATCGCATCCAGATCGGATAGTGACGGGCTACACCCCTTTGAACACACTACATACTGCTGCTAGTTGAATAACGAACGATACGTGGGTGTATATATAAATGAGGAGGTGGTTGAAAATATCTTCTAATATTCTGCAAACGTAACTTCATCTTTTTCGTGTTTATCCTCTGTTTTTTCTTTCGTTCTTTTTATCCTGGTGCCTATACATCGTAGCTGGTTCTAACTAGTGGTTAGATGAAATTCGAAGTAGGACAACATCAAAAACAGTAGAAGGAAAATATACCGCTAAAGTGAAGCTCTAATATAACAATCACCAACTTTGGTCAAATAATATATTCAACAGGGGTTTTTGCTGCTCTTTAGTTATGATAAGACCTTCACTCATGTTGAATAGGAAATCTGCCTTAAGATATGTCACTGCCCTAACTCTAGTGACGGTTGCATACCTCCTAATAATTTTTCCATGGGGAGAAAACGCAGATTCTGTTTTACCTTATCCTCTAAATGGTGGTATGACGGACGGTGGTAAGATTGCTGTGTCTGGTGGTAATCATCATCCTGAGTCTGCTTCTGTAACTCCACAACCACAACATCAGCAACCTACACCACATCATCAATCACCGCCTTCACCACAACATCAATCATCTACACCACAACATCAATTGCCACCTACACCAGAACATCAATCACCACCTACACTACAACCAAAACCAGAAAAAGTACCAGAAAAAGTACCCGAAACCCCTTCTTCTTCTACCTCGCCTGATGATCTCAGGAAAAAACATATTCGATCGCTTTTACCTATTTTCGAAAAAGCTAAACCGTTAATTAGTAAACCTTTGGGTGAGTACAAGGATAAGACAGCTCCTAACAAAGGTTTCACTGATAAAATTCCCGTCTTCACCAAGGAAGAACTAGGAAATGATTATTTACAAATCCCCGATTCTGATAAAGAAATCCTTACTAAATCTCATCAACAGTTTGTTGCTTCTTTACCTGATTCATATCCTGAGGGTATTTTTAAAGGCCGAGGAGTTATTCTCACTGCAGGTGGAATATATTTTCCAGTCATGTTAGTAACTTTAAGAATGCTTAGAAGAGTATCGCCATTAATTCCAATAGAAGTTTTTGTTTCTAATAGTGAAGAATATGAACCAGAAATATGTGAAAAAGTTTTACCTAGTTTAGGTGCTAAATGTATTGTATTATCGGAATTTTATGGTGAGGAATTTTTTAAAAAGTCTAATCTTCATCAATATCAATTAAAAGCAATGGCTTTATGGGCTTCATCTTTTGAGGATGCCATTTATATTGATTCTGATAATTTTGCAATCAGAGACGTTGAAGATTCTTTATATCAAGAACCATACTTAAGTACTGGTTATATTATCTGGCCTGATTATTGGTTCAGAGCTACTTCTTCTCACTATTACGATATTGCTGGAATCACTCTTGGTGAAAGAGTAAGAGGTGATTTGAATATAACTGATCCTAAACAAATTCCTCAAGCTGATCTCAAAAATGCTTTCCCTGATAAAAGTAGTGAATCTGGACAATTAATGATATCGAAATCAAAACATTATAGAGGTCTATTATTGACTGTTTATTACAATCTGTATGGATATGATGCTTATTATAAATTATTTAGTCAAGGTAGTTTAGGAGAAGGTGATAAAGAAACATTTATAGCTGGTGCTTTGGCTCTCAATGAGACTGTTTATCAGATAAAGACTGGTGTAAGAACAACTGGACGATTCACCCCTGATGGATATCAAGGGAATGGCATGCTTCAAGTATTACCTATAGATGATTATGAGACGCGTCCACTTAATACGGACAGTTTCCGGAGAGTTTTATTTGTTCATTTTAATATGTTTAAACTTAATCTCCGTTTATTGTTTTGGGGCGGTGAAAAGGAGAAATTTGACCAAGATGAGACTAGAGTCAGATATTGTGGGAAGCCTTCTGATCATTCTGAAGTATTTGACTATCAAGATATTGAACTACAGATGTGGCGAGAGGCTCGATGGATTGCTTGTGATATGCCTAAATTAGGAGCTAATTTTAGGGATTGGAAAGATGTTGACATGAATGAAATGTGTGCTAAGGCAACTGATCATGTCAAATGGTTAATAAAAACTCATAATTCCTGATTTTCGAATTCTATGACGCGTTCCGGAAAGCAGTCTGAACGAGTTGCTGCATTTTGAAATATTTAATTGCATAATTTTTTTTGAAATGTTAATATTACTATTAATTACTCAACATTTTTTATTGTTGTACTTTTTTTGTCTACTTTAGTGTACGTTTACAAATCATATTTACCTGTATCCGCTTCACGCAAGCTCGCTTCCGGCTTCTGGGAGACCCAGAGGCGTCACAGATATCTCTGTTTGTGTCTATATAAACTGAATTCTTTTCAAATAAGTTGGTACATAGCTTAGGAAGGATAAGAAATGGTCAGGAGAAGCGGTCAAGAAGTAAGAATACCATTATCCGATCCTAAAGAGGCTGGTTTCAATGCCGAATGACTTGCTACTTCATTATAGTAAACAATACCTCCAACATCAAAAACAGGCTTCCTGAGAATGCCTAAAGAGTTGGTGTATTGGATGAGTTTTGCGCGTCCCGGAAACGTACAAGTTCTTCTGAACAGGATCGATTGGAGATCGACAACAGTGCAACTCATCACACAAAGAACAAGTAGTCAAAGCATTCGTGACTAACTGTACACGGTGAAAATCACACAGAATTGCCCGGAGAGAAAACGCCGGGCAAGGCGTCAAGTTCATCATCACCTCAACATCTAGACAAGAATTAAAATTACTAAATCCAGGAAATATGCCCACGGGTCATCGCATTGCAGATTCTTCACCTGGTGCCCTGGAGGTTTTTTGCCCGATTGGGTTTTATCTCAGGACTTAACAGTATTCTTAAGAATTAGGAGTCGCTGCTGCCCTCACTCTTCACTAAACAATTGATTGATTGTGGTTAGGAGTTTGTTACGTTCGGTAGTGATCATCTTATTGTATGTACTTCACATGCATTCGAAGGCTTCAGTCTGGTAATTGACGGTAATGAGCTCCTCCACGTCTCGATGATCTGGGAGGGTTCCGTAGTCTGGGAACATATATTCTGTTGAGCTAGGCAGAGAATCTTTAGAAAACCGGCCGAATTCTTTCTGTATTGAGTGAGATATATATATAGTGTTACCACTGTGCTGCAAGTACACTACGCGTCAACAAGTTACCGTAGTTCACAGCCCATCAACATACAATACCCGATGCCGCTTCATTCTTATTACTAAGTATGTTGTTGACCCAGTCAATGGATGCTGAGTACTACTAAGCTAGTACTGCTCTGTTGGGCTGTTAACTACAGCCTCTGCGTCAACAGACTAATAGGTGACACCCCTCTGTAATTCAAGAATAGTTAACGACTGATAGTTTAGAGGAAAAAAAAAAGAAAAGTCGTCGTCATTATCATATGAAGTTATTCCTAAATTCGGTTGTTTTGGTACGGATGAGACTGAACGCATTACCATACCGACACTCCTCTCTCAGTATCTCTGATTGGCGAAAGCAGGGTCAAAACGATTGTGAAGAGTTAATCCGAAGAAGGTCAATGTTTGGGTTGAATTGTTGGAATGTTATGATAAGAACTATTAACGCTAAATTATAAATAAATACATTGAATATTAATTACAGGCGTTTCATGAGCAATTCAATCCCTCATACTATATATTATTATTACAAATTCCACCCCGCTGCGCGCCACCCTATTATTATATTCAAGTTTCAATATATAGATATTATCAATTCACGCTAATAGCCTGAAGACATTTCAAAACTTCGAACTGAAATTATGGTTACATGTGAGACAAAAGAATATTCAAAAAAAGTTTGAATAGATCGAAACCTAATTTCTTTCATATGTGGTATGATTAAAAAGTCCATATCATACTCATGTTCATATAATGTTTCATCAAAAGAGTTCACTTGTTTATTCAATGCGATGCTCCTGTGGGACCCTTTTTCTTTTATTCCAAAAATTCATAAACTTTTTGACATAATTATCATCATCCTTATAAAAACCGGCAAAATGAACCGCTAAATCTCCGTCACGCCAATTACCACTGTCCATATAATAACCATCGTAAGAATTCAACATTCTTTGAGGAACTAATCCAGTATGTTCCAAAATAGTTTTATGAGTCGTGTATAAATAATTGAAAGTATCTTGTTCCTGTAACGGAAAATGACGCTCAATGAACATAGGATCACTCCAAATATCCAATAGAAATCTACTGAACAATGACCTTCTAATGAAGAAAGAGCCAGCATTAATCCCTAAATCATCTTGGCTGAAAATGATATCAATTTTATCAACATCAACTCTATCAGGATATCTAAGACCACCTAATGTGTGACCCCAAGAGCATATCATGTTAATTGGTCTGCCGTAAGTTAATCTTTTACCTAATACATAAGGATTCAAAAGATGTTCAGCAAGGTCAATTTCTTCATTAGTAATAATTAAATCAGTATCAATTACCCATATCCATTCAACTTCAGGATTTTTATCAAAAGCTTCTTCTATAGCAGGTAATTTCCACCAAACAGGATGTCTTTCTAGTGGATCATCCTTTTTGAATTTTGTTGTATTAACAAAAAAATGAATATATCCATGATAATTACAATATTCGTCACGATTTTTCATTGCTGATTCGGTGAAATTATTTAATGAACCTCCACCATCATGAGCTGACAATAAGAGGATTTTTTTTCCATTAGGAAGTAAATGACCCGAACTATCGGTTAATTTTCCTTTAGCCTTTTCTTCATCTGGAATATGAACAGGATCAAGTAATTTCTGTTCGTCCGATAACAAAAGATCTCTCAGAGCATACAAAGCCTCGTTGACCGCCTTACCAGCTTCTTCATCTTCCTTTTTTTTCTTTTCTTTCTTGTCTTCTTCTTCATGACGTCTCCTTTCTTCTTCTTCACGTCTTTTTTCTTCTTCTTCTCTTTCTTTTTTCCTTTTTTCTTCTTCTTCTTTTCTTAGTTTTTCAACTTTCGAAACTTCTTCTTCTTTTTCTTTTAGTTCTGTTTGTTTCTGGGCTAAATCATGTTCAACTTTTTTCATTTTTTCATCTTTTTCAAGAATATCTTTTTCTTTCTGAGCTAAAGATTCCTTCAATTTTTCAAGTTCTGATTCTGCTTCACTTGGAGAACTTGGAGTCGGAGTCGGAGTCTCAGTCGGAGTCTCAGTAGCACTTGATGTCGGATCTGGAGTTGGAATCTGAGAAGGAGAATCATTATTAGAATAAGGATAACTTAAATCCATAGAGGAAATTGAGAACATATACCAGATTGTCGCGCTTAAAGCTAAAGCGCAACATAAGAAAATGTAATGAGGTTTTTTCATTGTGATGGACTAAATCGATAAAATGCAAAAAAACCAGGAATCAATTGATGATATTTTGAACAACCGATCGTAGGAAGAAAATACAACTCTGTGGATGTACTGTCGAACTGTACTGTATCACCCACTATCCTGAATATAACGTATACAAAATCCTGGCTAAATATCTATATAGTCGTTGAGAATTTTTACCAAATCGTTGTGAAATAAAAGAGAGACTGTTTTGCTACTTCTTGAAAATATGTTTGGACTTTGCAAAACAAAAAAATAGAGGTTAGAAATGTGAATTTTGATCGATCTGAAGCTGTCTATACTACTACTACTACATATTTAACTAACTCCTTGTGAACGAAGTCGTTGCTGAATGATTGAAGGAGATTTAACATTCCAAGATTGGAGTGGAGCGTAAGAGATTGATTGACCGACTTACCTAGTGGCTAACTAACCTAATTGGCAGGCGGCTGCCAGCAAATTACTGATGTAACTTATAAATAAGCCTGCATATAATTATTTTTAACATAGTCGCTTGCAGCTGGTGTGAGTAACTGATCTGTCTAGTTGGAGATACAAGATCCGATCTGGCTTTCTTCTTTCGGCTGCATTTGTTCCGACTCCCCTTTTTTTTTCTTTTTGTTTACAACAACCTAGCTTCTAGTACGCAAAGCTTGATCGCCGCTAAATTAGCAGCAATTAAACCTGCCCTCCTGCACAAAACCCAACCCACATCCCCCCATCCAACTGCAGAATTACAGTTTTTTTGTGACAAAGCTCGTTAAAATATTACATCAACTACGTAGTTGTATAAAGCAGTTGATAATATATTATATCAGGTTTAGATGCAGGGCTTTCAGCGCTCTAAATTAACAACGAAGAAACCACACGCGCATGCACGCGCACGGACACCTAGAACCCTAAATCTTCAAGAATTACAGTAATAGACTTTTAAGATCAACCTCCCCCCTTAGATTCAAGCAAGCTTAAACGAGATAGAGAACCTTAAGAAAGGAAACTGGTAGAGAGAAAAGGGAGTGTTCGTAGATAAAGCAGAATCGAATCTCAGAAATAATACAGGCAGTACATAAATCTCCTTTCCCGGCTCTCTCCTGCAAAAGGAAGCTTTTAAAGCTTAGAGAAAGTCAGCCGCGTCAGGAATTTTAGAGTAGGGTCGGTGGTCCCTATCTCCCATATCTCCCAAACATCTTCGTCGTCTCTCTCGAAGATAACAACTTTACATTTGTTCTCGGAACTTATATATGTCCTATATTATAATAGACATTGGAAATAAAAAGCCTCAACCCGATTTCCGCCCCTGAAGCTAAAGGTTATGCCAAGGCCGGTGTGAAATGACAAGTCATGCGCTTATGACAAGAATTAGTAAGTTTATTTATAGAGCAGGCCGTGCTTGTATTCCTTGAATAAATTTTAGAAAGTGATCGGCATTTGTTCACGCACGTGGACTATTACATTTGACCGACCCACTGAGGTTCACATTCTTCGAAAGTTTTTTTCCGACCTACACGCGAAAGAAAATGGGAAGCTATTTTCAGCCCAGCTGGTTGAGTTAGACTTCAACGGATAATATTGAAAAGATAATCTACATATAACTCTAATATTTTGATTTAAGAGTCGCAGGTGAGATTCAATACTATGTCATCATGTCATTTGGTGTTCCTACACTCTTGGGAGGGTCGTTGAAATATATTTTGTTAACTGCATGTATTAAATGATAATAAATTATCGGGTCCTCGAGCAGCAAGAGCTGCTCCTTAACTACCTCGATGGTGCCAATAATCAGAGAGCCTATTTTTGTAGCCCACTATTCAAAATTGAAACAAAGCGAGTGGTTGTGCGGCTGCAGAGTCATATCATGCATAAGAATGAAATGATCTAATATGGTAAACTTGTACAAATATCCAATCTTCAAAAATAAATGATAGGTCTAATCAATCATCTTCATCGTGTTAAAATTAGGAGCTCCCTGCTTTACGCCCCACTTTGCAATAAACATGTCTCAACCTTCCTGTCCTGGCAGCTAGCTTACTCTTTGGCCGTCCTGTAATGGTACCAATATTACTTCGCGCATTTCGTCAAATATTATGCGCTACATCAGTTACCGCTAATGAGCGGCAACCAAGTATACATGTATTTAAATTAAGTGATCCCGTACAGTACTCAATATGTTAATACATATCCGATCATAATACAGTTATAAGGACGTCACTCGAGACACTGCCAGTTTGCATTCTCTGGCTTGTTTACCAACTTTAGGATCCTCTCGTCAGTTGCCAGGTCTTCGGGGTAATGTATTGTATAAGTGACAGCTATCTTATTTGCAGTTGTATGAGGTACAGTACAGTACTACTATAATACTATAAATGAACATGTAAAAAATGGTTCTTCCTATTAAGTGCTGTCAATTTTTGAACCTGTCCATCCCGCATAACATTCCAGTTGGCCGTCGTACGCAAATTAAACAGCAAACTACTCCCCCACCCTGCGTATTATGCAGGCGATATTGGCTTAGTACCCAACTTATACTCTGTTCTGTTTTGTATAGACCCTTTTGAGCCAGCCGATATGCTTGAACTAAAATGTTCTCAAAACCAGGACATGAATGAATAAGTAGATATCGGTATGACCCACCATGAGATATGCCTCATGTCAAGTAGTTTGGTGATAGGTCTCACCCAAGCAGGCAGGCTTAGTAGTATAATGAGTCCGAAATCCCCGTGAATTTAGTTCCGGGATACACATAATCTTTCATGTCTTACAGATCTTCAGTTCACCTCACAACATCTGTCCCTTAAACGACTACTTGCTTGTCAGTCAACTATGGCTACCACCAAGGGGTAAGACAAAATAGCTCTGACGCACACTCACAACGAGGAACAGAATACGGAGTGTGGTTAGGAGGCTCTATTGTCGATCTTGACCCTCTTCCACAATATACCTACCTCCGGCGGCGGTACGAATTTCAAAAGTCCTTTCGCTTAAAAACATATTGATCAGATTCCCCGTCACCCCCTGAACTGCTAGGTCCGCTCATCTAAATGGAGCAAAGCTATCTAGATCAGATTAAAGTTTATCTGAAATAATCGCGTAGTTTTCATGTCTGGTGCGGGGCAGGAGGAATAATAAGCAATCTGTTTATTCGTTCTCTAGCTGGACTTAAGGTTAACTTTAACCTGATCAGTCGACTCATTAACCCCTTAACTAATCTCAAGATAGCCCCGTATCGTATCGCTGGAACGTACCGCCGGGGTCGATCGATCGATCACTGAAACACATGGCTTGAACAGATAAACGCGTACGTACGCCAGTGGTCTACCCATAGTATGGCGGTCCCATAGTAAGCTTCTGTACGCGGAACTTTTATAGATAGTAATAATTTAGCTGTGATTCTCCCAAAATGCCCAAATCCTTGAGGTTTGGTTCCATTTTATCGAGATTAGGATAAATATGCAGTCAGTTTTAATGATCGCCGTCATATTTCTATTTGAGAGACGAGATCGACATGCATGATGTACAATCACGTAGATCTACTTCCCTCTATAGACAATTCAGTAAAAGCTACTTCTTTAAATTTATAGGACTAACAAGTGATATCGAATATAAGCTATTATATCTGGTTGCAATTCGAGTCAAAATTGTTTAATCCTTGAATGTACAAGGCTCAATTTCCAGGAGGATCCTGCTACAACGGAGTAACTGCAAATGAGTGATCAATCAGCGACGCCATTACCCATTAATCCTAGTTTATCAAATCCAGACATGTCAGCCTTGTATCCAATCTTTAATATATCTTGAACTATGGAGAGAACGCTGTATTCGGACGAGGTTTAACTGCAGCTACGGTCGTTGATTAGGTACGTAGATTGCCGTCGATATCCCGACTACTATATTCAACGTGATAGAATAATTGACATATATAGTCCATAAACTCCTTGCACACCTATCGCTGTCTCGTTTGCACTCCAAATTTCGTGGGATAATTCCTCTTTATCAATCAAGCTAATTCCAAGACAGATAGCTCAAAATCCTAAAACTCGCAGTTTTACATCTATCACTGGATATGTCCTTCACAACACGACAGTTCCTCTCCATATAGAATGCCCAATGATTCCTGAGGACCAACTTGTCTTGTGCAGTCGATGCTGTGAAGCAGCGGCTGTACAGGAAAGTCGCACAATATACGACCTGGTAGATTCTAGCTCCAAAATTATTGACTCTTCTAGTTAGTCAACCAGTATGTTATGGTAGGTAGTCATGGAAATAGCAAAGTTAGCTTTCAGCAAGTGGGTTATCTTCGTTCTAGAAAAAGTTCCATCATAATATAAATACGCTGAATAATAAGTTTTTTTCAAAGTCCGCTATTTATTTGATTTCATTGACAATAGACGGGAAACCGTTTATTTCTTTGTCCTGCTCTGGCTCTCTTGAATCAGTTGATAGATATTCCTCTACAACTCCATCTGCCTCATCCACGCCAGTATTCTCAACCGTATCAACTAGAATTTCGCCGACCGTGATATCAGATTCATTGCTGCCAATATCTATGTCAGCTAACACGGCTTGTGGCAAAGCTTGAGACACGGCTCTATTGATCCTTATTGAAGTGTTGACTTCATTAACAGACTTAAGAAATCTGCTGAAAGCAGTGACATACTTCGCTTGACTAGATCTGTTAAAATCTTCAGGATAACTACGGCCCCCGTCTTTAACTTTACGACGATCCGAATAAACAAGGGCATAAGTATCAAGGTTGCCGACTCTTAGATTGCAATATCGACCACGATTTTTGGAGGTAATAGTAGAATTATTGAGGTCGAATGCCACTTTCTTGCAGACATCGTCCAAATCGAGACCTTTACTATCAGTCAACATCTTGAATGTGCTATACAGATCTATACAGTGAGAATTTGAAATTGCCTCATAAGTCTGCTCGAAAATAACATTGAAAGACGCGATGTTTCTAATACTATACTCGCCAAATGCCCTTCGGTTCTTGATAGACAGGATTATACTGTAGAAGACGCTTAAATAGACCCTTTTTGGCCTCAAACTCCTTACGACATTTAAATGTATCGTATTTCGATCCAGTTGCGACCCTTCCGTTTCTGAGACGTTTTACGCCTGTATGGTCGCCCTGTGATATTAATTCACCAACCATTTCTAGCACTTATTCAATATTCGTAAGTTTTTTCGGAGCGCAAAGATACTTAAAAGTTGGTGAATTCTAGAGGCTATCAAATGAACATTTTAAATGATTAATTCGTTGTCGAAAACACCCACTCCCGCCACGCGCCGCATCGAGGAGCGCGACAAGCTGAATGACGTCGACATTGTTACGCAACTGGATTCTCGTTTGTTATTTAGCTGTCGATATTATCGATAATCGAAGTCGAATTTAACGAAATCGACTGCATAAGATAGACGTTATGCATCATGCACGCGTCAGGGGGATCCACAGTGTAAACATTGATGCTGCGCGTAACAGTTGCCTGAATTCCAACCAAACATCGCAAAAATACAGAAAGGGACCGTCCGGCCCTAAGTTAAAATAACTTTTGCCAACTTACTTAAAACAAAACCTTTGCTGCGCGCATAAGTGAACACTGAGTCAACTTTGAACGCAGAGCCTGCAGCTTAACGTCAATGCTGACAAGTGCGTTAATAGATGTATATCAGTTTTTTGTTGTAACTCAATAAAATTAAAAGACCACTTGGAATTATTTGCTATTTCAGCTATATAACTTCCCGGACATATTTGTAATTTGCAACTAAGTGATGTCTTATATTGAAGGGAGGGAGCACCACAGAAGATGTAGACAGGGACAACCCGCTTGTATGGCTCCATGCTCTAGATCATGTAGAGAGCAATTACGGGAGAAGAAATCCTTTTCCATTGATTTCTACGCGCCAGACAGTGGACTTCATGAGTTAGTAACCCATTACTTCAGAATCGCATCGGACGCGAATATACGGATATATCACCATGTAACAGATTACATGATATGGTAGTTTCAGTTTTAAATGATGAAGAATTTAGTACTGTCACTAATTTCGCTAGTAATGTAAAATTGGTCTTCTCCTGAAAGAACATTTGGGATTTCCAACATTGATCAAGATAAACCTGGTCGTGAACGTGATGAAATGTCTAAGCAGGACGTTATTCATGGTGATTCGGTTCCATGTAAACATGTGTGTCGTTATGAATCTGGCTTTTTCAGAGTCATTCTCTTAATGAATATAGATATTATTGGCGACTTGAACCTGTTATTGAATTTTTTTTGTCATACGATATTGATTATGTTTTGTTTAAATTTACGGAAGAAAAGGATCTGAAATATGGTGTCACTCTTTCCCTTTATGAATGTCAGGTTACTATTGCTCCTTTTTGAAACAGGTGGAATGGGCACGAACGGTATGCTCGGATAGTATGACTTCAAAAGATTTCATTGATAAAAAATCCTGGATTTGTAGTTTCTGATCCATTAACTGAATTTCATTCTGATGATGATGATGAAACTTATAATCGTTGTCATTTTTGGTCCAATTTTGAAATTACCAGTTTGGGTTCATCGTGTGGTAAAGCAAGTACTATTGAATATTTAAACAAGGCCGGAGATTTTTATGAAAGATGGGGTGATACAATTGTTTATTCTTCAACTGTTGCATTATTTCTCAATAATTTTGAGGATATTGGACAAATCATCTTCTAATTGCCCTACCGCTGAATCTAAACGATTAGCTTTAGGATGCATATGTCATCCAGATGATAATTTTTTGGTGGTGTGGTTAAAATTGTACTAGATTTTATGATACGAAAAGTTGGCAAAGCCAAAATGATGGAGTGAACAATCAGGCACGAGGGGGTCAACTCTACTCGAGTAACTGCTCCATAAAGGACCACAAAGTCACCATGTCTCCCAACCGGTCAGATGCTGACTGATGTTCTATGCAAAATACTGGCATGCGAGTTTGCTCCCAAAACGACGAATCGCAATGTAAAAGACATAATAACAAATGATAATAATCAATCAGTTCTGTAGGATACGAGGTAGTTGTTATTAATTTGAAAAAGGGCAATATATGTGAGAGATATGGAGAATCAACGGCGAGTCATTTATGCCGGTCGAAGCTCTATTAGAATTGATCCCTATGATGGCGTCAATCAATCATTGTATCCTGATAATATATCTTAGAACTAGTTGTAAGCTGAGGTTACTGCAAAAACATTATATAAATATCTGCCCCATAAATGTTTATCAAAAATTTAGATGTACATTACTTGTTGGATTATACAAGAGCTGAATTTACTCTTCTTTCTCAAATCTACGTTTTTAATGGATCGATGTGGCAGCTGCAGGAACATTCTCAACAAGCCAGACAGTTGAATAAGGTAGATAGGCATCCATTCAATATTGTAGAAATTTCTCCAACCGATGATTGCGATGCCTGTTATGACGACAGAAGAAAGTACTGGGGGCCAGCTATAGAGCTGCACGCCGGTGGTAGAGCAGGACATGCTACTATGAGCAAAATGGAGAATCTGGACCGGAGATAGGCAGCCAGCGAGAGACACTTCTTGGCTAAGAAGTTATGGGAATAGACCACGGAGGAGTTGAAAATTTAAGGCGGTCTAGACTAATCAAGAATATGTAAATTTTACAAGAGAATGGTCCAAGATGAAAGCATATTAGTACGTGGCCCGCTATAGCCTTCTCAGACAAATCTTGCTATGTAAGAGAAACAGAATCTAGAGTATAATGGATCCTATATGTCCTACTGTAGTTGCAAATCGACTCCTTGAGTTTAACCTGAAATGTATGATTTGGATTAATATTATAAATGTATACGTTAGATCAGAGTATAACTAAGTATTTAATATTTTATTTTTTATGATCAAAGAAAATATCTATTAATGAACACTATTGCAATGAATACGGATTTATTTAGAAATCACTTTCCCATTCTTCCTCAGCCTTTTCTGCATTGTATTCATCTTGGGTCTTCGCTGGGGGTAGTTTGAACAGTCTACCATATTGCTCATCAAGATTCTCTGCAAGAGCTATGGTGATCGCAATCAGCGACCGCTCTTCAGGGGTAGTCTCGAAGAGATCACCATCTGCCATACAAGAGTTATGTTCCAGAGTCGTATTCCAGCTCCATTCCCCATTCAACATCCAGGAATCTGGATTCCTAAACGCTCTCGGATTTTGGTCTTTGTTTTTCAAAAGACTCCCATTATACCACATCAGTTTCTTCTTTTCATCAGTGTGGGCAATAGTAGACCCGCACACTCTATCGCCGTTCCAGAACCCAAGGCTCCCACCATATTCGTCTGCAAATGTGAAAGGGACATTGCACAATTCAAGACCGAGCCAGTAACTCTCTTTGTCCCCCCATGTCTGTTTATAGGTATATTTGTCGCGAACCACTTTGGAATTCTCCCAACATATGTGAAGTAGACCCATAAGTACAGGGAGGCGACCTTTGTCAAGAATAACAACCCCTGAATCGCCTTCGTAAGCCCATTTTTGCTTGAAGGAGATGGAATCCTGGAGTGTTTTGCTTATCTGGTGATGCTTCATCAACTCCCTGTACCATCTACCTGGTCTGTCGTCTTTGTGTGAGAGTCGATCATGGAAGAGAAGAGTCCCTGTTTCCTGATATCCTTTATGGTGATCGAGAACAAAGCTGGGCTCCTGTAGCCAAATTGCATCCGCATCCATAAGAATGACCTGCTCAAATTTTGAACCTAGCATGGCAAAAGGCTTGATAGCCCAACCGCTGTCATATGTGAGATGAAGTGTCTCATCATTGAATATTGTCAAAATATCGAGCGTTTCAATGTCACTGCCCAACTGCACAATCCATTTCCTGTACTCTAACGGGAGGTCAAATTCTCCCGCATATACGACTTGGACTGGCAGCGTCGATTTCAGAGAATATCGGATGTTGAGGATGAGTTGACATGCAAAGCGAAATCCAACTTTTCCTGTCGGAATAACTATTCCTCGCGAACCCTTGACAAATGTTTGTCGGAGGTGGAGCAATGGTTCAGTATCATATGGGCTGTCTGGCTTCTGCAGGAAAGGAAAGAGAGTGACGGCCAGCTTCTCCAACATTGGATAGAGGTTAGATCGGATCGAATTCGTCGACGAGACCACATAACCTTCACTCTCGGACAGCTCGATCCATTTCGTGAGGAATTGCACTCGTCGGCCCATCTCTTCAAACTCGCCGGGTAGGATGGGATAGTCGATGAAGTAATCTATCATGCTTCTTATCGTACTCACACCATCAGGTTTAGACATGTTTTCACTCCCGTTTAGAAAATAATTGAGGCAGGAGGTGATGAGAGCACAGCCGACCAACGCTATGATAGACCTCACCATCTTGGTACGCAAGCTTTTCAATATCATCATCGACGGTACATAAAATGGTACAGGATGATACTATTAAATAGTTTTTGGGAGCACTATTCAGATCTCAAAAAGTGAATAACTAACGAATAGTGTTTTTTAACTATCAAACAAAAATAATTAAGCGAGTGATGCTGGTTCCAATAGGATAATTTCGCACACAGAATAATAATAACAAGAATGAAATTTTCCAGGACTTAAGCTACCAGCAGATATTATTCCAGTTAATCCCTTAATATTTATCAGGAATAAATCTCAACTTACAAACAATGAAAGATTGATTGTTCCAAACCTTCTTTGAACCAGACAATTATTCCACCACAAAAATCGAGTTATATTATGAATTTTTTCTCAAATCAAAAAGTCGTATTCAAAATCTGGGAGTCTTCTATTTTGTAAACAAGAGATTGAAGAGAAATCATGTGCAAAAGGATGATAGCTATAAGAGGGAGGGAGGTTGTTGTGAGAAGGCAGAAAATGCGCTGCGACACAATTTCTGGTGCTCTATCAAAGAATAGTATTAAAATCATTATTTGCTGATAATTTTAATAATTCACAGAATCAGGCACACTCCAATTATTGACGCTGGTTATGCCAGTGGTGCAATCTGTAAGCGATGTAATTGATCGACATGCAGGGTGATCTTATCGTTAGCTAGTTAAAACTAGTGTTAAGTATTAAGCGAAATGTCAACCTTATCTGAGCCGCATAGAGATGAAACCCCAAAAAGGCAAGTGAAAAAGGATCTGCACCATGGTTCTAACCGGAAGTCAGACCTATAGAGCTTAGAGTTTTAAGTGAGATCATAATTTAGCTATAAGATATGTACTTCAGATTCTATATCTAAATTCTCAGAGCATTTCTAAGCTGTCGTAATTACTTAGTATTACCAGATCATCATGATCAGACCACCGTTCTCGCTCCATTTCTGGGAGATTTATGAACTTGTTTATTTCCTACCTCAGCCAACTGACAGTCTCTAACCGAAACCAATCTTATTTCTGTTCACAATGACCGCTAGATTATCAAATTATGAATTAGTAAGAGTGATTAGTATGATCATGATAGTTTATCATCATTATACTTATAAGTCATTGTTTGACTTTGGTTCTGGACCGAGTATTAAAAAATCTTTCATTTTAATTATTGGTAGTTATGGCAAAGCTGGTGTCAATTTATTCATGATGCTAAGTGGTTACTTTCTAAGTGGCCAATCTATTAAAATAGTTATAAGAATTTGGATTCAGGTAATGATATATTCATGGTCAGCTTTATTTATTTGCTATTCTACAGGTCGTCAGTTAAATCAAGATGATTGGTATCAAGGTCTATTACCTATTATACATTACAGTGACTTTCATTACTGGTTTGTTAATGTATATATTGTAACTGTTATGTTATCACCTGCTCTGCGAAAAATGAGTTTAAATTTAACTCATCGAGAATATGTCGGTATGTTAACTGTAATGTTCATCTTCTTATCCCTTATCAATTATTTTGCTGTGTATGGCTATGCGTATAGTCCTGTTTTCTGGTTTGTATTTTTATTTTTAACTGGATCTTATTTATGTCGATTTGAATCTATGCTTGCTAAAATTAGGACAAAGTCCTTATATATTGCCTTGATTGGTTTAAATATTTTTAATATTGTAACCATTTATTGGTGGTCTATGATAAGTTATCGATGGATTACTGAACGTGGCGGTACAGACTTATTAATGAAACACAATTTTTCTCCCTTGGCTTATATTATAAGTATTGTATTATTTTTATGCATAGGGAGAATAAGATTTTGGAGTCCTACTGTCAATATTATTGCTAGTACGACTTTTGGCATATATTTAATCCATGAGAGTAGGTTCTTTAGTTATGACCTGTGGAATAAATGGGTCAGAGGCCCTGAGTACTATAATGACAACTATTTTATGATATTTTCTGTGATCATGCCACTGATAGTGTTCACTGTGTTTGGTTTCATAGATTGGGGCAGGCAAAAGCTTCTCGGAAATTTTGAAAGACAGTTAACTTCGAAAATTGAGCCTGTCGTAAGTTATATTGGTGAATGGTTCTGTGAAAAATTAAGTTTGAATGAAGATAATGTAATTCTAGAATTATATGAAGATTAAAAAATGAGTTCAACGGGCAGTGGATGGCTAGAGAGAGAGATTTTCAAAAATTCGGTGTACTGTACTTAATTTATTAAGCTTCCTCTATCTCCCTCCTTGATCTCTCTCTATTCGCCAGCTCCATGCTTTCGATCAATTTACTATATGTCTTATAATGGTAAAGACAACACAATAATAATACTGTTAAATAGCTAGGGATCCAAGTTTGCCATGTTTGTAACCTTCACGGGTGTCTCCTGGCCATTGAAACAAATTCTCAATACTTCCTAGCTCGCTTCTTGGTCAGGATGACATTTGATACTTGGAAGAGACAGATAGATGCCTCAACAGCAGGTGCCTCACGTTGTTTCTCGTCAGGACGGACCTCTCCACTCTCTGTGATTCCATGACTTCACTCCGTTCAGAAAGTTGAGATTCTCTCACAATTTTCTTACAGGAGTTCTCGAGCGAAAGTAATGGGTTTGGGCAGGCAGGAGCCACGCGATAGCCACTGTTAGTGCCCTGCATTGCACCGAGAGTTGCATACCATGTTACTGTCAGGTTCTCTTGATAAACCTCCAAGTGACATCTGTTCGCTATGTTCGCCTCCCACCATAGTTTGGTTTGATTATCCTTATCTTTGCTCACGATGACGTTGGATTTCTTCTTATCCTAGGACGGCCCTCAGGTGCGTGCAATTTGTTTTCCCTTCGAATTCTGTCGGTAATCTAAGAGCAAACCGGCTTCTATATTTGAATTCTAAAGCCTATTGAATTCATCGTGATAAGCGAGAGGTGTTGTTGATAGACCGAATTCAGCCAAACCCAGGTCTGGTCCATCGAGACAATCACCTCCCGCAGACGAAACAGAGCATGAGCAGGTTCTTGAGTTTGATTTCAGTAAAGTCAGGCTCTCCTCCAGTCACTCTTGCTAAAATAATTGTCTGTTAATAGCCTGTTACAAGGTATGCAGAGTTGTTGCTCTGTTGGGGTGATCTGCCCTTCTTTAGGCGTCAACTGGGTCAAGTTGACTGAAGCAAACTATGACCTCTGTAGCCCGATGCGTAAGACCCCGACGCGTAAGACATCTCAGAGAGGTCCGGGCCTATATCGAACAAGGATTATGAGCTTAGACCATAATGAGCATTAGAGGGTTTATGATGATTGTCCGACAGCGGACAGTCTGGCACGATCATCGTGTAGTTCCTGCGACACCTGGGCCTGCGGCCCTTTTTTCCTGGAGTGGTCTGAAGCTGTAACTGATTGTCCCCAATTCAGTACGTGCATGATAGAAGTGATTACGGCTTAGTTTTAGCTTCGACATATCCAGAACTCTGGATTGATCTCCATCACAGTAATACTCGGTTTGCTCTAGCTATGGTATTTCAGAACTTTGTGCCACCGTCGTCTGTGTTGCTTTTTTAATCTGCCGCGATGATGATGATATGAATATCCTTTTGTTTGGCGGCCATTCAGTTCTTACCATGTGAGCGATAGAATCAATCAATTGTTATTTGCTATCTATGTGAGTTACAATCAATAAATCAATTATCATTTGTTTTCAATGTAAACCACAAGGATCGTGAGATCTATGAGCCTTTCTTGGACTAAATTATGTCTCACATTAACTTATATATCGCATTACTTTAGCTTTTTATCAATTAATGATTCGGTTGCTTTATATAAAGAAAAGAGCTTCTCGAGTAAATATCATTCCACAGATTCATGGCCAACATTATGGAGAACTGATTTGAACTAGAAAGACCTGTGGGAGGAACGAGTCTGGAAGAAGGTGCTCCATCGTCTTGTGAGGAAGGATATGACATCAAGTTTAAGTTAATAATACTACTATAAGCAATAAAATTGACTAGTGAATTAAGACAAAAATTGACTTGAATCTCATCTTTACAGGAAAGAGAGGAGACAACCAAGACGACGACGACGACGACGATCCAAGGAATCTCAACAGGCTGTAAAGTTTTTAATATCCCATAATATCGCATTTACAGGAATCAGCTCACCGTACTGGTGTACTGGTACCAAGGCCGAAAACTATGTAACCTAATCTCTATTTTTCGTCTCTGACGGTCGGAAACTCGTCTTCAATCCCATCTCTGGGCAGCTACTAACCGCTTACGCTCTGCGACAGCCGGTCAATTCTTACTGCCTTCAACTAATTGGCTTTAGGTTCTTCTTGATTGGGCCCAGCTGGCACTACCTCAATAATGACACGGTTATCAATTGTCTTAACTACTTGCATTAGGCTGTTCATTTTTGGCCGGCATTTTGCGAGGCTATTTT
This sequence comes from Sugiyamaella paludigena, assembly GCA_030579875.1. Classification (NCBI taxonomy): domain Eukaryota; kingdom Fungi; phylum Ascomycota; class Dipodascomycetes; order Dipodascales; family Trichomonascaceae; genus Sugiyamaella; species Sugiyamaella paludigena. Next base: position 315,874 of record JAKTRU010000008.1, on the reverse strand, counting down.
TCTGTATCGACCCTTCCAGCGTAGTACAAGTTTCGTCAATGGACAATCATTTAATCATATGGATCAAGTCAGCCACATAATCGGTAAGCAAATTTCAGCATGGAACACGGGAACAGCTTGCATATGCCTCATCTACTTTCGACTCCTGCCTTCGACTCCTGGCTTCGACTCCTGCGGGGTAGATTCTGGCCCTACATTCACCGTTTAATAGTAGGCAGGTAGCTGTGCAGCGTTCTTCCAGCCTAACGAGATGTAAGGGTTGGAATGCCATGTTTTTCAACACAGAGTTACAATTGAGATTATGCTATGATTATATGATATTCAATTTGGCTACCTAAGATCCGCAAGAAGACAAGAGAAGCTTGTGACCGCAGAAGATATTTGCTAAGTTTCATTAGCTGCCTGATGCGTATTGACTGAGCAGTAGGTTGCCAGTTCATGTTTGACCTTCTGCTCCATGGCAGCATGGGCGTTTCGGCAACCGCGGAGTTATGTGATGCTTAAGTGTTAGATTTGGAATAGTGTACTCACTTTCGCCAACAGTCGGGGCCTAGACTCATTTCAGCGGCGAAGGATTGCACTCACCAGTGGCGGGGGAGTGGAGGACAACATTCAATTTCCAGGTGAGTTAGATCATAGTCTCAATTTCAAACAAAAGTTGATATCTCAGGAGATCTACAAGGTTTTTTTTTATTTTTTTGGCCGCTACTTTTGATGTTAAATTTTATAACGCATGAGATAGTTTCTGGACTAATTGCTTGATCAGCTGGAAATTATTGGATTAAAAATTATAGTTAGACATCAACTGCTGCATCATCGTTCTTCGTCACTTCCAGGTAGATAGATTATTATCGTCGTGATTTGGATTGCTATTAGAGTATCGGAAGACTAAACCCAAAACGACATATTAATATTTCGCTACACAAGGAGACTATTATTAATATTGCTCAATTGAGCGAAGACGCAACGAAAACGGGCAGATCACTCACCTGGGAAACTGCCTAATTGAAACAAGAAAGGATTGTTTTGAAGGAACTATTGAACTTCTAACCCAACTGGTAGTTGGTAATATTATAGCCATTTGGAAAGAAACAAACCCCAATTGTCCCCTGTTGCCGCCGTCATTGCCTATAGCTGAGGCCCCGTTTTCGCTAAGTTTCAAATTCGTGGTCGTCGCGTATTTTAGTTCTGCGCCGATGTATAGTTGTCTCATTAAAATAGTCCAATAATAAAGCTAAACTAACAAAACAATAATATCCAGAAAGGGAACATATGATGCTAAAATCATTTTATCGGGATAGCTCCTAGCGAAATGTGGAAACAAGGCTGGTTACCGCCATTTTGCCGCGAGCAAGTATAATAATTGGGCGCTAAGTGAATTCTTTTACCTGCTTGCGGGGCGTTTGTATACAAGCTAGTTTTAAGAGTTGATCTACTGATGCAGCAGTAAAAATAATAATTACCCATATTGTCAATGATAACTACTTGCTACCGCGAACAAAATAATCATTGCCGCTACTCTATATTACAATACTTGTTATTAGTATAGAGTAACTCCTTGATATCAATATCATCCTAGTCTGTAATCCTATACAATATTCACCTTATCAAATAAGATCTCGTTATTTTTAAGGATTCTCAATTGTTTGGATGAACTCTTGAAAAATTAAAATTTAACAGAAGCAACACCTTTCCTTTTTCTCTGCAGAGTTTCATTCAAATTTTGGTGTTTTTTTCCTAGTTCTCCTTCAACGGTTTACGACGTGTTGTTTTTCATGACTTAATTAGTTCGAATGAAAACATTTTTTCAATGCAGCGCCCCGAAACAGAGATATCGCTTGAATAGTAGTTATTCCGACATGTTCATGTGGTTCGAAACGCCACTAAATTATTTTCAAATGATGTTAACTATGAACAACATTACTGTTTGCTATTATTATTATTGTTTTCACCGAGTTGTTTTTATTTTTTATTTTTTTGACAGGGCTGTAACTAGATCCAATGATGATCTTCGACCAGTATCCTAGATAAGAATAACCTGCATACTGTAGATCTAACTATAGCTGCATATCAGATCTGGCTAACTGTAAGTTGGATCTAACTAACTTGCATGATGTACGTATCTTAAAAGGGTTAACGGTAATCTTACTGTAGGTAAATCCACTTAACGTTCAACAAGTAGGCGGTCTTCCTCTCCGTGAAGTTAAGGTTAAGATAATCCGACAATCATTTACCTATTTTAACGATTCCTTTAACGGTTAATGGATCTGACAATTCGAGAGACAACCCTAATAGAAAAAGCAACTTACAACAACCAAAGCTGGACCCATTCGTATATTTCGTTCACGCATTAGCATAAATTAATGCAGAACAGGAAACGCATGTTAACCTTCGACGTTATGTGATATATATAATAGAGATCTAGTCTGCAGAGCATGTGTAGCCTTAGGCCAGATTATATTAATCTCAGTTAACATCTGCATGCAGAAGAAGGATTACAACCACCGACTTGCAAGGCTGCAGAAACCATGCACATTTTTTTGTTTTCAAAGTTGTATAGGTTTTGTATCCGCCTCCAGTTTCACGCAATCTTTCGCACCATTTTTCCATTTCTCATATCTTCGTTTCCGGGTAATCATACTGTTAATTAATCTATAATTACTACGTTTTATCAGTAAACTGCTACTTAATTTGATTATGAATTTTTTCATCTATTCAATTATATAGGGCTATGCCGGGATCGATAGTCTGCGCTCGAGAAATTTAACCCTGATTAAATTTTTTCGAACTGGAAATCTGTGGGGGTTTCATTCAGCCGTCGAAAGCAGATTTGTGGCGGAACCTGACATATGAAACGCATAACCCCATTTGGCTCCATTTTCGAATGTGGAATTGACGTCTAGGATTGGTCAGTTCTTATTTGATTTCCATTTTCGTAAAGCTGAACTCAAACCACGCAACCAAATTTAGCTATAAATTATATCATTACATCTGTTTTTGTAGCTAACTAAGTTTTATCCTAGTTGAAAGTGAGGTGACTCAATTAATGCCGAGCTTAGTAAGTTCAAAAGTCCAAGGGCCCTCTTTTTCCCTGGATACCCTGTCTTGATTTCGGTTAAATGGCGGCCAACAATTGAGTTTGGGGTGTGTTTCAGCTTGCCCGTCTTAGCATATGGATATACACTTTATTTAAGCTATATCCGAATGAGGCGGGACAAAGGAATTCTTAAAGCACCTATGTGTAGCGAGATTATAATTTAACAGATCAATTGAAAATTTGGACAATCAAGTTAACTGCTTTTAGAATCTTAGTGATAAATAAATTATGTTCATTTTCTTATGAATATCAATATAAGTTATCTCGGGATTTTTTTCCGATAGATACATGTGATAAGGCGGGGTAATATATATATTGAGACTTGTCCGGTCGACCAGTAGTAGCTTTTATAAGCTTAGTAGTGACTAGGTTTGATGTATGTTTGTGCATATGGGCAAGGCTGTTTGTCGTGAAAGGTTCTGTATACGTTATTGTTACACTGTAAGTTTGCTAATGTTAACTGTTAATTTACTACTGTATGCTAAATTAACCGAACCTGTTGTACATCAAGTTAGAGGTTTTATATTTAGGGGTTATTATTGTACTTACTAACATCAGTAGTCGCTTGGCGTAGCTGGCTACTTAGCGTTAGTATCTGCGACTAACATTACTTAATCTGGCGGTCTGTAAGATACAAGTACTGTATACATGTGCATAGGCGCGGCGCGCGGCTTAAGGCAGCTAGTCTATTAAGTAGATCAAATTTTCAAAAATTTATCGTTGAGATAAAATAACGGCGGTCGTGCAGATCTCGGCAGACCTGTGCTGCTTTTCTATAGCTTGAAGTTAAACAAAGTTAACAAAAAAAAGACGCCATAGACAACTTCTATCTCTCGGCTGCTGTACCCTTCATCTCCGGATATATGATACAGTACATTTAATACGGTGCACATATCCATAATGGACAATGGATGCTCAGAAACAAATAATGCACCCGGGGACAGGGCGAGTCCAAAGGCAGGGTCTCCGTCCCTGACCTTTTCAAGCATTGCCATATAAACTGGAAATGGGCCAGCAAACATTAAGGTTTATGCTGTTGCGTTATATTTAATAGCGGCCAGGTTAACAAGGGTCCATCAACCAAGCGGCCAGGCTCGTGAAAAGGGAATTTGTACTAGCACTCTCGCAGCCTGATCCAGTATTCTGGGGTTTCTTTCTAAGTTGACCGCATTTTGGAGTCACAAATGACATTTTCAATTTTCAATTTTCAGTTTGCATTTTTTCTTTTTCCTTTATTTTTAATACTTTACCTCCAGTCTTCGAAGCAGATTGATTCGTCAATCTGCTAGTCCACCACCCCAACACACAGTACTCATAAGGTAACTTCAATATTGCACCCTTTGGTTATGCACGAACAGATCACATTCGTTTATGTTAAAAGAAAGTTACTTTTCCAAAAACTTGTCTTAGCGTGTGGACGTTGGAAACGTACTATTATGCGAGATTTGAATGGGCTAACAAAATAAAAGAGAAACACTGACAATATAGCAAAAAGAAAACCAAAAAAAAAAAAACAGAAAAAAGAATTGCTGAAACATTTCTATCCATCTCCAAGAATATCGTGATTTCAGTTAATCAAGTCAACATTCTCACACTGAAAAGAAAAAGAATTGTGGATACTGATCGTAACAAGAACCTTGCCGCAGGGAAGTGAGACATAGGAGACAATTGCCATCCAGCTTTTTATGACAAGACCCAGCAGCTGCAGCACAAGAGCGCGGAAGGAGTGAAGCTATTTCTCAATCGTTTTTCATATTCAATCAATCATATATATAGCCTACACGCAGCACGCCTGAACCCAGTAATTGTTAACAAAGGTCGACAGAACCATATAGCTGTAGCCGCCTGTTCTAGCACTGTTCCGACGACTACCCTTACCTTCCCCGCCGAAATATAAGCCCTTAACCTATCCCAGCCAGAACTGGGCACTTTTATTACTTATTATAGCTTGGTAGGTCCCTTTCGGTGAGACAGATATGGGTTGAATACGGATACTTAGTATTTCACTGCACAGGTACAATAAGAGTATTACCACTTTTAGCGCACCGTAAACTGGGCAGATTAAACTTTTTGGGAACCAGCTTGTTCGAGAGCGTTTTAATACTTCCTTGCATTTGGATCGACAATCTTTCATGCATCTAGCCTATTTCAGTGCATTGAACATGTATAGAACCTAAACTAGACTGACTGGAGATCTCCGGCAAATACCAAAGTAATCTATTAATATATATCTTGTATATCTTATATGGCAATTTCTCACTTCCCTTCTAGTTATAATTATTAAATGACCAATATGATCCTGTAGTCTTGGGCTATGTACTCTACGCTGGTATTTCATACTTGCTTGCATTAACTTGAAGATCCAGACGGCAAAAATTAGCACCTCACTAACATCATCATAAATGAACTGAATATTCTGCTATCAAAACCTTGACAAGCGTGCCCAATCATCAACAGCAGATCTACTACCGTCTACCAGAAAAGAAAGAAAAAGAAAAGAAAATATATAACATGAGCCTCAGATGCCAAAGCGTTTTATTCAGATTCAGACCAATAGCCTTCATTGAGTAATCGTGAGTAGACGAAGTTCTCGAGCTTAGTGAAAGAAAACTAGACGTCTCGAGCTTCACTCCAAACTACTGACACAGACGGAATATCAGAGGAATCAACAAACAGGTTTAGATTCTTATTTTACAGGTCTTTCTCATTCTTGCTACCTGTTCCTCTCATTCTAGCAGATCAAATTATCCATCCATCTCCCTTTGTAGCTAGCCAAGTGACCGTCCAGGTTTAGACAGATGCTTGAATACCTGTAGTGTCGCCCGGATTTTTTTTGTCTGCCTCCTCATGCATAAAACAACAGGTCACAATTGAACGAAGTCTAATCAAAATTTTAAATATTATATCTACTTCTGGTGTAGTATATGCTGCCAGTAATACTAAGATCCGAAGCGGTCTAAGTGTCTATCCTCAAGGAGTTTGCATGCTACGGCCTCCACACAACGAAAGATTCACTCTCCTGAAAAAAGTGATATGTAAACCATATAACTGTATATAATAATACAAGCAGCTGTCATCCTTTTTTTTTTTACTATTTTCAATCATCACGGTTCTGCGTCTATCGTGGTCTAGATTTTTTTATATTTGTTTGCCGACTTCAAGAGAAAATTACTGTTGCTCTCTCTTTCGTACTTCTCCGTGTGCTTTGATTTGTGTTTCCCATTGCTTCATTCCCGAGATGATCCTTCACAATGCCTTGAGAAAGATCTCAGTTTATACAATCATAATAGGGCTACTGCTGGAAGCCACTCAGGTAGTGGTCGCAGCCCCTCATGGTCAGAATATTGTTCAAGTTAATTTACATCCCTCGCCTAGTTCAAGTTGGCTTGTCATTCAGGAACCATTGCCAATACTTTCCTCTAGTTCTCCTGTCGATTTTCAAGTAGAGCCTGCAGCCGCTCGCAAAGCTAAGAGACAAGCGCTAACTACTACCACCAAACGTCCACCATCTACTACTACCACTAACAGACTACCATCTGCTACCACCTCCACCACCAGACCACCATCTACTACCACCACCACCACCAGACCACCATCTTCTACTACCACCACTACCACACCTTCTACCACCACCACCAGACCTCCATCTACCACTACCACCACTACCAGACCACCATCTTCTACTACCACCACTACCACACCTTCTACTACCACTACCACTACCAGACCTCCAACTAGTACCACCACCACTAGCAGACCTCCCTCTACCACCACCACCACCAGACCACCATCTTCTACTACCACCACTACCACACCTACTACCACCACCACCACCACTACCACGACCACCACCAGACCACCATCTTCTACTACCACCACTACCACACCTACTACCACCACCACCACCAGACCACCATCTTCTACTACCACCACTACCAGACCTCCATCTAGTACCACCACCACCACCACCACCAGACCCCCATCTACCACTACCACCACCACAAGACCACCATCTTCTACTACCACCACTACCACACCTTCTACTACCACTACCACCACCACCCGACCTCCATCTACTACCACCACCACTACCAGACCTCCATCTACCACCACCACCACCACTACCCGACCACCATCTTCTACTACCACCACTACCACACCTTCTACTACCACTACCACCACCCGACCACCATCTACTACCACCACCACTACCAGACCTCCATCTAGTACCACCACCACTACCAGACCTCCATCTACCACCACCACCACCAGACCTCCATCTACTACCACTACCACCACCACCACCACCACTACCAGACTATCATCTACTACTACCACCACTACCAGACCTCCATCTACCACGACCACCACGACCACTACCCGACCACCATCTTCTACTACCACCACCACCACCAGACCATCTTCTACCACCACCACTACTACCAGACCTCCATCTAGTACCACCACTACCACCAGACCTCCTTCTACCACTACTACCAGACCTCCTTCTACCACTACTACCACTACCAGACCTCCATCTTCTACCACCACCACCACTAGACCACCATCTTCTACCACCACCACTACCAGACCTCCTTCTACCACTACCACCACCACCAGACCACCATCATCTACTACTACCAGCAAGAAAACCAGCTCCACTACCACCACCAGACCTCCATCTAGTACCACCACCACCACCAGACCATCTTCTACCACCACCACTACCAGACCTCCTTCTACCACTACCACCACCACCAGACCACCATCTTCTACCACTACCACTACCAGACCTCCATCTTCTACTACTATCACCACCAGCAGATCACCATCATCTACTACTACCAGCAAGAAAACCAGTTCCACCACCACTACCAGACCTCCATCTTCTACTAGCACCACTACTAGACCTACATCTTCTACTGCTACCACCAGCAGACCACCATCTTCTACTACTACTAGCAAGAAAACCAGTTCCACCACCACCACTACTAGACCTCCATCATCTACTACTACCAGCAAGAAAACAAGTTCCACCACCACCACTAAACCTCCATCTTCTACTAGCACCACTACTAGACCTCCATCTACTACCACCACCAGCAAGAAAACCAGTTCCACCACTACCACCAGACCACCATCTTCTACTACTACCACCAGCAAGAAAACTAGTTCTACCACCACCTCCAGACCTCCATCTTCTACTACCACCAGCAAGAAATCCAGTTCCACATCCACCACCAGTAGACCACCATCTACTACTACCACCAGCAAGAAAACCAGTTCTACCACCACCACCAGACCTCCATCTTCTACCACCACCAGCAAGAAATCCAGTTCCACATCCACCACCAGCAGACCACCATCTTCTACTACCACCACTAAACCTCCAACTTCCACTACCACCACCAAGAAAACAACTTCCACCACCACCACTTCCAAGAGCACAAGTTCAAAAACTACTTCAAAGACAACAAGCCAGTCGACCTCCAAGACTACAAGCCATACTACTTCAAAGAGCACCAGCCAGTCAACCTCAAAGACTACTAGCCACTCGACTTCAAAAACTACTAGCCTCTCGACCTCCAAGACCACTAGTCACACAACTTCCACAAGCCATACAACTTCAAAGGCTACAAGCCAGTCTACCTCCAAGACTACAAGCCATACTACTTCAAAGAGCACTAGCCACTCAACTTCAAAGACTACTAGCCACTCGACTTCAAAAACTACTAGCCTCTCGACCTCCAAGACCACCAGTCATACAACTTCAAAGACCACTAGCCATACAACTTCAAAGACCACCAGCCTTACAAGTGCCCAGACCACTAGTCACACAACTACTGCAAGCCATACAACTTCCAAAACCACCAGCCATTCCACTTCAAAGGCCAGTAGTCAGTCCACTTCAAAGACTAGCAGCCATACTACTACTTCAAAGACCACCTCCAAGACCACTAGCCACTCCACTTCAAAATCTACTAGCCATACAACTTCGACAACTACTAGTCATGTAACCTCTAAAAGCACCAGCCATACAACTTCAAAGACAATTAGTCACTCGACTTCAAAAACCACTAGTCTCTCGACCTCCAAAACCACCAGCCATACAACTTCAAAGACAACTTCAAAGACCACCAGCCTTACAAGCCACACAACTTCAAAGACTACTAGCCATGCAACTTCAACGACTATTAGCCACTCTACTTCCAAGACTACTAGCCACTCGACCTCCAAGACCACAAGTCACACAACTTCTACTAGTCATACAACTTCCAAGACTACTAGCCACTCGACCTCCAAGACCACAAGTCACACAACTTCTACTAGTCATACTACTTCCAAGACTACTAGCCACTCGACCCCCAAGACCACAAGTCACACAACTTCTACTAGCCATACAACTTCAAAGTCTACTAGCCACTCGACCTCCAAGACTAGCAGCCATACAACTTCAACACCTACTAGTCACTCAACCTCCAAAACCACGAGCCATACAACTTCAAAAACTACTAGCCTCTCGACCTCCAAGACCACCAGCCACTCCACTTCAAAGACCACCAGCCATACAACTTCAAAGACCACCAGCCATACAACTTCAAAAACTACTAGCCTCTCGACCTCCAAGACCACCAGCCACTCCACTTCAAAGACCACCAGCCATACAACTTCAAAGACCACCAGCCATACAATTTCAAAGACCACCAGCCATACAACTTCAAAGACTGGTAGCCATTCGACTTCAAAGACTAGTAGCCATACAACTTCAAAGAAAACTGGCCATACAACTTCTACTAGCCATACAACTTCAACTACGAGTCACTCGACCTCAAAAACCACCAGCCAGACAAGTTCCAAGACAACCAGCCATACAAGTTCCAAGACCACTAGTCACACAACTTCAAAGACTACTAGCCATGCAACTTCAACGACTATTAGCCACTCCACTTCAAAGACAACTAGCCATACAAGTTCCAAGACCACTAGTCACACAACTTCAAAGACTACCAGCCATACAAGTCACTCCACTTCAAAGACAACTAGCCATACAAGATCCACCAGCCATACAAGTTCTAAGACAACTAGTCATTCCCCTTCAACAACTACTAGTCACTCGACCTCCAAGACTACTAGCCATACCTCTAAGGCTACCAGCCATACAACTTCAAAGACTACTAGCCACACAACTTCAAAGACCACCAGCCATACAACATCAAAGACTACTAGCCATACTACTTCAAAGACCACTAGCCACTCCACTTCAAAGACCATCAGCCAAACAACTTCAAAGACTAGTAGCCATACAACTACTCACTCGACCTCCAAGACCACAAGTCACACAACTTCAAAGACCACAAGCCACTCCACTTCAAAGACTACCAGCCATACGACGACTTCAAAAACTACTACTCACTCGAGTTCAAAGACCACCAGCCATACAGGTTCCAAAACCACAAGTCACACAACTTCAAAGACAATTAGTCACTCGACCTCCCAAACTACTAGTCATACGACTTCAAAGATCACAAGCCACTCGACATCCAAGACTTCAAAGACCACTAGCCACTCCACTTCAAAATCCACTAGCCACACAACTTCAAAGACTGGTAGCCATTCGACTTCAAAGACTACTAGCCACTCGACCTCCAGGACCACCAGCCATACAAGTTCCAAGACCACTAGTCACACAACTTCAAAGACAACTAGCCATACAACTTCAAAGACTGCCAGCCATACAACTCCAAAGACTACTAGCCACTTGAGTTCAAAACCTAGTGGCCATTCGACCTCAAAGACCACCAGCCATACAACTCCAAAAACTACCAGCCACTCGAGTTCAAAACCTAGTAGCCACTCGACCTCAAAGACCACCAGCCATACAACTTCGAAGACTGGTAGCCATTCGACTTCAAAAGCTTCTAGTCACTCGACCTCCAGGACCACCAGCCATACAAGTTCCAAGGCCACAAGTCACACAACTTCTAAGACTAGTAGCCACTCGACTTCAAAGACCACTAAGCACTCGACTTCCAAGACCACTAGCCATACAACTTCACGCCACACCACTTCGAAGACGAGTATCCACACAACTGGCCACTCGACTTCCAAGACCACTAGCCACTCGACGTCCAAGACCACCAATCACTCCTCTTCAAAGACCACTAGCCATACCACTCCAAAGAGCACCAGTCACCACTCCACCTCAACTCATCAAACAGAGACTCATCATACCAAGACCACTAGCCATACCACTCCAAAGAGCACCAGTCACCGCTCCACCTCAACTCATCATACAGAGACTCATCATACCAAGTCTCACCACACATCTTCCAAGACCACTAGCCACTCCTCTTCAAAGACCACTAGCCATACCACTCCAAAGAGCACCAGTCACCACTCCACCTCAACTCATCATACAGAGACTCATCATACCAAGACCACTAGCCATACCACTCCAAAGAGTACCAGTCACCACTCGACCTCAACTCATCATACAGAGACTCATCATACGAAGTCTCACCACACATCTTCCAAGACCACTAGCCACTCCTCTTCAAAGACCACTAGCCATACGACTCCAAAGAGCACCAATCACCACTCCACCTCAACTCATCATACAGAGACTCATCATACCAAGACCACAAGCCATACCACTCCAAAGAGCACCAGTCACCACTCCACTACCTCTACTCATCATACAGAGACTCATCATACCAAGCCTCATCGCACATCTTCAAAGACTACTAGTCACACCACTGCAAAGACCATTCATACAACTCCAGAAACTACTAGCCACACCACCACTTCACCTCACCACACTTCACCTCACCACACTTCACCTCACCACACTTCACCTCACCACACAGAGACTCACCACACAGAGACTCATCACATCGAGACTCACCACACAGAGACTCACCACCACCCAACTTCAGCTGCAACTCATCACACCACTTCAACTGAACATAAGACAATAACTCACCATCCTACCCATAGCAGTTCAATCAAAAGGGAAGAAAAATTTCCTTCCTTGACAACCGCGGTCGTAACAAAAACTCAAACAACTGAAGTAGTTAGTACTAAGACGGAAACAATTACTTCTTGTAAGAACAATCAATGTGAGACCAAGACTAAAATATCGGCTCATACAATACCTACCACTGTTGTCATCACCGAAACGATAACCGTCCCATGTACGACATCTGAGATAGTCATTACTGAAACAGAGACAATCACATCTTGTTCAAATAATCTCTGCCAGACAAGTATTCAGACTACAGTTGTTACTGTACCAACCAATGTTGCTGTATTAGCTCAAGTCGTCACCACTAGCCCAACGCCATCTCCAGCTATAATTCCTCAATTAACAACTACTCAATTCACAACTGAGGCGGTCACTACCACTGGAATAACTAATATTGTTTCTACAGTGACAATTACTTCGGAGTCCACCACTAGTATATTGATCACAACTATTCCTAGTACTTTCACTGAGACAGGATATATTACTGTACCTGTATCTACTGCCACTATTCCTGTTCAGACAACAATCTCTACAGCGGTTGTCTCAGTTCCTGCTGTCGTCAGTCCCAGTGAGAATGGATTCGAACAGTCCAATTCAGCTTCCAAACCATCACTAAAACTAGGTGGAATGATAATGGCAGTTGCCGTTGTTGTTTTGTTGTAGAAGGCTTTTGATGTTTTCTCTTTTTCTTTATTTCTTATCTTTTTATTATTAATATTCCTTAACATTCATTCATTACTATTATTATTATTATTATTATTATTATTATTATTATTATTATTATTATTATTATTATTATACCTTAATTGATTTGATTAAAATTTTCCGAAGGCACCTCCCATTATTAACTATGCAAATCCATTGGTTAGTTCAAATACAGTTATCTTCGTATCATCTATAGTTAGCCTTAGGAAAACTAATCTCTCGGGTGCCCTCCTTCTCTTCACCCCGTCCGCACCCATCCAGACAGGGTTCACTCACTCAGATATGGCTCTGTCGCTATGTTATCCTTGATGATGTCTTATTAGGTACACTATCTATAAGTACAAAAGCTGTTAAACACAAAGGTTGCAATAAAGCCCAGAGAGTTATTTATCGACTACAATCCAAAGATAATATTATCCAAGTAACGAGATAATTATATCAATCAGAAGCAAAATCAGAAGAAAATTGACATCAGAGAGGGAACGCGTACATTGGGATTGGCAGATCTGAAGAGACTAGAAGCAAGAACAAGGACACCCACCACTACACGAACGAAAATAAAAGAACCAGCCGGTTACTAGATAAATCTTACCTAGAAAGAAACCATATAGAGAGAAAGAAAAAAAAGAACCCGGGAAATCAAACTAAAGCAGATGATTTCCATCTTCTGAGCTTGAATCTCGATGTTTGTTTGTTTTACCCCAGTTCAGTCTGTAGTCATAATAGCGCCGCACTCGATAAATCTTATGCGATACAGAGTACGCATAATGACCGTGAATCTTGATTCCAAGATATATACTCCTGCGACCGACGGTCTTTTCCTTCTGGCGGATGGAACAAGCCGCAGATCTCCAGTTCCGGCTTCCCTGACTCCATCTGGCGCCGGAATAATCCTCAGGAATTTCGTTGATTCTAGCAGCCTAAACGCCATAGGCAGCATGGTCACTAAAGAGTCAGTAAGGCCGGCGAGAGCTAGGTATCTGCGGTGAGGGCAGGACCTCGTCGAATGGACAGGACTGGCCACGTATTATATGACAAATTAGATTCGTCAGATTATATATTTTACAATATCAGTTCTCAGAGTACATGTACTATATAATATAACATAAATCCCTCCTTTTGCATTGCATTTGTCTCATTGTCCTCATTCCAGTCGTTGTCATTCATTAGTCAGATCCGTGTTTTTAGATTCAAAATGTATCTTTATCCCAATTGAATTCTGAGACTCGGTGGTCACGATTATTAACTATAGTCTGAGGCGCAGAAAGATTTGGCACCATATGAGCCATCAGAGAAGGGGCTACTATCGGCAACTTCGCTATCATAGTAAGGTCTGGCTCGGCTGAAGAATCACTATTTGTATTATCAGTATTTGTCAACTTCTTCAGAGCGTCCCGTCTCCATTGTTCATACCTACCTGCTGTTTCATCTTCACTAGAAGAGGCCTCATCATAAGTCTCCCAATTTTCAGACGAGGTTGTACTACCAGTGGCAGATATGATTCTTGTTCCTTCATAATATATATCATCTCCTCTATCAACAACGTCTCTTTTCTTGCTACCAATGGTTGCAATTTCATTTCCACCACGATTTTCTTTTCCGATTGGTCGTGGAACCCTAGAAATAGTAGGATGATCATTAGCACCAAGTCGTGACGTTGCACCAGCACGAGAATCGACTTGTCTAATGGGAGACGTCGGCGGTGGTCTAGATATTGTAGCAACTCTTACGGGAGATCTGGAATCGCTGGCTTTTATAGGAGATCTAGAATTGGCGGTTTTAACAAGAGGCCTTGAATCACCATTTCTTACAGGCGACCTTGAATTGGCAGATCTTACAGGAGAGTTCAATTCGATGTTTCTTACAGGAGATCGTGTTGGGGATGGTATAGTAGCCGTTCGAGAAATAGGACGAGAATTGGAAAAATTGGGTTGCTTGACGGGTAGAATCAGTTGTGGGGTATTATTATTGGTGATGCCACCATTTCCATTATGTTGAAATCTTGTCTTAGTGGACGAACTTGCCTGCACACGATTACCACCTATGATGACATTATGAGAGGGAGCTTTAGATTTGATGGGCGAGGTTCGGCTATGCAGTGAATTATTCGTATTACCTGAAGAAGCAGAAGAAGAAGATATGGTGGCAGTTCCATTACCTCCACCGACACGTTTCGTCATCCCTCGAGGCATTAATTTTGCTTCTTCTTCATTTATTACATTAAGAAAATCCTCTCCATTAACCCTAAACGGTTGACCAGACCTTTGTTCCCAGCTCAATAAAGCAATCTTAAGATCTTGCAGTATCTTAGGTTTCCTTTTGGCAATCCTTTTACGCATCTGTTCCTCCTTTAATAAACGACCTGGATCTCTACGACCTGGACCTTTAGAAAGTAATCGAGAAGCATCATGACTTGAAGCCTCAAGCGCTTCTTCATCCTTTTGTAAGTCCCGATAACTATCCAACAATATTAAAACCGGTTTACGTTCTTCAAGTAAATCTTGTAATCTTATTATTTCTGATTCATGGGCATCCAGAGAAGCATCAGTATATATATCGGTCCATGCGGGTGTAAATAGCCCACATTCTTCTTCAGAGAAATAGAGTTTGTCCCATAGATGTTGTAAAACTTGTCTTGCGTCCTGAATAAATAAATGGATGTGTTCTCTTTTCTTTTCATTGAGTCTCTTTAATTCCTTATCATAAGCTTCCAGTACATTTAAGCCAATACCTCTATTCGATTTTCCAAAGTTGTCAATATATTCAGAATCTTCAGAAAGTTTATCCCAAAGATGATTAACTTCTCGTTTATAATAACTCATCTTCTCTAAACGAGAATCTCGTTGATCTCTTAAATGTTGGAATTTTTTTTTCAATCGATCCATATCGTCTATCATAATTCCTAAAAGTTCGGGATTCGACTTATAACTGCTAAGGATATTTCTATCAATTTCGTTTTGAGGTGTACCTAGTTCAGCCCATAGATTTACAATTTGAGTTGCATAATCGGTAACTTGACGTATTCTCGATCTTCTTTCTTCATGCCATCGTTCAAGCTCTGTTTCCAATTCTATAATATGATCATTAGATAGATTGAGCGATGAGATATCAGCATTTTGAGCAGGCATGATATTTGATGGAACTGAAATACCATCTATTTTTGTTGCCAAATCTTTGAGTTGTTCAAGAAGCTTATTCACTTTAAGTAATCGTTCTGAAAAGATAGTATCCACCTTACTATGAGCTAGTTTTAAAATTTCTAATAGTGGCTTATAGGGTGGTTTAACAATTATTCCTGCTAATTTTCCATTATCGATATTGTTATTGTTTAGAGCAAGCAAATCAGTGAATTGTTCTCCAATCAAACTGAAGCAGTCAACATCTTTTAGAGCCATGATAATTTGCATAAGTCCTTGTTGAAGACCATGACATTCATCACAGATCTTATCTCTTTCTTCACTAAGATCAGTTAAATGTAATTCTAGAGCGTCTGCCATAACTGCGTATACTTGTCGCTCTCTATCATCTCTTTCTTCTGAGTTTAATCCCAATTCATCATAAAGTGATTGAAGACGCGAATTAATAGACCCGAATTGGGTTGAAATATATGATTCTCTTCTAGACATTGAGGAAAGAGGAAGAAGAAAATGAAGAGGGACAGAGACGGGGAGAGAGACGGTGACGCGACCTCTGAAATAATAAAATTAAATCAATTGGATATCGAACGATCCTTTGATGATGAAATGTTCAAGGTCATTCACAGGTTTCAAGACTAACCAAGTATTTTACTGATGAGAACCCCTGAAACTTCTTGCTCTTGACGAGGAAGTAAGTATTATTAGACTCTCTCAAATAAGACCACCCTCTCTTTTCTGAAAAATCAACTAATAAACCACAGAAGGTATCCTTCACTTTAATTCCAACCGAAGACTGACTCGTTCTTCAATTACTATCTCGATTCATATGAGTTTGAGGGTATAATTCAAATGTTTAATTGACAAGTGCATGTTCGCGTCATATCAACCCTTGCCTTAATAGTAGTGAAGTAAACAAACCTAGTTGCTTAGGTAACCGTGCATATGCACAGACGTTACAAGGCTGGGGGTTTGATAAGGATCCGTCCGACTCTTTAGCCCGAGGGCCATAAATTAATTTTCACTTCATTTGATCTCTCAGTTTATTTGAGTTGTGATATAATTTTCAAATCATGTCGGAACAAGCAAGTGAACCATTCCAAATAGAGAAATTATTACAAATAACAAGTAAAGAAGTTGAATTGTTGGAATCAAAATATGAAGCTATGCTAGATGGTATAGGAGATCTTCAAAAAGATCTGTCTAGGTTAAGAAGCCATGCTCTAGATATTTCTGAACAACTTAGAGAGTTACCTTTACCTAATGAGTTGATCAAGATATTGGGTGATGGAAATGGACGAACCCCAGATACTGAAATGAGAATCCAGTTATTAATTGAGAAGATGACGACGATAAACCGAGAGAATATCAGAGACGAGCAAGAACAAGAACATGAGCAAGAGCAAGAACAAGAACAAGAGCAAGAAGAACAGCTTCAAGAAACAGAAGCACGAGCACGAGAAGTGACCAAACAAGACGAAACGACCAAGTACAAGCACGAGAAGTGACCATACAAGAACACGAACATTAAACGACCAAGTACGAGCAACGAGAACAAGAACCAAGTGCGAACAACAAGAGACCGCTCAAAAAAGTAAAATTTCAAAGTGCGTGAAAGCGAACGAACAGGCTCTTGAAATGGTGAGATTCATGGGAACAGTCCTAGTAAATCTGGCAAGTGCTGAAACGGGTTTGGAGGATGCGACTACATATAAGAGAGAATGGATAAAATTGCACAAAGTCAGTTTAAGGTTGTAGAATGTATGGGATGGCTAAAGTGTCATGAAGGAGAACAATGAGGAAGTTTATAAGGACTATGATCCTTTCGAACCGGAAACATGCCCAGGAATCTGTGTCACTCCACAACAAGGACATAGCGGTAATGATAGAAAGTTTCCTTCCCATCTAGTGCACAGTGCTGAAATATCATTTATTGATTATTCTCTGCTTAATACGCAGGTCTCAAAGACAAAACGCTGCTAACCGAACTTATTCTATGAAGGATAGCAAGCTAGTTTAGGGAATGTCGTTTTATGTCGCCAAACTGTCCCATTCATATCCTACTTGGACGTCATGCTATAGGTGAATTACAAATATCAGTCACCTTCTATTCACTAAGAGATCCCAGTGTTAAGTATACTTGTGATCTCTAAAATAATGTTAAAACTTTCAGCCCGCCGTTGAGGTTGTCAGAAAATCACCAGTAACTCCGTTTCCAGGTTCTCTCATATAAAGCATTTTCTGTTTTCGTTCTCAAAACACGGGAATTCATAGCAGAGAGAAATTGCTATCATAAACTTGGATTCCCTATTTGATATTTTCGCCGCATTCACTGAGATTTTGAGTTTAAATTTGCTTTCATACATATATTTCATTATAACATAAGAAATATAAGTCAAACTACAAGAATCGAGCTTCAAAATGACCAGGACGATCTAGCGCATCAACCATCAAGGCAGCGAGCCAGCAGAAGAATCACAACTGTTAATAAAAGAATCCAACCTTAGGAATATATCTATGGGTCTGTAAGAGAGAACACGACCATCACCAAGTCCGAATGTGGGAAGGCTTGAACTCGCAGACTTGTTCCTGGACAAATGATCGCAATAGGTTCTTCTCGGGTTCTGCCTCCGGTGGCTGCGGCATAGCCCCAAGTCCCGCCCAATTCATGCAATACGTAAAGAACTCAGAACTCAATAAGCCTGGCCCTAGCTGAGGGGGCATTACCCCAGGCTTCAGTTCTCGGTTGAATCGTCAATAAGTAATCTATTTTGAAATTTCTATAAATGTCTTATTTTGGTTTATCGATAAACTCCTGATTTTGAGTTTCACATATATTCTTCGTTTATGGCATGAGTACCGTAAATAATGAGGATAAACCTCGATACTAGAATATTTTGACTAGCCAGTACGAGATCCACCCGAGCCTCATTCATTTATATCTCTCCGTCAGGCTTCGAAGTTTCCATCTTCATTAACTATCAATATAATGACGGAAATTAAGAATAATCTGGTGATAACTCAAAATTCCTATATAATAGAAGATCCCTTAGTGTTGCCATCTATGTCGAGCAAATATAATCATGAGAAAATACCTTCAAATTCCGAGCAGCTCTCAGGGGTATCTTTAGTGAAGACAGAAAAAACCTCACCATTAGATTCAGAGTTGAAGTCGTCAGATATATTCCCATCAAAGGAACAAACACCATCAGGATTGAGTACCTTGGAATTGGATCTCTCAGGATTTCAGTCGTCGGAGTTGAAACCACCTGCCGAATCGCAGCAGCAGCAGGATTCGGAATCACGGCTGTCATTGCCAAAACGACAAAAGCCTTCAAAAGAAAAAAAGAAGTCAAAAGCAGTCGCCAAATCTACACCAAAACCTAGAAATCAATTAATATACTCAATTAGTGGGGAATTCGCACCATTTGAATATGAGCAATCTTTATCCATTTCTGCCAAACTTGATGAGGTTATGGCTAATGATGCAGAATTTGATATATTAAGTACTATAAGATTTGATCCTACCCTTAATTCGAACTCGTCAAACAATACTACTGATATTGTCTGCGAGGAGAACTTTTTCCTTTTGGATATTCATTGGAAGAGATTACAATTCACTACGGAATTTTTTCATTGGGATGTGGATATTCCCTACGATCATCTTGTCACAGAACTCAAAGCTGCTATTAGTCAGTTAGATCCTATGCAGCCTTACAAGCTCCGGGTTTTGGTATCAAAGAACAATCTCCTCAGAGTTGAAGCATATCCTGTACAACCTAGATTTGATTTGTTTTCCGGATTGAATCATCAGCCTGACACATTACCGGGTGATCCTATATATAAGGTATATCTGGATAGTGAATATTTGAATATATCTCCATTCACTTCTTTTAAAACCACTAAAAGGGATCATTACACGCAGGCAAGGAATAGAATCTTAAAAAATACTGGACAGCTCGAGGAAGTACTAGTGTATAACTCACGTGATGAAATAATGGAAGGAAGCATAACTAATGTGGCATTTAGGCGAAATGATAAATGGGTCACCCCTATGATAACTTGTGGATGTCTTTGTGGAGTTGTAAGACATTATCTACTCTCTACTGATGCTATAGTGGAGGACACAGTTCTGAAGTCTTCTGTCAAAGTTGGAGAATCTGTTCTATTATTCAATGGCATCATCGGTGTTTGTGCAGGTATTATAAGTGAACGTGAAGTCTGAGATCTTTAGTAGCATAAGTCATTCCCCTCTGGTAGTGGGTTGGCTCATATTGGATTTATGGACCCGTTCATGGGACTGCATCATCACTAGAAATTATTTCTATTTGTAATTTGAATATTAAAAACCAATTATGAAGACAGAGCGTAATCACGAGAGGACGGGTCTGAAGCAGAGCCAAGATACCGGATGCACGACTCCCCGAGTGCAGAGATAGGATAATAATCTGATACAGGCTATTGGAAAAAAGCAAAATAAAATATTCTATTTCTATAGCATCCTTAAATTCTCCTCCCACCTACCATCTACATATCACATTCCGTCTATAAATGCTTCCCACACTGATCCCACATGAGATAAGTCAATACACAACCGCTGATAATTTTTTCTATAAGTCGATCAATAACTCTCTTTGGTCTTTATCATTATATCCTAAAATATATAATATACTCTGAAGAGATTTTGTATTCAATCGTGATGGTGCCTTTTTTTGAACTAAAGGCTTTGCATTCCACGCAATACCAAATCCAGCAATTCCCATCATTTCTAAATCGTTTGATCCATCACCAACTGCAACAGTTTTATTCAAATGTATACCTTCTTTAGAGGCAATTTCTTGTAAAAGTTCAGCTTTAGCAGAACTATTAATTATTCTTCCTAAAGTTCTTCCAGTTAAGAACTTACCATCTTCAGATACTTCAAGATTATTTGCATAGGCATAATCAAGTCCCAGTTTTTCTTTCAGCCATTCAGCTAAAGGTATAAAACCACCACTAAGAACAGCCAATTTGACACCTTTTCGTTTTAATGCACGACATAATTCATATGCTCCAGGGGTTATCGTAATTTGAGTTTTTAATGAATCAAAAACTGTAGCAGGGGCTCCTTCTAATAATGATACTCTTCTCTTTAATGATTCAGTAAAATCAATCTCACCATTCATTGCTGCAGCAGTGATTCTAGACACTTCATCTTCAACATCAACATAAGCAGCTATCATATCAATGACTTCTTGCTGAATTAAGGTTGAATCCATATCAAAAACAAACAAACCTTTGTCAGTTCTATATTCTCGTTCTGCTGGTTGTAATATGATATCAACTTCATTAGATGAGGAAGAATTATCAGTAGTTAAATTATACAAGCTCTGTCTAAGAGCAGTTAAGACACTAGAATCCACATCCAAATAGAAATCCATAGCTTTAATCCCTTCTTCATCTGATGATTCCGTTTCCGATCCACTAAGGATTTCTGGTCTTAATACTGTCCCACCTTCGGTTCTAACCACCTTTTCAAATTCGTCAATAAACGTAGGGGTAATACCCTTGTCACTAATAAGCGTAGCCACATATGACATTGCAGTGCGGACTAAAAAAATTATCTAGGAAAGATCTATCCAATCCAAGGCTTATCCTGAAAGTATCTATATATCTAGACACCTTGGAAGATAAGAAACCGTCACTAATTTTTTTTTCAAAATCAATGTATTTCACGTGTTGACTCACTATCAAACGAAATGACATGTGAGATGCGGCTTAGATCACGGTCAATGCGCGTATCTGACGTGAAATTTTTATAGCGAGGTTTTATAAAAGTTTATATGCTCATAGTAACTCATGCTGAGAAACTGGTGGTAGGCCTGATGTAATAAACTTAATAGCCATTAATAGCCATTCTAATGAACGATCAATAAGGAAGGATAATTTTGAGTGAGAATAGAGGAATGAAAAACTTAAGCTGTTAATTGAAAGTTGATGAGGTGTATGAGTAAAAGTGAGGTACTTCGGGACCAATGTAATCAACGGTGAGGCAACATATTCTTATAACGATAACTTAGTGAAAAGTTAAAATACAACGTTCATCAGTTCTCTCACTTCTACTGCCTCTCTTTCTTCTGCGAAGTTGTTTCCGATTATTTAAAAGAGTTTAAACTAACTGTTCATTAACTCGATTGATAGTGGAGGATCGAATAGAGTTTTTATATATTTATATATTCGGTTGAACCTTTGTCTTCATTTGGCTTGTTTTTGGCGGAGCTCTTTTCCTTTAGGAGTTTAACATTTGTTTAGCTTAGTTCTTATTAAGTTGTATTCCGGTTTCATCTAGCCTGATTTCGAATATGGTTTTAGTTGATCAAGCAACTTTGGATCAACTCAAACCATGGGTTGAACAACAATTAGCACCTATCGCTGAGGCGGATGTTGATGTATTGGGAGAATATGTTCTGGCATTATTGAAACATGACTTACCAATAAATGAGCTTCGTAAAATGTGTGAGGAACAACTGCAAGATTTTTTACATGATAATGCTAAGCCATTTGTCAGTAGTCTAATGGATGCATTGGAGTATGCTAGTGGATATGATCCTAATCAAAGCTCTGGTGCAGCTATTTCGGGGAATCCTTCTGTTTCAACTGCTTCGACTTCTGGTATAAGTAATAATGGCAGTGCTGGTGAGAATCAATTCCATGGTCAAGAGCAGTTCCGTAGAAACTTTAGAACTAATAGGGATAGAGATTTAGGTGTGGCTACGGGTGAATATGAGGGTAGTAATGATATCCCTCAAAGGATCCCACAGGGTCCTCGAAATAGCCTTCCTCAGGCTCCTCGACAAGGTCATCATCGACAAGGCTTCTCTCAGGGAGTCGCCCAAAATCCATCGTATTATGATCAAGGTATTCCTGTAGATGGTGTTTCTCGAGGATATGACCAAGGGGGACAACTTGGTGGTCAGTACGATCCAAGTCAACCTACTAATTATCCCTATCCGATGATGCCAGGTATACCTCAAGGAATGGATGGTAGTTTCATCCCACAGGCACAGTTCCTTGGTGCAGCCCCGGTCCCTAATAAACAGGGATTCGTACCTCCATTTAACTTGGGTCCTCAGAGTCAGATGATCGGATTTCCACAACAACAGTCTGGTGGGAATGGGAGAGGTGGTGGATGGAGAAAAAATAAAAATGGTAGATTTAGAATCAATAATAATAATACCAGCCAGGACAGAAATAGTAGCAACGGTGGTGGCAGTAACTTTACATCACCCCTAGCTGGCAAAAAAGTGGAGAACGACTATTCCAGCACTAAGCTTATTGTGGAAAAATTACCGGATGATAAATTTAATGAATCTTCTGTCCGAGAATATTTCTCTAAATTTGGAACAATAACTGATCTCACATTAAACAATGGACACAAGGTTGTAGAGCTTGAATATGAAGCCCATGATCAGGCAAGAGCTGCTTATGAATCACCTGAAGCCATATTCGGCAATCGATTTGTCCGCGTTTATTGGAGAAAGCAGAAACAAGATACAGGAGATCCAAATTCTGTTGTGACACCTGCAATAGATGTTGAAGCGGTTCGAAGAATTCAAATGGCCAAACAACGTGAATTCGAAGAGAAAAAGGCCAAACGCCTGGAATATGAATCTAAAATGCAAAAAGTTCTAGAGATGAAAACTCAGATTTTGAAAGAGCAACAGCGTATCTTATTGCAGCAATCAGCTGCTGCTGGTGGAAACTCAAATTCTACTGAAGCTTTGAAACTACAGTTGGAAGCACTCAAAGCCGAAGCTGAGAGTTTAGGAATATCGTCTGAGCATAATAATACCACAGTGACTCGAGGACGTGGTGGATACCGTGGGGGTGGTTATCATCCTTATGCTAGTAGAGGTCGAGGGGGAGGATTTGGAGCTGCTGCAAGGGGTGGGAGAGGAGGGTTTGGATCGCTCCCTAGAGAGAGGTATAGTCTTGATTTAAGACCTAAATCTGTACTTGTATCGCCAGTACCTGCAGACAAAGAAGAAGCTCTACGCAGCCATTTATTATCTGTTGGTGAATATGATAGTGTTCGCCGTAGTCCAACGACTGAAGGTTTTATTGTTGACTTCAAAGACCGTAAATCTGCTGAGGTATTCTTTAAGGACAATAATATCCCTGAAGTTGGGTCTGTGGAAATGCAATGGGAGAGATCTAATTCAAAACTTGCTTCGCCTTCTCCACAGCCAGATGCGATGGATACTAATTGAACGAGAAATGTTGTATATATTCCATAAATGTGTGTATCTACCCACCAGTGGTTTATAATAATTTATTGTATGATTTGTATATTTAGTTGGGATAGCAGGCCGTCAAGCGTGGTCTGACATCTCATTTGGACTTTCACGAGTAAACCTCGCGACCTAATAATAATCCTCGTGCACTATTGCCATATAATAATATTAGTAAAACGTGTAAGTATCTTTGATCAAGTTAACGAAAGTGATCTACATTGGACCCTGCATAGTGTAGCACATATGCGGATTATCTGGGACGATCGTTTCCATTAATGGAACAGAATATCTGATCTGATATAATCGGAAAATTCTAATATCAACTTTATAAGTTCAAGTTTATGAAGACATACATAGAATACATGAAGTTCCGAAAAAATGATTCAATGAATTACATTCATAAATAACTGGAAAATGGGTGCTGGGCTTTAATAAGAAGCAAAATGGCTTGAAATATGTGAGGCAAATGATTACATAAGATATTACTTAATATAATTTATAGCTTGCAGGTTACATACGTACATACATACAGATTGCATTGGCTCACTCTCCAACGGTCTTAACCTCAAACGAAGTCAGTGCTAGGTTCGGGCTATAGGCAAGAAAGAGATACCAAAGAATCTCAACCTCGAGCGAAGCGAGCCATGGGGTTCTGGTAATACTCCCCAGCCGACGGACGCAAAGTAGTAGTAGCCGCGCGCGCGCGCTCTCGTGGGGTTACCCGGCTTAGTTTTCCGCCGGCTTAGTTTTCCGCCGGCTTTAACATGTCGCTTCTCCAGATTCGCATATAAATTATTAGTGAAATCGCTGACTGATAAGAAGTTCTCTTTCTATTTGCCTCTCTATCTTGTGTTCTTCAGTTGAGAATGGCTATAAAGGACCGACAAAGGGGAGCAAGTATGTTCATTGAACGAATATTTTCCGATTGTCTTACGTTTCGTTTTCTAACAATTCAGCCAAGAGAAATTATGAAGAGGCAGATCTGAGTGATGATTACTCAGATAGTTCTGCGAACACCAGCTATGGCGAAGATGAAGATGATGAAATTGAAAATTTACCAGGTATGATATATTGGAGCTAAACACTATTTTGTTTTGCTCTTGATTCAAGTAACGCATCAGAGTGGTTCACGAAATGACTAACGAATAGCGATTCCAAAGGTTCATTTGAAAATCCATCAGACTCAAGAAACGGTCGCTGCTGATGTGGCGGCGACAGAGAATTCCGTCCCAGATGGTGTGTCAAATATGTTTGGAAAGTCAGATTTCTCATATTTAAAACTAAAACCGGACCATGCATCCAGACCATTGTGGATTAACCCTGAGGATGGAAGAATCATCCTGGAAAGTTTCTCACCTTTGGCCGAACAAGCGCAAGATTTTCTGGTGACTATTGCGGAACCAGTTAGTAGACCAAGTCATATTCATGAGTATAGAATAACTACATATTCTTTGTATGCAGCTGTTTCTGTGGGATTAGAGACAAATGATATTATCTCAGTTTTAAATAGACTATCCAAGGTACCGGTACCGAAGAGTATTATCTCCTTTATCCATAGCTGTACTGTATCATATGGTAAAGTGAAATTAGTTCTTAAGCATAATCGGTATTTCGTTGAAAGTTCTCATGCCGATACATTACAAATGTTACTCAGAGATTCAGAGATAGGGCGATTAAGAATAGAAGCATCGGAAACGGTAACGAAAGATGGACTTGTCACTGAAAAAGCACCTACTGCTGGTGACTTGGTTATTCCAGGAACAAAGGCTGCGGTCGCGAGTCATAACAATAAAAATGGATCGAATACTTCAAATGGTGGTGAGAATGGTAATAATGGAACTGTGGATGATATTTTTTCGTCTATAGTAGATATTGAGCGTGACGATGATGATGACCTAGACGCGGTCCATTCGTTTGAAATTGCCCCTGATTCTGTAGAAGATGTTAAGAAACGATGTCAAGAGATTGATTACCCGGTTCTGGAGGAATATGACTTCAGGAATGATCTGAGAAACCCGGATTTGGACATTGACCTCAAACCATCAACCCAAATCAGACCTTATCAAGAAAAAAGCCTTAGTAAAATGTTTGGTAATGGTCGAGCTCGATCAGGGATTATAGTTTTACCCTGCGGTGCGGGGAAAACTCTGGTCGGAATCACTGCTGCATGTACTATTCGCAAAAGTGTCATTGTCCTTTGTACTTCATCAGTATCTGTTATGCAATGGAGACAGCAGTTCTTACAATGGTGTACAATCCAACCGGAAAATGTCGCGGTTTTCACTTCGGATAATAAGGAAAAATTTCAGGGTGACGCCGGTTTGGTAGTATCAACATATTCAATGGTAGCCAATACTCGTAATAGATCACATGATTCACAAAAAATGATGGATTTTTTAACCTCTCGTGAATGGGGGTTTATTATCCTTGATGAAGTCCATGTTGTACCTGCAGCAATGTTTCGAAGAGTCGTGACAACGATAGCGGCACATGCTAAGTTGGGTTTAACTGCAACGCTTGTAAGAGAAGATGATAAAATTGATGATTTGAATTTCCTAATTGGACCTAAACTTTATGAGGCCAATTGGATGGACCTTGCACAGAAGGGGCATATTGCTAATGTCCAGTGCGCGGAGGTATGGTGTCCCATGACTTCAGAATTCTATCAGGAATATCTTCTAGCTAATGCTCGTAAGAGGATGTTACTTTATATTATGAATCCGACCAAATTCCAGGCCTGTCAGTTTCTGATTGAATATCATGAAAGAAGAGGTGATAAAATCATTGTTTTCTCCGATAACGTCTATGCGTTGAAGGCATATGCTTTGAAGCTTAGTAAGCCTTTCATTTTTGGAGGTACCCCTCAACAGGAACGAATGATGATTTTAAAGAATTTCCAATACAATGATAACGTTAATACAATCTTTTTATCTAAGGTTGGTGATACTAGTATTGATTTACCCGAGGCAACATGTTTAATTCAAATCTCATCTCATTATGGTTCTAGAAGACAGGAAGCACAACGTTTGGGTCGTATTTTGCGTGCTAAGCGTAGAAATGATGAGGGATTCAACGCTTTTTTCTATTCATTAGTATCGAAGGATACGCAGGAAATGTATTATTCCACTAAGAGACAGGCTTTCCTAGTTGATCAAGGCTATGCCTTTAAAGTTATTACTCATCTTCATGGTATGGAGAAATTGCCCAACTTGGCCTACTCTTCGCTTAGTGAGCGTCGTGAGCTTTTGCAGATGGTTTTATTGCAAAATGAGGATGCCGCTGGACTTGAAGCTGGTGATGATGCGGATAATTTCGTTGGCAGAGGCTCCCAGACCAAGCTTTCGAAAGCAAAAAGAGCTGTGGGTTCGTTGGCCAGTTTGGCCGGTGGAGAAGATATGGCTTATATTGAATACAACAAAAACAAAAACAAAGAGCTGAAGGCTCATAATCCGGTTATCCGCAAATATTATTATAAGAAAAAATGATAAATTACTTTTTGCAAAAGAGAGATTACTTGATATTATTGCATTATTATATATAGGACAAATTAAAATATAGGGTGTTTTACATGATATATTATATATAGGACATAAATAAATTAAAATACAGGGGGGTTTAAACATGATATGTTATATAGCCAGGTCTTGGTCAGACCTCATCTGCTGGATTTGAGCTGCAAATGCTGTCGCTCTCAGGGAAGTTCAAGATTGCTTTTCCGCTTCTGGCGATGGATCGGGGCCAACGAGGGCTAAGGATTATGCTACCCGAGCAAGAGCTCAGGAGAACAAGCTGTCGGATCAACATGTAGGAACGAGCCCATTCATTTGTCAAAGATAAATTAAGAAGTAATATTGCGTTAATCAAGTATAGTCAAGTCAAAACATAAGCCATTCCCTACCGCCACCATCATTGGTCATTCAAAGTTTCATACACACCTCTTCCTTAGTTTCTTTCCAATGCTCTTCTAAGCTGATACTCAGCACTCCGACCATCATCATCGGAAAGATAAACCACACTCTCCACGTCATCGACACTAACTGTAGCAGTTGCACTTGGCGTTGATAATTCGGAATATGATGCAATAGATGAACCAGTACGAACCCAGCTGGCATCAGACATGGTATCATCACCATGAGGACTGGCATATAATAATGAGGGTTCTTCACTAGTAACGGAGTCGGTACGAGTTCGCAAGCTAATATTTTCACTATAACTCATGCCATATGAAGCTGGTGTAGTACTATTAAGATCTTGAAAATATCGCTGCATTAACTGGTCATCATTATTTTCGATTCCACTGGTCGTCATATTTACAACACGACGTCTTATATTATCATTTGTAGTATCCAATCTAGACCCAACCATACCTGTTGATGATGTGTTACGGATAATTGTAACACCGTTCGATGATGATTGACCCGTAGTATAATAGGAGACGGAATCACCAGGGAAAGCCGTTTCATATGTACGCTGACTACTACTACCAGAATTTGAAGCAGTCGCTAAAGTTCGATCTAATGAGGATAACGAAGAAGACGACCTTCCATCATGTACTATCTTATGATTAAGCTCTTCCATATCAAACATTTCACCTCCTTGATCATATGACGGAACTTGTTGTTGGTAGTAGAAATCTCGAGGCTTATCATAAAGGTCAGCGTCATCATTTGGATCGAACGGTGGTGGTGCTCCTCCATTAGATGTCGTCGTCATTTCACGGCCCCTTCTACCACCAGAAGCGGGTTCAGGGCCTCTCCTTAATCTTCTTTCAAGTCGTTTTCGTTCAATAATTGCCCTAATCTCTTCTCGATTAGCATAAACAGCTGCACTAACGCCTACTATTAAGCCGGCCACCAATAGAATAGGAACTAAAAATGTTAGTTTATTACAGAAAAACAAAATTATACATCCGCTTCCTATTACCACCGGACGACAGATAAAGCATATGCTCCAAGTATCATTCTCTCGCTCCGCCTGCTTGTCCGTCTTCATCATCCCTCAGACACCTAGGGCTCTTCGACCTTGAGTCATTCAAAATAACTTCATCTAATTGTGACACAACCGACTAGTCCCGGCATTCTTCTGAGTATCACACTAACAACAGTTGCCAACAACTATTCCCAAAAAACTGCATAAGGCAAAGCTTCCAAATCTATATTATAACTTACCATGATAAGGCATTTTGGACGTTTCAAAAAATCTTATATAATGCTTTTTAAAATCAAAAATGCAGATATTTCTTCGACGAAGAACTTCTTCTAATTACCACAAATTCCTGTCACAATACAAATAGCTCCAAATATGTCAAAAACTTGAAGCCAAAACCTTTTGGCTGAAGTTTATATTATTACCCCAACTCTTATAAGAAACCAGAGATACAATTATAAATTTTTTTTTGATCGATATGGTAAGAAGCCAAGTCATATGTACGTCGATAACTACACAGCCTTTAGTTACATATATTTAGAAGCAGCGGTGTTAACGTAAGTATCATATAATATGCTTGGGTAAGGGTAGATAACCCACATGATTGTCACGATACAAATTATTACTGCATGTAATACATGTATATATTTATCGCCGCCTACTAGGCCTAAAATGGATATGTTAACTGACGATCTATCATGGTATGTCAGTCAAAAGGCGTCATCCACGCCACGGGCGGGGGCCAGCTACTCCGGCTGGGGATATTTCCTCCGGTGGCCGAAGCTCTGCGCAAGAGAACAGATCCAGGGGCTCGCTTCAGCCTATATTTATGCAAGTAGGACATCCGCTCTATCTTATAAATTGAAGTAGTAGTACACTATTGATAACTTGGGATGAACCACACTCTCTTAGTATTGAGACATGAGAGATGTAGTTGTGGCTATGGGAAGAGGATTACAGTTCAAAATGAAAATGCAGCTACCTTTATTGGTCGTTATTAGTTCGTCTATGTTATCGTTAATACAGATATATATATATAAGCCTCCCTATAAAGAAATTGGGGAGTCGGTGGATTGGGTCTAATCAATCAGTGAATTTGTAACTTCCTGATGCCATGGTTATACTTCCACCTCGGTAGCTTCCTTTCTTCATTTTATTCTTATTTTTGGTGAAGTCTTTGCCTCTAACTTTTCCTAATTTATCATTAGCAATCTCTCCCCAAGTTCCTGCTGCTCCTTTATATGTGTTGTCAGTGAGAGCATCGTGATCAAATTGGACTTTAGATCTATCAATCCTAGAGAAATATTTACGGTCACCAGGCGCAGGACTGCCTGACTGGGAAAGAGATTCAGATCGGGATTCGGGTATGGAAGATGGTAGACTATCATCAGTCAGAGTGGTCGTGATAGTGGTAGTAGAATTGGTGATTGTTCCATTAGGTGTAGCTGTGGTGGCTATAATAACTTTTTCTTCTTTTTTAACTTTTTTAGTAACGGGTTTAGAGTCTGAATTTGAATCTGAATCGGAGTCGGAAGAACTGTCAGATGAAGAGGAATCTGATCGAGATCTTTTCTTCGATTCTACTTCGTTGTCCGAGTCAGAAGATGAGTCAGAAGATGAATCCGAAGATGAATCCGAAGATGAATCCGAAGATGAATCCGAAGATGAATCCGAATCTGAATCCGAACTTGATGATGAAGAAGACGATGAAGAAGACGATGAAGAAGACGATGAAGAGTCCGAGGAAGAGTCCGAGGAGGTTTCAGAATCAGAGCTTGAATCAGAATCAGAATCAGAGCTGGACTCTTCATCATCTTTGGTGTCCTTGATGACTTTAGTGTCCTTTGAATCCTTTGAAATTTTGGTACCCTTCGAATCCTTCGAAATTTTGTCTTTAGACTCCTTAATTTCTTTATCGTCATCGTCATCTGAGTCCGAGTCTGAATCCGAATCTGAATCCGAGTCTGAGTCTGAGTCAGAAGATTCATCATCAGAATCTTCATCAGAGCTCGATCCATTATCACTTTCACCTTCACTCTGTAATGAAGCAGTACTCGATCCACTTTCATCCTTGTTAATAAATTCCTTCATAGTTCTATTATTCTTCCATAACCAAAATATTGCTTCAAGTGGGAAACCCGAAGACAAAGTACTGTCAAGTTCTACTGATGAATCAACAATCTTTATCTCCTTTCTCAGAGCTTTGACGGTCTTTTCGAACCCAGATTTTTCGAGGTACGCTACCACAGTAGGTAAAATATCCTTCAAAGGAAGACTTGGTGCTGAATCCATCTTTAATTTGTGCTCGCGAATCAATAAGATATGTTAGAATAGATGAGGTTGTGAAAGAAAAAAAAAATTTCAGCCCTTCTGAAAAATATTTTTGTATCGTTGATATGCAAGACTAAACCAGATCTCAGCCGTTCGATGAAGATCATCAGCTGTAGCAAGCTAGTTACTGCAACAACATTAACTTATCGCCGGACGGTTGTGTGTCCCTGCATGCGCTGGTTCAGTAGGGCTATCATTAGTTTGACTTGTACTCGGGCAGACGTTGTGGGTTCTTGTCTTCGTCAGTTTTGCTGTTACTGCTGTAAGCCAACAATATTAACCTTTGTTGGCAATTGCTGACTCTGAGCATCCTCTCGAAGGGCCATTGGGCCACCGCTCCAATCTCGGGAAAAGGTACTCATCGCGATAAGAGCTAATTATAAATTATTTCATTAAATTACATACTTTGTAATTTCTAAAAATACAAAAATTCATTAAAAGTTCAACAAAATCATTCATTACTCATGCCCTACCTCCCCAACCTTATTAATATTCATCGTTTCTGCGTTATTGTCCATCTGTAATTGAGAGTTCCATTCTTCCACAACCAAGTTTTCATAACGCTCGAGTCCTGATTGAACATGAAGCTTGAAAGAAACAATAAATGTTATCATTTCATTTAAATCATTATTCATTTTAGTTCGAGAGGCAATAACAGCATTCTTTACCTTATCATACTCAATAGCAATATCATGACATCGTTGTTCCATTTGTAATAAACCCTGTTGACTAGCGACTTTCATACTATGAAGGTCACGTTCGAGTTGTTCAATCTTAGTATTAGAAGTGGCAGCTTCCGAATTCATAGTTTCATAAAGTTCATCATAGGTAACATTATTTGCATTGAGTCTCGCTTCTAAAGTTTCCACTTGTTCTCGTTTTTCATTAAGTGCTTCAGAAATTCTATCTAATTGCTCTTGAACACGAATAGATTCATCCTGTGCATGATGAACTCGTTGACTTATTTCATTACGTTTATTTTGAAGAGCAGGACGAACGGAATTTTTTAAATCCTGTTGGCCATCAAGTAATTGATCCGGCCTTAAACCAAGCTTATCATCAGATAGTGGCGATTCCAAATAAATATGAAATTCTTCAACTGTTGCGATATCAACTCGATATAATAAAGAATGATAGTGTTGAAATAATTCTTCCAAAATTTCAAGCTCTCGTTGAGCCGCCAATTCGATGCCATTCATTTGTTTATTCATTTCATCCTGCCTTGTATCAAGTTGTTCAAGAGCTTTTTCCAATTTTTCTCTCTCAGCATTCATTCGATCGATATCTGCTGGTGTTAATCCCTGTGCACTAATTTGATCCTGAAGAGCAGCCTTTTCTTCTTGGACAGCTTTTAATTCTTGAGTTGAATTTTCCAGTTCTATTAATAATCGATCAATTATTGAAGTCCATTTTGCCTTTCTGGATTCCATAGCATCTATGTAGGCAGTGAATTTAACCAGATCACTCTCTAGAGCTTCTCGCTTTTTCTCTAATGCTTCTAAAGATTCGGCTTCCTTATTAAGTTCATTATATCTCTTACGGACTTGTTCGATTTCTGCTTCCGCTTCTTGGACACTAGCTTGAACCGATTCTGAAAATTGACTGATTTCATGCTGTGCTTCAGCCTGATATTCAGAAAAATCATGTTCATTTTCTAAATGGGCTCTATAGGACTTTGCAGCATATCGATCTAAGATTTGACTTAAGACTCCCTCATCAGAACTCTGAGCATTTTCAGTTTCCCAGTCATAATATTCCATACTTAAATTCAATTGTACCATCCAATATAACATAGCCATGAATACAGGCCAATTCTGCCCTCCAACAGCAGCAATTTGTGATTTATTTATTGACTCTAGATATGGATATCGTATGGTCTTTAATAAGAAATAAACTTCATTATCGATAGTTTTTGTAAATCTGTAACCAGGATCCAATCTTCGATAAAGCCACTGAAATAACATGACGAAATCCTTTTGAGTTGGTGCTTTTAAAGTTTTGGGCGTTAAAGGATGGCGCATTTCCAATTCGAAATTATTAGTTACTAGATATTCATGAATCTCTTGAGAAATTTGTGCCTGATAAGAGCGATCTCTTAATGGTCTTGGATCACGGGTAGAACCCGCTAAACTTGATGTTGTTGGAATAACAGGAGCACCCATTGAATACATGTTAGTACCAGCACCACTAGTACCAGCACCATTTCCAATCATACCATTATTACCCATTCCAATTCCAAATGAAGAAGACCGGGGCGCGAGAGATTGACGTAATTGTGGTCTAACACTACTAGGAGGTGGTAATATCGCTGTTGTTGTACCACTAGGAATTATACTTTTTCGAACACTTCCAGGCATCTGTAAGCCTCCATTACTAGATCCGGTATTACCATTACTACTAAAGCCACTATTTATACTAGTGGGTTCTGATCCAACAACAGCCGCCAAATTCCTATTGAATACTCCACTTAATCCACGAGAAGGTACGATTGATGTTCGAATTCTATTAGCTGCAACACTTGCACCACCCCCTCCTCCTCTAAGTACTGATGATGGCGGTTGACCAAATTGACCTGGCGCTAAAGAAGGACGGTAAGATGGCTTTCGAATGTTCTTATTCGACGCCGGTGTGGTCATTGTGTTCAAGGACTGAGAGTCCAGAACTGACAAGGGTTGTTGATAAAGTTGATGATAATTAGTAGGAGCCTTAGATTTCTGTGGATCCAAACGAACTGAAGTCGCTTCCCGCTGCATCTGGCAGGAATCTTGTTGATATTAGAATTAAGGCAAAAATCAAATATAAAGATATATCTATGAATGTGGTAGAATATGGCAGTGATCAAAAAAGCGCGTCGTGGAATCAAAATATTGAAACTTCACGATAAACTTACAGAGCTTATCGTTAGTATTGTTACTATGGTAACGAGCCGCAAAATATGTGGCTTTTGAAGCTGGTGCGGCTTGGAAGTTCGACACCCGCTATAATGCTCAGTAGCAATCGAATTGATATAAATCTCGAGTTCTTCTTTATTCTTTTTCGTTTGCCCCGAGCTCTAGTCTACCGGACTCTACCTAATAATTCTCTCGTTACGTAGTCAACCACTCCAACCCAGCCGTCGTAGGCATACTTCGCGCTCTCGGTCTCTCTTCGGCAGCTAATCCACCTCGCTTCTTTATAACGAACCTAGAGGTTGGGGTATTGAACCATATGCAGCTCTATCCTATAACTATGGGCATAGAGCGGAGAGAGAGGGGGTTGACATGTACCTATAGCGGGGGCATCGCGAACGTGCAAACGTTTTAACGTTAAATTTAAAGATTAGCCGTATCAGAGTGAAAAAAAATCTGGGGGTTAGTGCTTCGGGCAGGAGGACCACCAAATTAATCTCTTTCTTTCTTCTATTTATACGAAGGAAATATTTTTATCTAAGGAATATTGTCTAGAATAAGTTTGTTTAGCTACAGATAGCGTGTGTATATATAAATCATCTAATCATGATATCTAGGCTGTCTACAAGAACCCTGGTTCTAAGGCTAAAATCATCGTCATCATCAGCATATTCATCATCATCTATGTCTTTTATAAGACAAATTCATGTTATTAAAACTGTAGCAGAATTGAGAAGTTGGAGGAAAACTCAGGTAGTTGAAAATAAAACAGTAGGTTTTATACCTACTATGGGGGCTTTACATCAAGGTCACCTCAACCTGGTCAAACGATCAAGATCCGAAAATGATTCAACTGTGGTATCAGTATTTGTAAACCCTTCACAATTTGCTCCTCATGAAGATTTAAATAATTATCCTAGAAATATTGATAAAGATATTGCTAAATTAGAAGAAATCGAAAACGCAACTATGAACGTTGTTCCTAGTTCTGGTTCAACTGTATCCTCCCCCCTTGTAGTATTCTTACCTTCTGTAGAAGAAATGTATCCATCAGGCATAACTTTAGATGTTTCTGAACAAAAAGGTGCATTTGTGGAAGTCAAAGGGTTAAGTGAACAATTAGAAGGTGCTGTTAGACCCCAATTTTTCCGAGGTGTAGCAACAGTTGTCACCAAATTACTCAATGTAGTAACTCCTGATCGTGCTTATTTTGGTCAAAAAGATATTCAACAGAGTATAGTTGTCAAGAGATTGGTTAAGGACCTTTTATTACCAACTGAAATTGTTGTTGCTAAAACTTCTCGAGAACCTAATGGTTTAGCTATGAGTTCCAGAAATGAGTATTTAACAGTCGAGAGTCGTGAAAATGCCAAAATCTTATTTGAATCTCTTTCTGCTGGAGAAACTGCCTATCTAGTCAATAATAAGACATCCCGTGAAGAGATCCTTGAATCAATTGAGAAGAGTCTTGAATCATCTTCGATGTACATTGAAATTGAATATATAGCATTATCTGATAAAGATACTCTAGAGGAACTTTCCCAAGTCACTAAAGGGACCGGTGCTATAATTAGTGGCGCTATCCGAGTCCCTAACAAGGTTGGTACAATGACCAGAATCATTGATAATATTATACTTGACTAGTATACTCTCTTTGTATATTGGATGGTCATGTTTTCTTAGTTCAATTATGTATTTTGTGCGATCATATTGAAAGGTTTTCGAAGACTTTATAGAAAACAAATTCCAATTCAGAACCGGTATGATATTTTTTGGCTTATCGAAGGCTCCCCTTTCCATGTATATACATATCAAAAAATTTGTACAATAACATATTTTCTACATACCCCTCCTAAACGACTTCTTTGCCGTCCCGGGAAGAACCACTACACTCTTTTTCTTCTTCTTTTGCTTAGATGCTGTTCGAATCTCTGATTCTTTAGCTGCTTCAAATTCTTCACGGTCTTTCTCAATCTGAGCTTCTAATTCCATTTGGCGAGAATATGCAATTTCCGTCGATTTCTTTTCTGTCGCAGAATACCCCTTCTCCTTGATACTATAAAATACCCCACCAAGCTCGGCAAGCCAGTGTGGGTCTACAGCTGTAACAGTTGACATGAATTGTTTGGATGTGAGTACCAATTCATGATAAATAACGTAATCAGGTAAATATCCAAGACCATATAAAGCAGACGTAGGATGAAGCTGCATAGTAACGTGGGTTCTCAAATTAATATATTCTCCTAGACCTTTAACTTTTGCTGCTTGATGGAAATATCCACTACAGATACATTTACGAATGATATCCCAATCTCCTCCACATGATTTCGAGGTGATTTTTTGCGATTCAAGGATAAAACTCAACTGTTCACGAACTTCTTTCGCCCTTCTCAACGATTTCGAATGAAGAAAATGTCTTGCACACCATGCATCTGAATATTTATTGCTTTTCCATTGAGTATAAACATGTAATAATGTCAAATGATCCGATTCTGGAACGAAAAACTTTTCCCGAGCTGCATCTGATTCTTCCTGTCGTTCTTTTGGCCGATAAAACACTGAAGGTGTGGATAACATAGATACAATAGTAAGCATTTCTTCCGAGCAACCATATTCTATTGACATTATCATCAACTTTGATAATGATGAATCCATTGGGAAAGAAGCCATTTTTTTACCCAAGCCTGTAAGCTGACCGACATTATTTAATGCACCTAATGCCCACAGTTCATACAGACTCGCTGTCATAGTATCCATAGGAGGAGGATCCATAAAATCAAATTCTAAAAGATTATCTACACCTAATGACTTAAGTAATAACAAACTATTCGACAAATTAGTTCTTTGGATTTCGGGTATCGTCTGTGAGTACATTTCTTCTTCTTCTGCTCGTTCGGTATATAGCCTATAAGCAAAACCTTTCCCAGTTCTACCAGCACGTCCAGATCTTTGGCTAGCATTAGCACGAGATATTGGAGTAATCTGCAACGTATCCATACCCATTTTTGGATTATATACTCTAAGCTTTGAAAAGCCGCTATCAACTACAAATGAAATTCCATCCAGAGTCAACGAGGTTTCAGCAATATTGGTAGCTACCACCACCTTACGACTACCTTCAGGAGCAGGTTCAAATATTTTGGCCTGTAAATCAGCTGGCATTTGAGAATAAATAGGTAAAACTTCCAATGGTGAAGGCTTATCTAATAATTGAAGTCTTTCTGCAAGGATTTGACAAGTTGCCTCGATATCCTCCTGACCAGTCATAAATACTAAAATATCACCCGGTCCATTGGATTGAATATGAATTGATAATATCTGCTTCACTGCTGCATCCACATAATCTTCTACAGGGGCCCTGGAATGAAATACCTCTACAGGGAAAGTTCTCCCGGGGATAGTAAATTGCGGAGCATCGCCATAAAATTTAGAGAATCTATCCGCATTCAGTGTTGCAGAGGTAATTATCAGCTTAATGTCCCGCCTCTGTAAAAGAATTTTTTTAAACAACCCCATCAGAATATCAGTATTTAATGCTCTTTCATGGGCCTCATCCATTATAATGCAAGAATATTTTGTCAAACCGGAATCTACTAATGATTCTCGTAATAATACACCATCAGTCATATATTTAATTTTAGTAATATTGGGGGTGGTACAATCTTCGAATCGAATAGCGTATCCTACCTCTTCACCGAGCTTGACTTCCATCTCTTCACTGACTCGTTTAGCTACACTCATTGCTGCTACTCGTCGTGGTTGTGTGCATCCAATCATACCTCTTTTACCATACCCATCTTCAAGTAAGAATTGGGTCAATTGCGTTGTTTTACCGGATCCTGTTTCACCAATGACAACTACAACCTGGTTATCCCGAATAACTTTCAGTAATTGTTCACGGACTGCAAATGCCGGTAAAGATTGTCTTTGTTGCTTGAGTGATTTTTCCTTGCTGAATTTACTGACAGCCATTGATTTATCACTATTATCATTTTTCATATAATCAGAGAACTTGTTAGAAGATTTCGACACACTACCACTACCAACAGCGTTATCTCTGTCATCTTCATCATTGGTTTCTTTAATCCCCATGACACTACCTAATGTCGTACCGGCTAAACTAGCTGCTTGTCTTGCTTGTTGCTGCCTCTCTCTCTGCTGTCTTCGCTCTTTAACTAAATTACTACCTCTACGCGAGAACACAGCTAAATCACTCTGAGGATCTCGAACAGCTGATATTGGGTCCTTCTGACGAGTATATATCTGATGACCATCAAGAAATGGTGGTTTTAATGAATGTACAAACAAATGGACACGATTCTCTTCCTCATTATCAAAATCGAGATCTACCATAGTGGATCCCGAGATTCCAGATGTCCGCATACGGTTCTGTTCCCATAAATCTGAATCTTTTTGTTTCTGAGCAGAACGTAAAGAAATTCGTTTCTGAACTTTGGCTTCTAATTGGGCATCTCCTGCAGAGCCACCTCCAAAAAAATGGTCATTATCTGCGGCCGTAGATCCAAATTCATCAGCATTATACCAATCGCGATCGAGCTCTTCCCAAGTTTCCTCATCGTAATCATTGCGATCAGAATCACTATTATTTTTAAAGTTATTTTCTTCTGTGAGTTTATGAATGGGCTTTTTCTGCTGATGATCATTGATATTACGGGTATTTTTATCTTGGTAAGCTTTCAGGTCAGTTTCCGGAGATTTATTTTTCATTCTCTTTTGATCTCTCTCAGAGTTAGATAATGATAGTCGTTTACGACGAATTTCTTCCAGTCGTTGTCTTGCTGTATCAGATAATCCAGACCGTTGTTGTTGTTTCTGAATGCCATCATTAGTGTAAATTCTGGATTTCTGTAATAATGATGATTTCTGCTTGCCATCATCTTCTTCATCATAATAATTCTGCATGATTCTATCTCTTTTTACAACCACTTCCGATTCATTATTATGATGACCCACAATCCAATTTTTCCTGTCTTCTTGTTTTATAGATGTATCAATACCAGGTTCGGTCTTGATTTGAGGCAGATCTTTCTCTAACTTTATAACACCAACCTTTCTATTCTCATAGACATTGGTTAGAAAATCTCTATCGAACCTTCCGAAGGCCATACAGGCCCTAATGAAACTCTCTACATCCTGTTGACTACTAGCCAGTCGGAGTATTTGAGTAGCTATAATCTCATTTGGTCGATCTCTATTTAACTGTTTAACAATATCCTGAGCAAGTTTAGTAATATACTCGGGGGAGTAATCCATACTATAACCCCATAAAAGAGAATAACCAGACGAAGCAAATAAATTCTGGAATATCAGGATGTGATAAATTTAAAATGCTGGTATTAAGGTAAGTTATCTAATCTAACTTCTGGGTAGAGATTTCCTAAATCACAATAACAACCACAAATTGTTAAAAACATGGATAAGGGTTTTGACCAAAGCACATGACTTTTTTTCGGAATTTTTCAAGTCGTCTTCTTCCTTGACGATTTCTTTATTTCATCATTTGGTTATTATTTCTTCGTCTTCAAAAAGATCTTGTTCAGATTGGTTTATAATAATGAATTCAAGGATAAATCATCTTCGTAATTCCATACGAACAATAACTCGATATGCATCTTCTTCATCAACAGTTGTACCACCAACAGCAAAACCAAAATATACAAATCCAAGTCGAGAATCTATTCCAAGTCGATTCCCAACTCTTTATAACCCTAAGAGATCAGCAGCTAATAATAAGATCCAATTACCTGTAGGATTTGTTTATAATCCTGCTCCTTCTGCTCCTACTCCATATGAAACTCCTGCAGCATTTTTACCAAAAGGTGATAATCGTACAGTTATTCGAGATAGTAAACCATATCCAGTGGAAAAAATCCCCGCTTTGAAAGTACCAGAAGAGAAGAAATACACATTAACTGAGACGGATCTGATTGAGATTCATAACCTTAGGACCTCTGATCCAATTAAATGGACAAGAAAGGCATTGGCTGAAAAATTCAATTGTTCACCATTTATGATTTCAGTAGCATCTGGTCCTAATCCTGAATATACGGCAGAGATGGATCAAAGACTTGAGCAAATAAAGAGCACATGGTCTGCTCGGCGGTTAAGAGCACGTAATGATCGTCTACGACGAAGGAAGCTTTGGATCCGTGATGCATAGATAGCACTACTCTTTACAAGAGGTAGTTCTGATTTTGCGTTGATTAGTTATATTGTAAATAGAGATAATATGAAGTAAAATAAGCATTTTATATAGACATGACTAGTTCCCCATTCAAGCTCTATTTATTGAAAATCCCCGAATTCATCGTCATTGGTGGTTTCTTCTGTGTCTGCCGTTACTGCCTCCCCCGCTGTTGTCCTCCTAGATCTTCTCCGAGAAGGAGGAGGTGGAGGTAGAAGGGATGGAAGAACATTATTAGATTCGTCTTGATCTTTTACCGCCGATGTTGTTATAGTTGTTAATGAAGTTTTATCTGTTGACAAATGAATTGTCTGACCTTCTTTTAATGAGTAGTCTTTAGTGGTCGATATTGCATCATCTTTAGATTCAGGTCTTGAATGTCTCTTGAAATCCTGTAACGCTATATTGAATTCAAAAGATCCATTCCTATCCGGAAATCCCATTCCTAATACTGCCCTCCGGGATCCATCCACAACAGTTATCGCAAAGAACCTAGATGAATCAGCAGCCGCTACAACTCCGGTACCATCAGCAGAATACGGAGCCATAGCAAATAATTCACCATTTGAAGGGTCTTCGAATTTTAATTGGCATTCTACTTTACTACCACTGGTGTTATTTAATTCCGACTCAACCTCAACTACTCGAAGTCTACCTTGCCAAATAGGATTATCTACAGACCATTGAGTAGCACGATGACCACTATTACTCCGTAATGGAGGAATCGAATAAATATAAACTAACGGGCAAATATAGATTGATGTTTCTATTGGTTCAGTCATTATGGTTATATTATAAATAATTGGCATTTAGGAAGTTGGATGAAGATGGATCAGGATGGTTGGATGGGACTTCGATACAAGACACAGGGGTTCAATGAAATCGGATAATTACCCTAATATTTAACTCTCGTAATACTGACGGGGACTGTAACGCCAGATCCCCAGCTCAATATTATTCAATCCCAATCTCTTGCTCCTCTGGTAATCTAAATAAGTATCATGATCAAACATCTAACTTTCTTTCAAATTTGGTGTGTCTATCTTTCGCTCTGCAAAAGATTCAATTCAGCTATCATCATCTCTTCAGCGGACCAGGAACATGGAAGACGAGACTTGCATGCAGTAAGCACTTTAACCGCCGCATAAATAGAGGAGTTAATAATAAAGCCGCACATAATCCCACCATTTGATGCGGCTTCAATAATTAAGCCGCATGTAATCCCACCAGTCTATGCGGCTTCAATCTTATAATTTCCACTTACATTCATCGTCTCTTATTTGTTGAAATCTTTCTTTACAACTAAGACCAGAGAGATAGATGCGGTTATCGGTATGGCTCCAGTAGACTATGACGATGACGGTATGTTGGGATTGCTGATTGAGAGATATATTATGATTGATATAAACTAACTTAAATAGATCTCGTCGACTATGGTGATGATTACTACAGTGATGATGATAATCGTAAGTATCATATGGTCTGATCTATGAATAGTCATTGTTCTAACTCGAATAGCAATAGATTCAGAGGAAGAAGGTAATAAGATTGGTTGCTTGCGAAGTACAAATATTAATTGATCGTCGTTGCCGGAGCTGTGCTGAAATCTTGTTCACTCGCTACTCCTCGGCCACAAGGTCTGTCCAATTAATGCTAATTTCGTTCTAACAATTAGAAAACATCTTTATGAGTATAGCCCAAGTTAAATCACTTCTTGGTTCTTTGAAGGTGAAGGATAATGAAATCGAGAATTCTCTGTATCATTACGATTTTGATATCGACAGAACTGCTAAATATTTAAAGGAAAAGGCAACAAAGACAAAGCCTAATACGATTGCTAAAGGAAAACAACAATCGCCAGCAGCCACAACATCGCCTATAAATAGCATAACAAATATTTCATCTAATAAGAATAAGAGTGAAAACAAAGGTAAGTTATTTCATATTTTTTGGCTCCAGTTTGATAGTCTATTTCAAGCTTGGAACTTATTTGGTCCAGCGGGTTATATGTATCCTGGTTTCAATGCGTGCAGTTTCTAAAAGTTATCAAGGTCTTTCAGTTTCAGGATCATCGGACTCAACCAAACCACTTTCAAAATTAGCAGCTTTAGCTCAACAAAGAGCAGGTCGACAAGATGTGGCACCATTATCGATGACGACATCTTCTCCGACATTGCCATCGTTGACATCTGTAGGTCTACTTAATAGGATATCAACGGGAACTGAAAATAAGTCGTTATCATCATCATTATCGTCACTCCCGTCACGTTCGTCACTTTCATCGGCAAGAGCATCACTTTCATCATTTGTATCACAACAGCGAGGCGACTCTTCAATATCAAGCAATAATAAATCTTCACTCTTAAAAGGGAAGACCCTTTCGAATGAATCTTCAGCAATTGTTGATTCATCCCCGATTGGCTCCCCAAACAGAACCCCGTCTCCTCAGAGTCGTCCTCGTCGCAAGTGTGTGAAATGTTTTCCTGACCTGGACCTTGATATCTTGAAACTAACACTGGCGAAGGGTGAACAGTTACAAGCTCCTGTTTCCTCCGCATCGGCTTTCGGTATAATCTTTGGGGTGTCTAGAAACACCGTGTACAGAGCAGATGGGGTGGCTAGCACACTGTTCCCATTATCAGATGGTTATGAAGAAGTATTTAAGGCATTTAGTGGTCCTAGTCCTGACGATATAGTTCTTTCTGCTCAAGAGCAGGGATTTAGTAATCTGGATAAGAAAGTTGCCAATCTTAAATTATCGAAATCGGAACAGCCGCGACAGCAACAAAAATCAAAGGTTGCCTCTTCACCTGCAACCCCAACTCCATCTATAGATATCAATAGTGAGCTCCTACAGAGACCCATAAAGCCATCATTGAATTTTGTAGTTATTGGACATGTTGACGCGGGTAAGAGCACATTGATGGGTCGACTGCTTTACGACGTTGGGGCTGTCGATAAGCATGTGATAGATAAGTATACCAAAGACAGTGGAAATATTGGCAAAGGTTCCTTTGCTTTAGCATGGGTAATGGATCAGACTGAAGAAGAACGTAATCGAGGTGTCACAATTGACATTGCTATGAGTACTTTCAATACCAAACAAGCCCAGTTTACAATTGTGGATGCGCCCGGACATCGTGATTTTGTCCCTAATATGATTGCTGGGTCATCTCAGGCCGATGTAGCTGTATTAGTCGTTGATTCAGCAGTAAACGCATTTGAATCGGGTTTTGATCTCGATGGGCAGACAAAAGAGCATGCCATTTTGGTTCGTAGTCTTGGGGTAGATCGCATTGTAGTGGTGGTGAACAAGTTGGATACTGTGGACTGGTCATTTGATAGATTTGAAGAAATTCGAATCCAATTAAGAGAATTTTTAACCAAAGTGGGTTTCACTTTAGAAAAAATATCATTTATCCCTGCCAGTGGCCTCAATGGAGATAATGTTGTGAAGTTAAAAGAAGATTTATCATGGTACAAAGATGGTCCGACTTTATTGGAACAATTAGAAAAAATTGCTGTCTCTTC
The DNA here is from genome assembly GCA_030579875.1 of Sugiyamaella paludigena. NCBI lineage: Eukaryota > Fungi > Ascomycota > Dipodascomycetes > Dipodascales > Trichomonascaceae > Sugiyamaella > Sugiyamaella paludigena. Next base: position 271,759 of record JAKTRU010000008.1, on the reverse strand, counting down.
TGATAACATGAATGGAAAGAGCAAGATTAAAAGAGATCATGAGCGGGATTTAAGGCTAATTATTTCAGATTCCTATACGATAAGTCATACCTCAGATATGGCAATTCAGGGCCGTATAGATAGTGGATCAATCCAGATCGGTCAACAGATCAAAATCATACCGAGTGGTGTTTATGGCCAAATTAAATCAATAACAGCCAATGGAGATTCGAGTAGACCTTTTGCGATTGCTGGAGACAATGTTGTCCTTGCCGTTTCAAGTATCGAAAAACTTGAAGACGTCAACGTAGGTGATTTGGTTGCCAATGAAAACTGTCAAGTGGAATGTGTAAGCAGATTTACTAGTCGGGTTGTGGTTTTTGATCCAAAGCGGCCCATCCTACCAGGGTCCAAGATGATGTTTCATAGAGGCCGAACCAACGAACCTTGTAAAGTCACGAAGCTTTTAGCCATAATAGACAAGGCTAGTGGACAGATTGTTAAAAAAAAGCCGCGATATCTAGGTAGTGGGCAGACTGCGGTTATTGAGGTGGAATTCGAAGGAGGTAGAAGCATACCTATGGAAACTTTTACCACTAGTAAAGAACTTGGACGATTTGTTCTTCGCCGGGATGGATCTACTATAGCCGCCGGTGTTGTAGACGGTTTAAAGAAAATCGCTATAGGTGGAACCCCAACTACACAAGAATCTGCAGATATATAATAATACAGATTAAAATTTAATATATCTTAAGATAATGTATTTATTTTAACAACTGAAAATTAGTTTAGTTATAAGCTACCATCGGGTTGTGGATGATCTGTTTGTCTCGTTACAAGGTGATGACAGGATAGTTCAAATACTAAGATATACCGTATCTCTGACGGCTGAAATAACTTTGCTTCATGTTCCTGAGCAACTAAAGACATCATGGCCCCATGAGATAATAAAGTCTCAGGGGTGGGTAGCACCTGAAGGTCCGGATGCCAATAGCAATACAAGCCTTGTTTTCTCTGCCAGATCGCCTTTTAGAGATCGAGCGGAGACAATGAATCATAGCAACAAACAGATTATAGTGTTTGTATTAAGCCTGGTGACCAACCAAGTATCAGTAAATAATTCGGATATTTCATGCCTGGTCCGCATCATTATGGCAAGCAAAGCTTTTAACCAGCTAAAAATTTTAAGACCAAGAAGGAGGATTGCGAGGAAGACTTCGTTATTTCCAGCAGAATGCTATTTTTATTTTAGTTTTAAGTTTAGAGCATAGCATCATAGAATAGTAATACCAGCCCTAAAGTAACTGAAGAATAGATGATAATTTTTGACGCTCTACGGTTTCTCTTTCGAGCCGAAGCCAATTGTTCATTGGCAGCACTAACATCTGAAGAAGTTTTAAAGGCATCATCAAGTAAACTCTGAATCTTATCACTTTGTGATGACAGGTGAGCAGCCAAATTATTCTGCAATTCCGCGATTTCATACATAGATTTTTCAGCCTGTTTGACTTTATCATGGCTCAATTCCAGCTCTTCTAACAGGGCATTATTTTCATTTTCTAATAATTGGATTTGTTTTGTTGATAGTTGGGATCCGCTGTCATTATCTAAAGAAGATGCATGTGAAGACGAAGATTCCGTCCTGGCAATTGATGAAGAGCTCATTATCCCGAAACTAGAAGTATCATCCCCGGAATCACCAGCAACACCGCTACTACTTCTACTAGGTACTCTCACGCCCCCTCCTGGAATGTTATGAAATGTGCTTTTGGATTTCTCCAATTGCCTAGATAACCGTGTCTGTTGCTGAGATGCATGAAGGTCCGAGACTGACTTCAGAATATCATTGAGATACCAGAATATTCCTGTTCTATGTAATTCAATGGTTTTCTCAATACCATCTTTTTTGGGATCTCGAAGAAACTTTGCAAATCCTGACGCATATCCACTATTGAGTTTCTGAACTCGTTGTTTCTCCAATTCTTCCAAAGCTCTTAATTTACCCATTTGCTGTTGAATGATTAAACGAGTTTCATAGTCAATTTCATCTCGCTGCTTATCAGTCAATGATTCATTATAACTGGAAGCTCTTGAATTAGATAAATACATAGGCCGGATTCTAGCCAAATACCGGGTCAAATCTTGGACTGTAGAATTGATCTTGATACACTCCTGAGTGAGGCGATCTGGTTCCGTTAGTGACTGACCATGAGCAGCGGCAGGTAATACTTTGCCATGCTCAAGCAACTCGTTCTCTGCTTTTCTCCTGCTCAATTCTCTAAAGAGATAAGTTATATTCATGATATATATCGTGACGTCGTCGACAATTCGTCGTAAGCTGAAATAAGATATGAAGAGGACAGACAAACTGTTCAAGTGCACCGTTAAGTCTGAGATATCGATCCAGACTGTTCACGTGATTTTCTATGGGTTAGGTTACAGATGGACTTGCATAATGAAATAAATTAAAGGATCTCTCACTTCCTTTCTAAGGGCTTTTTCAACTACATTGTTTATATATTTAGTCTACGTTCATTGTTGAAATGGAAAGTCGACCAGAGGGGGCATCAAACGACGGTTCAAGGGTCATGGAGTATCGTGAGGAGAAACAAGGCCCTGAATTAGTCTCAGATTCGTTGCCACGGACAAGAAGTATTGAGACTAATCGAAGGAGCGACAACAACGGAGATAAGGATAGTGAGAGTGAGAGGGATGAGGATGGTGAGAGAGATACAGACAAAGATAGGGATATATACAGACACAGGCACAGGAGTAAGGAGATGGATAGAGATGGACATCATGATAGTGATCGTGAACGGATTAGAGTAAAGGATGGTGATCACAGCCGCGATCGTGAAAGTTATCGTTCCCGTGACCGTGACCGTGACCATCGTCACCGAGATTATGAGCGAGATTATGATCGGGATCGGGATTATTACCGTGGCCGTGACTATGATAGGGAATATTATCGAGATCGTGGCCGTGATAGGGACAGAGAGAGTGATATTTATAGTGACAGCCGGCATAGAAGTAGAAGGAACCGAAGCAATGATCTTTACATCGACCGACATAGCAAGAAAAGAGAGAGAAGTAGAAGCACCAGTAGCGGCAGTATTAGAAGTATTCATAGGAGTAAACCCAGAAGTCGGGAGAGGAGTTCTGAACATGGAGAGTTTCGTGATGACCGTCGTAGGCGAGAAAGTGACAATGAAGACGATCTACGACATCGTCGAGAACATGATTCCAGACATACCACTACATCTAGCAAGGAAACTATAAGAGATAAACCCAAAATTGATCCTGTAGCACTTGCGGCTGCTGCTGCTGCGAAAATCAATGCGCAAATCGCTCAGTTAGCTCAACAGAATCGTCAACGAAGTTCAACTCCACCAGCAAATACTTCTATAGTACAACCTGCATCTCAGTCACCTCCTAGCACCAGCACCGATACTGCTACTACTCCTAATCAGATTTTACCTGCTCCATCGTTGGCTAGCTTGCGACAAATGAAGTTCACTAAAAAAGTGGAAATCAATGATATGCGCAATAAATATTTATTAACTAAGGAGCCTACTCAAACTATGATCAAAAACGAAATCGGTGCTATTGTAACTACCAAGGGTAGATACTACCCAGATAAGCGAATGGCAACAGCTAGGGCTCCACCATTATATCTATACGTAGAAGCGGCGGATCAAGAGACTTTAGAGAAAGCACTGAATAAAATTGATGAACTTGCTCATAAGGATCTAGGTAGTTTTGTGGATGAGAGACGATTTCGAAGGAATGACTTATTGATTGAGAATGAAGATGGGGACTCTGGAGATGAAGCGCCTCCTGCTGGCGCTAGTACTGGTGATGATAATTCTGGTGAGAATGGAGAATCAAAATCGATTCCCAGTGTTGACCCATATGAAGGAGTAGCCTCAGTCTCTGGTAAATCTTACAAATTCGAATCCAAAGTCCCCATAAATATCAAGAGTGAGAAATCCCAGTACCAAATACGAGGACTGATAGTAGGTGTGAAGGGCCAAAACGTCAAACATATCCAAGGAGAGACCAATACTCAACTTCAAACAAAGGGTAGGGGGTCTTCATTTATCGATATGTCAACTGGTAAAGAAGAGGATGTTACATTGTATTTGCATATAATGGGTTCGACTGCTGCTGAGGTAGAGTCAGCGAGGGAAATGTGTTTTGATTTGGTAGCAGCAATTGCTGAACAGATTCAGCCTCCACAACATACTAATCAGAATTGGCAACAATCTCAACAATTTCAAAATTTTCAGCAGTCCGATCGGCGGTCACCTCAAGCACCTCAATTTTCTCAACCATCCAGACCATCTATACCATCTCAAGCTCAAGCACCTCAAGACTACGCTGAACTATCTGGGCAACTGGAATCATCGCAGCAGCCTAGATCAAAGAATAATTATAATGGCCACAATCATGATGATAAGAATAGATTAGAAGAGGAAAGTCAAAATCAACGCCGTTACCGTTCTCACCGTCACCATGGTACAAATGAATCAAACGCGATTCCCACAAGTATTGGTCCTCCGGATACTTTTCCACGAGGTCCTCGTAGCTCATTGCCTCACCCACCTCCTCCGTCGGCTCTGCCTAGTATGCCGCTTCAACCACCTCCGCCACCGGGACTTCCTCGACCACCTCCTCCATCTGGACTTCCTCCGCCACCCCCTCCATCTGGGCTACCTCCACCACCTCCTACTCCATCTGGACTTCCTGCACCACCTCCTACTCCATCTGGACTCCCTCCACCACCACCTCCTCCACCCGGGCTGCAACTCCGACAACCGCCTGCTCCACCCAGGTTTGCTTCCTCGGCAACAAAATAGACAGCATCATTTTCTATTGTACACATATCATGTAAATATAGATTGTAATTTAAAGATTGAATATACTCAGTCTTCTCATTTCTATCCTGCTACTGGTGCTCAGTGCCAAACCACCTGAGCGGAAACATAAAGTAGAAGCCCTATCTAGCGAAGTACAAACAAAAATATCCTGGCTATCTTCCAGCGATCAGGGTTCGGCCTTAAATCATGTTTTAGAAAACTAGAACAATATAGAGGCATCGATCATGGTCTAGGTTGCATCTGATTGAGAGCGCCTTCTGCCCGTGGAATGGCTTTCTGTAGGGCAAGTCGCGTATTATCAGACCTGGCATAAGTTAGAAATCGTTTCAGACAAAAGAAATCCGAAGAAATATTCTCTTTACATACTCTTGCCGAAGCCTATTAGAAGTATGAAATAGGGATTCCAGTGTCTGCGCAAGTTAGGTTAGTTATGTCTCCTAAACAAGGTAAATTTTCACGCTTTATTGTAATCAGCAGCAACTACTACATACAGTTTGGAGTCCTTTGGTCTTTGATTCTTGAGCTGCAAATTCCTCCAAGGATTTACGGAAGTCCTAAATATGGTTAATAATACGGAGATATCTTGTCTTCAACCTTGTTTATATTTCAGTTCTTCCTCAATTCTGAAGTATCGCCATTTGTTACTTACACTCTGTGATTCTGGAGGAGCTTGAAACCGAATGTTCTTAATCCAGCTACTCATTGCATCCGAATATATACTTCAATGAAAATATCTTAAATTAACTAATGTCGGCTTTCGGTTATCGTTATCATGACATTTTGAGAAGCGACAAAATAGGTAAGTCAATATGGGTTATAATAATAATATCATTATAAGCAGTTTCCCCAATAATAAATTAACAGTATTATTGTACAGATATTTTTGTAGTGAGGTAATTCAAGCTATGGGCTCTCTATTCTCGGAACTAGAGATAGGCAATCAGGTATATTATATTATATGGGCCGTCTAGCCTGAGAAATAGGAGGTCAAGTACACTCTGTGGGTGCGAGAGAGCATATATATATATATATATATATATTAATCATTCTACTTAACACGTACATATCATTACTGCTATTGCAACCAACTTCTGTTATATCACATGGTAAAACACTTTTGCCATAAGGAAATAAGGCCAATTATCATCTTCTACATCATAATCCTATATCCCCAATAAATAATTACATTCTGATTCTTCATAGTAAGTCTTCAGTGGTCCTCTTCTCTTGTTCTAAGCGGCATATTTCTGAGCTTGGGCTCTTACTTTTCGGTCATACATTGCACGATCTCGTCGAAACTCGTTATAAGCTTCTGCCTGAGCAGGAGAATTTAAGTTGGGTGTATCTAGTAATTCTTGGATGCCTAATACCAACTGCTTCATAGTTAACGCTGGTCTCCAATCTTCATCTTCATTCAGAATACTAAGACAGATAGTTCCGGATGGGTATACGTTCGGGTGATAAAATCCACCATTAAATCGGCATTTTGGAGGCTTGGCCGGATATTCATTGGAAAACGACACCGTTAATGTATATACACCTCCTTCCCATATAGTATCTGGTTTACCAGGAATACCCACATTCCATGTCATCAAATCCAAACCACCATCTGCGTTCTTATTAGGTTTGGCATAAAACCCAAATGGGTGATCTTTTCGCCATTGTTTTCTATAATCTGTTAATACGTTTCTAAGCTACGTGAATTAAGCTGCTTGTTCTCGACGGCGTGCTCCCTCCAATTACAGAAGAAGACATCGAAGTACAGTAAACAGCAACTCGTCAAATGTTGCAATAGCCACCGAGGACAGTGGATACCCCCTCGATACTGCTGCAGAGCCCGAACATTTCACATCATATTACTCACCTCTCCTCTTGTAATCTATTCAAGCAAAGTGAAGACATTTCGTATATATTTACAAATAACAATCACGAGATCTTGTCTCAAAGAATTAAGATGAAACTTGGTGAAAATAGTATTTGGTGACGCGTATTTTTTTTCGAGTGACTTCCTTATATCTTCAAGGTTAGGGTTTGGGTATGAGATCACGTGCCAGATAAGCATCTGATTTTGTCGTTGAGAGGTATCTTATTGAATAGCGCGTCAGAGCGTTGAATAGAGCGGTTCCCATTATCATCTCCATGGTAAGATCTATAGGTATAGCGTAAAGTAAGATTTAGGAGTCTGGAGTTTCTGCACTCTCCCCTCCCACCAAACGCTGCCAGAGGCAGATGCGAGGACAATATGTCTCGTAGAAGTAACTCAATGATTCCATTACTTCATTAATTATATATCTACAATGATTCAATTTCTAGAATGATAATCCGATTACTGCTACTGTACAGGACACCCCTCATCGGCCGATAGTCCAGCAGCATCCTGTGAATTCAAATCAAGTCCTGGGATACTTCCAGATGCAAGTTCACCCATTAATTCCTGAGGTGGGGCCCCTGAATTTTGCATTTCTTCCATTCTTTCCGCAATATAGGTTCTAGCCGAATCATCGTCGTCACTGTATTTTGGGTCTTCAAATTTGCCACAGATTTCACTGACAATTCTCTGCTGATTTTGATATCGTTCCTTTTCATCTTTAGGTAAATTCGCACCATTTTCTTTAAGCCAGCCAGGGAATTTATCATGCATTTCTTTCATAGGTGCATAAAGAATCTCCTTTGATGAAAGTTCTTTCAGCATTTCTCCTAATAGTCCATTTAGATCAGGGCCATTAGAACCTGCAGCTCCTTCGAGTTCTTTCATCATTTTAAGCAAAAAATCATCCTCCTGCGATGCAGCAGTGGCTTTTTCATCCAGCTCATTTTTGGATTCTTTAAGACGGTCCATAGTTTGAGCAATAGTATCATGGAAATCCTGAGCCTTTGGTGGCGATGGTGAAGGATTCGTTTTTGATGTAGATGATATATTTGTCTTCCTTTGGTTGCTGTTATCACTGGTACTCTTATTACCAGAATCAGTACTCTCGCCTCCAGTGGCATTCACTAATCCAGCCATAAGCGTTTCAAATGATTCCTTAGCTTCAGGTGAATCATTTAATTCCTCCAAAAGATAGTCTACACCTAATTTAAATTTCTGGGCAAATTCTTCATCTAATTCTGGGATCGATGGATCTTCATCATCTGCTGCAGAAGAGGAAACCGTCGTGTCCTTTGTTAACAATGATGATAAGCCAATATTATTAGTACTATTGGTAGTTGTTGCTGACAAAGTCTCCGTAATGGAGGTAGTATTAAGGGCTGTTTTCGAGGGATCATCTGAGGATTTTATTTCTTGTTTCTCTTTCTGAGCTGTTTCCGCTGTTGCTGCTAATACTTGTGGAGGTCCTTTCAAATCAGCACCAGGAGGTTGACTTAGAACCTGGTTTGCAAACTCGTCCAAAAGATCGTCCAAGTCATCGAGGTCATCTTCTTCCTGTTTTGACATTTTTAAACACAAAAATAAAAATGAAGCCTGCTATTGGGTGGGGTGCGTGAGTGATGAAGAGAGTGATGTAGAGAGGAGGTGAAGGTAACGGTGAAGCTCTAGCTAGTTTTTATCCTCGGCTAAACTACAAATACACCCTAACCTCAATACTTGTCTGGGTATATTTCGGCTTAAAATTCCAGTCATTTAGATTAGTCATCTAGACCGGCTCTACCTTTTCGAAAATAATTATCTTGATATAAGAAGTCGTTTCAACAATTATCTTGATATAAGAAGTAATTTCAACATAATTTATCAATGATAGGTAATAAGGCATTAGCTTGATTTAGCAATTTATATCAAAATCTCTACCAGCCGCGCGGCGGTGAGGCGATCGATCTACGATCTTCCAGTCTCATCAAATTAACTAACGGCCAGCTATGATATGTTAAATTCATCCCCTATTGATGCTGACGCCCTAAAAAGGGAAATTCACTCTAGTCTCAAAATTGGCTGGAGAAATTGCCATTCGGAGTGACTGAGGAGATAGAGAGCGGTTGATTTAGGGAAGAGCAGATATCTTGGTTCACCATGCGGCTTCACTCATTCACAAGCCATCCTGTAGCCTGAACGAGAAGGGATCTGGGGCAGCGCGTTATCCACCGGAGGCCCACGCGGTTTGAGAGAGCTATAGAACTTCCGGAGCCGAGTGAGAAGATGGATTAGCTTAGACCATATTAAATTATATTCGTATACCCAATTCTATAGCATGAAGTCGTAGAACGAGGCGTTGACGACCCACTAATCCACTCTATCGTACTAATGAATAAAAACCCTAAACACTGTTAGTCGCGTTACATTTGGCACACGCGTTCAACGCGTTTTAAGTGAATAATTCTTCATTAAACTATTTCTCTCTCTTTCTTTTCTCTCTAAATCCTTGGAATTAATATCTGTGCTATTCAATTTTATAAAGTCTTTGCGTGCTGTGTGAAATCAGAATCAAATCCATGACCAAGTTTGTGAATTTTAGTGAGATTTGTTCTGGAACAAATCAAGGGAAACTTGTTAATGCTACCGGAACTGTTCACAGAATTGCACATTTTTCGTTCAAAGTAGCAAGCAATGGCGATACAAAGTGTGTGTTTGAAATGTTACATGCGGGCTATAAAGTTGAAGTTAATATCAGCTATAAAAATGTCTTTCCGGTAGAAGCAACTGACATCAAGTTGAATGATACAATTGTACTATATAATTTTGTTATCAATGTAAGTATACTAGTAGGGTATCTATGTCTGAGAAGAGGCTGGACGCAATATTTATTTCCAATCTCCAACTTGAATAGATATTTTGTCTCTATTTAGTTAGTTGATGTTCATATGTTTCGTGGCTAACTTTTCAGATCTCTCCGAAAGCTAATAAGTTAAATGCCACCAAACAATCTGTCATGTTTATTAAAAGTAATGACGAATATGATAACCGGCCAAAGGTATTTCCCGCTCGCGCTAAATTGTCAGCCGAGCAAGAAGAACATTTAAAAAAGCTTCGTACAATGAAAAGTTTGATAGAAGATGACAACCTTGTACCTGAGAACCCACCTCCGAAGACGTCTCAAATTAATCACTCCAATCAAAATGGTTCTTCTCAAAATATCTCCCACAATAGCTCCCACAATAGCTCTCAGAATGGCTCCCAGAATGGCTCCCAGAATGTCTCTCGGATTAGTTCCCAGAATGGCTCCCGGAATGGTTCCCATAATAGTTCTCAGAATAGTTCTCAGAATAGCTCTCAGAAAAGCTTGGCCCGGAATGGTCCTCAGTCATCTCTAGCTTCTACCGTTAAACCTGAAGGAATCACCCTCATGAGCGAAATCACTACTCAATCTCTTAAAACAATTGTAGTAGTTGAAATTCTCGGCAAGCTTGCTCCTGACCTACACACAAAAGACGCCGATAAGAGATATTCCCTCAGGCTGACTGATTATACCATCTGCAATCATCCTAACAAGCCGCCACTTGGACAAAATTTTTTAGCTGTATTCTGGGACAAACTGGCCTTGGAATGTAGAAACGAGCGAAATGTAGGGGACATTTTGTTATTTTCCAACTTACATTTTCAAGAATATAATGGATTAATTGAAGCTAAAGGACGATTCGACACACAGATTGAGCTTCTTCCAAGTGACCATCCTCTTGCTGAAGCTCTACTAGAACGAAAAGGGAAGGCCGTCGTCAATCAGGAAGAATCTTCGTCTAGTAATAAACGCCAGTACAATGATAACGATAATGAAAATGACGAGCCTGACAGGACGAAACAGGCAGTAAGTATTACTAATTACTGACAACAGATTAAGACAGCTATCGTCGTGGAGAGTAGAAGAACGAGAAGTGCCATCGCCAGGCTGGAGTAGCTGGATGTGCAAGTTTCAAGATCTCTATACTCTGTCTATGCTTGAAGTTATTATTTAACCTCGGATACTTGGGGATGACTTCAATCTCGCGAGAAATCGAAGATTGACAGTCGACAATCTCTATCAGTCCAAATGAAACACCAAAAAATCGACGGGTGTCCATCTGGGCTGGTCAAGAGGGTTTCACTACTCCGGCTAGGACCGCCCATAGGCGACAGGCGACCGTACTGGAGTGAAGTAATTGTTAACCTTAGCCTACGCCACGGGCGTCAGAGACGAACGAGGATCCTTGAGGGAAAGTAGAGCTATGGAGAGGGCACCTATAGAAGACTTGGAAATGTTTTATTTTTGATAACTAACGTAAGAAATCTGAATATTTCGGAAACAATGATTCATCGAGTGAGACTGATGGAGAAGAAACTAAGTCACAGATAGGATCTGATAGTGACGATTCTTAGAAAGGAATATGTTTAGGGAGAAAATAAAAGATTATAATTTCAAAATCTCTACAATAATTAATTAATTAGGTTGAAAACTTTATTATTAAGTTTTGAGGAATATATATTATATATATATATGTATGCTAGATCCACAATGCAATATTTTTATTTTTTTAGTTTAGTAATCTCCAATGCATGCAACTGTTCCTTACAGTCTCTGACTTTATTTGGCCTTTGTCAATTTAGCTCTTAATGTAGCACCAAAATAATAAAATCCATAGGGAATAAAAACCATTCCAATTCCAATAAATGCTAATAACCAACTGGCCCATTGAAGACCTAAAGTATCATACATTTGGACAATAAACAAAGGAAAGGCAGCACCACCTCCAGATCTTAAAAATACCTTGGCAGCAAGAGCAGATGCGGCATATTTCTGATAAGAATCAATGATATAATTATTAACCGAATAATAACAAAGTACCATACCAAATCCAAAAGAAATTCCTGAAGAAGCAGGTCCTACCCAAATAATATGTTTAAATGATGTAGCACCAAGAATCCATAGAGCAATTGGAACAAATGGAGCGCCTACCATTGCACCAATCAATCTATCTTCAGGAGTAGGATCTCGTTCTCGGCACAATTTATGGAATTTTTTCTCCAAATATGGGGTGAAAACAAGTGCAAATCCAACACCAATTAGAATAGGTATGAACATTAAACCGTTAATAGCATCATTAAAACCATATAATTTACCAAAAATAACTGGATAAGCAAAGAAAAATGCATAGAGCATAGCATAAATAAGAACAACATACATACACATAAGATCAAGAACAGGCTCGGTCATTATCATTTTAACTGGTCGAATTAAACAAGTATTAACAATATCAGAAAATGTCATTTTAACTGCTTCTTGTTCAGTAATAATCAATGGATTACCAGTTTCCTTTCTAAGCTTCTTTGCTCTACGCTTAAGAATAACAGGAGCATAAGTTTCAGGAATAGAAGCAATTACAACAGTACAGAAACCAGCGAATGCTAAATTTACCCAAAAGAACAGCGAAAGACGGCCATCGTAAACGCTAATAAATCCACAGACAATTGGACCAATAACTGGACCACCATAAGGAGCAGCAGCAAAATAAGCAATTGCTAAACCACGATCTTCAGTTTTCCATATATCAGCAATAGTACCGCCAGCTAATGAAAGAACAGAACTTGCAAATACACCACATAAAAATCTGGAAACTAACAGTCCACCAATATTTGGAGAAAGAGCACAGGGAATATTAAATATAACATATAATGTCAATGAAATGCAATAAACAGGACGGCGACCAATAATTTCACTTAAAGGAGACCAAAGTAAAGGACCGACAGCAAAACCAAATACCATAATTGAACAAGTCAAAACAGCGACTTCAAGAGAAACATTATATTTGTCCTGAATAAGATTTAATCCACCAGTAACAATAGAAGAACCAAATGCTGCACATACAACTAGCATAGAAGCAACAACTGTGACATACCATTTATACAATCTACTCCAATTTTGAGGATTTTCAGGATCATCAATTTTAAAGGTGACAAATTCAGTTCCAGGAGCAGTGGCAGTTTTTTCTAAATCAGCAGGAAAATCACGTCCTGGTTCAGTTGAAGTAACGGTTCGATGAGAACGCACTTGTTCAAGTGCATTGTAAGGTACAAGACCGGTTCTTGTTTCAAGAGTATATTCTTCAGGGAATTCTGGACCTGATCTTGTACGAAAACTTGGATAATTGGCATCAGGGATTGGAACATCCTCAGAAACACCAAGATCATGAAGGGATTTTGATGTCTCAACATGAGTAAGCTGATGACTGAATTCATCACCACCATCTTCACCGAAAAACGCTGTAGGTACTGGTTCTATTGGATGTTGTTCAATATCATCATTATTAGTAGTATTATTCTGCTCTTCAGCAGGAACATTAGTATTATCCGAATCAATCATTATTATTGTGAATTGTCTTGCAAGGAAAAAATTATTTACTAATTCGAATCGATTCTATTGTTTTCTTATATAGTCATTAAACAAAGAAACTTTGATATGATGAGGTTGATGCAGATGTTGATCAGTGTTGGGATCTGAGTAAAAGGCCAAATGTTTGGATGATAGGAAAGTATGAATAGATACAATAAATCTTTTGTGCCACAAATGGGAGGGCACAAACTGATATATATATACTTTTTTCCTCAGATATAACAAGGAATGGTGGTCATTAGTTTGGTCAATGGAGGTGGATTCCCTTAAGCAAGATTAGTACTCGAGAAAAAGAAAAATCGGCTCACTTGCCGGAGCCTCCATAGAATTTCCTATTTCAGTGTTATACATTGGATCCTTGCATCAACCTTATCGAAGATGTGCATCTAAGCCGCATACTCGACTCAAAAGAAAAAAGTAATTCAGGGTGTAATGAATGTCTGTTCGAGATATCACTGCAAAAGTCATAACTTAGTAATTATATTCTGAAAGGAACAGTCTAGTCATAGAAGCTGAATCCGGAGTTTGACAGGAATTACATACATTGCCACATGTAGCTCGGTTAGACTATGATAATGATTCCGGCGGATTAATTTCAGTCACTACCGACACGACTATAGTTTTACTCTGCGTCGAAGCTCCAGGCTGGCTCTGTAGCTCCCGCGATACTCTTGCCTGCGTGGATCGCGAATATCGGCTTTCAAAACGGCCTTCACTTCCAACAAGTTTGGTCTAGTTCCAACGATAGAGGAAACAAGGAGCTGCCGATCACCAACGGCTGTCGTATATTGTTGAAGTGATCAGTGGCCTCCGGCTTGGGGCCGGAGGAGAAAAGCTTGGTAGAGGTTCGAAGATTATGAAAGTCGGAAATAGAGGGCCGTTAGATTTGGCTGTCCAGCTTATTCATTCAATGAATTGATTACTATTTAATTCTCAATTGAGTGAAATTGTTAAAATTTACTATGTTGACTATTGATTAAATTTACATAAATAATAATAATCTACATACAGTACTTGGTTATATTGTTTGTTCCACAAAATTATTTTTCTGGTTTGCTATTGCAGTTATCTGTTTTTGTACTCAATTTTTTAATTATTCAACGGTCTTCGTTATAGGTGACAGCAATTAACTGTTACAGCAGTTAGTTTTTCGAACTTACTCGTATAACTGGTAATGCTGTTAGATATATTGTTATCGTTCCGGCTAAGATTGCGGCTCAAACTGTGCGGCTCCGGCAGCGCCGCCAATTTCGGGGCTACTGCCGCCCACCTACATATTTTTATTAGAGTTTGAATCAATATGTAACGGATTAATTCATAAACCGGATAAAACGGCAGCCTTACGACTGCCCCTGAGTAAACGAAGATGAAGAAATGAAATAGCAAAATGATGTGCAAAGCTACTCCGATCTTAGCCCGACGTTCGGAGTTCAAAACAGTCACCGTTTAGTCTCTATCGCGGGCGAGGGATCCGGGTTTGGCAGTTTCTGAAGCGAGTTGAGAGAGCCAGCAGTTGACATTAACAGCCCGCCAATCCTCGAGCTTGGCAAGAGCTAACTGTTTAGCGCCTCCGGCCGCCGCTGGAGGTGGAGAGAGGATAACAATTAAACTCAACTGGGGAAGAAACCGTTGGGAAACTAAAGAATGGGCAGCACCTCAATAACTCAGGAGAACATAATGATAAGTCATAGATATGTTAATCGCTTTGGTCGATTTTTTCTGTGACTCAATGATTTCTGCCCGATAAGACTTAATGTGTAACGGAGCTCGATTCCCGTGATAGGCAGTGTATTTCGACTTCTAAGTACAAATACATGCAACTTTAAATACAATTCTAAAATGTCGTCCATAGCTAAGAATAGTAAGCAAAACGAAAGTAGTGAATTTAGTATAACCGAGGGAATTCACTCTAACTACCAATAGCAGCATTCACCTCTTCTTACCCCAGATCTCTTCTACTGTGTAGAGCCATAAGTTGGCCACGAGATCCGGGGAAAAACTTCTTCAGTCACCGGCCAGAGGCATATGATTAATGTGCCGGCCATAACAGGAATAACTGTAAAATGTCTTATGTCTTAGCGTATTTTCAATTACATATTGGAAACTGGCAACTGTGTCACTGTCAACGTTTATTAACCGATGATAAACACTTCAATGGTTAGGGTCCGAATTCGTTCCGGTCTGGGGGAAATTACCTGAAATGGTCGAACTCTCTATTAGTTCACATTTTTTCTGATATGTTATGTAGTTACCTATTTAAGGTATTCGTTAATGTCAATCATGAATTTAAACTGACTCTTTTTGCATGTATATACATATAATATCTGCGTCCCTCTGCAAACTTTAGAAATCCTACATATCCGATCGCCGGCAATGATCGAGATGCCTTCTGCGGCTTTTATTATTGAAACAGGTACGCGGCTCAAATTACCCACGATCTAGCATACTCGCTGCATAATGCAGGAGAGTCCTTGGACCTGATAAAAATGTACAGATATAGATTAGATATGCAGCAGCATGCGGCTTCGTGGGCATTTCAGTTTAGGTTATTCGGCTATCACTTGCCGGTTCATCAAATTGTAGAATTCTGACCATGATTTTACTGATGATAGCATGTTATATGGAGTTATAGTAATGTTATCATAGTATAATCAGTATAATCAGCTAGCCAGATTCGATACTATTTATACACGTGTGAACTGTAATCTAGCCTAATCAGAAAAGTAAAATCTGGTTTAACCCGTTGGCCTGAACATTTTTTTTAAAATGTATAATGATCACCATAGTGATTGATATGAGCTTGTATTCAGGGTCTAGCAGAAAAAATTAATAATACTTGGTTGATCTTCTATCTGGAGTTAATTGGCTATCTCCGCAACTGACCCCTGAATAAATCCTCTTCGGCAGACCTTCTTGAATAGCTCATTGAATAACAAATGGGCAGACGGAGAATTCATCTTCGGGACCGCCTCTAACCAATTGAGGCGCAGCTACCCCCTAATTAAATCACAGTTATAAGGTGTACATTTCACGTCTATAATATATAATAGATATCCATTACTGATTATTAATACTTTTAACAGATCATAAATTAGAATCATAACATTTACCAATCTAAATTCATCCGAAGTTCGGCAGGTGTACTCGAAAGCGGCTTTCGCGGCATGCGGCATGGCATATACCACTGAGCAGGTAGAATTCAATGCATACATCTCAACTGACTAAGTGAATAACTAAGAAACAAAAGTGAGGATTTAGCTTCCAATTCTCAAACTCATGACAGGCCTACCGGGTGCACCGTGAGCCATCATTTTTTTTTTTTTGAACTTGGAATGGTCTGCTCTGTGGTCTATAACAGACGTATTTTGTTACAATTATGAATTCCACCCTAACCCAATTCTTGGTTACCCGGGTTTTTGATGTACTAGCACATAATATGGTGGCCAAAATTATGGTGAATTTCTATTGATCACCCTGTGTCAGCAGTAGCTGCTCTGTCCTCCTCTCTCTATATTTATTAACATTCAAGCTTTTGATTATATCTGGGTAAAGTTGAGGTATATTAATCATGGCATCATCTGAAGCTCTTACTCTTTACCGGAACCTTTTAAGGTATAGTTCTCGGTTTGCAAGTTATAATTTCCGACAATATGCCATCCGAAGAGTTAGAGATGGATTTCTTGCAAATAGGGAATTAACTGATCCTCATGCTATTGAGGAAGTTCTTTTCAAAGGCAAAGAAGAACTTGCAGTTTTGAAAAGACAATCTATAATTAGTCAGATGTATAAAGGTGATAAGTTAGTAGTTGAGACACTTTCTCAACCAAATAAGGTGTCTTTCTAATGATAATCGATTCGGTTTCGGTTTCCTCGGTTCGATAGAGTTGGAACCAAAGTTGAAATTCAATCTATAGTAGAAGTGAAATGGGTTAATGAAGTATTGATGAATAAGGGCATTGTTTCTAGAACGAGTGAATGAAAATGAATGAAATCGTGTCAAACGAGTACGAAACGTAGGGAACTATGGTGTACGAGATTCATAAAAGTTGGAATGAAAAATATTGCTACCAGAATATTTTATGAGGGGATATATGGGCATCTTGCTATATATCTCTTTAAGGTATTATTATGAAATATATGTATGTACAGAATCTATTATGATTTTTTGATGCCTATTTCTATATGTATAAGTGTATGTACATTTTAGAATAATATCGCCAAAGGTGATATAACTAGAATAATAATATAATAGAGGAACAATAGATTGCTAATTGCTCAAGGAAATCCCTGGCCAAATAACAACGTTATCATCTCATCGTTTAGAAATTATAATAAGTATTCGTAACATCTACGATCTTCTTTCCTCTACTAGCAGCAATGTCCTCCACAGAAACTTGCTTTGTCGATAAAGCCTCAACAGCAGCTTTAGCTACATTCATAGGATTACGAGATCTATAAACATTTCCAACTAAATCCTTGATTCCTGCAGCTTTACAAATTTCATAGATGATATGATTGACTCGTAATCCAGAACCAGGGGTAGATGTTCTAAGGTTTAAAACAACAGCGCCAGATTTATGATTGACATCACCAAAGATGGTTCGATCCTCAAATCTGGGAACATACGTCAAATTTTTAATAGCATTCCAATGAGCTCTTGAGATAGCTAATGACGGTTGGCTTGAATCCTTGCCCTCACCTAAACCAACTAATCCATTTCTATTCCCAACAACTGCAAGTGCATAGAAACTGGGTTGTTTGCCCTTTCGAGTCATATTAACCACTCGCTTACGAATTAATGGTTTGGCAGTTAAAGTTTTTAAGAATTCAACAGAGAGTCCAGTTAATTGTTCCAACTTTGAAAGATTAATATTAGATGCTGATTTGGAACTATATTCATCAGGAATAAGCGCTATTCCTGGAGGCAATCTTTGGGGAATAGGCTGCCATGGCTTGGATTTGTCTATCCATTCATGTTTAGGAAAATCATACAAAGGATGATACTCTGCATAATCATCAGTATAAATAGGTCCAAATTCAGTCACTTCATTTTGTTTCTTATTAGCCCACATTTCAGGTGTTACTGCTGCTTCTGCCGCCAAGATTGATTTTATCAATGAAGGAGGATAATATTCTTTTAATTTTTTCACATGTTCATCTCTCTGCTTTTTAAGACTTAACGAAGTAGAATTTGTTTCCGATAACGATGATTGCGTTGATGACGATGCTGATGTTTGCGATGATTGAGACTGTGATGATGATGTTGATGATGATGCTTCTTTTCCTCCAGATGATTTGGCTGAATTAAACCGTTTCCCGATTATTCCCAATAAAATAGGACTCGCCCTACTTCTAACTTCAATGCTGCCATTGAGCACTACTCTCCTGAACAGTACTGTCATTGTTGGCCAATTGAATTGAAATTAAAAATACAGAGACTGCTAACCCTTTGGTTGATGAATTTTAACGGCCTATTAGATTTCGGTGAATCTGAAAAATTTGGATATGGTCTGATCCGGGTAAGCATGTATATACATAATCAATAACAGATTGTTATATTAATATTCCAGTTAGGTTATGGGAGTATTTCAGCTTGTTACTACAGACCGCTGCGGTGCACTCCTCATTCATTCCTCTTCTTAATTCAATCTGAGGTAAGAAAGAGTTAGACAGTAATTGAGATATGAAGAGGGATAAATCTTTGACTCGTTACTGCTTTCAGATTAACTGCCAGTCGGCCAGCGCGCACGTACCCAGTCAGCAAAATCACGTGACATCGCTAGCTGGCTGGCCCATGCACGGCTGTTTTCTGATTAGGTACTGTAGATCCTGAAATAATTTCAAGATTTTTTTTTTGCTTCTAGTATAGATAAACATGGATATTGTTGTGAGTTCAGATTCTGTATTTCATCAATTATAGAAATGTCAAAGATATACAAATCTGCAGAGCGAATACAGGAGTCTGACTCGGATTCAGATGACTCAGAAATGTAAGTTCTTGTTTAGGGGCAGACCACCATCGATGAGTCTTGACGGACTGGACCGGAGCAGATGTATAACGAGGTATTGAATAGAATTAAATTAACATATAGTGTGTTTAATCCTCCATCGGGTTTTAAAAATGTGGTGTCTTCTAGTAAACATGTTCCATCATTGAAAGATAAACAGATCTGGTTGGTTCAGATTCCTCCACATATTGAGCTTTCTAAGATCACTACTCTTCCAGTTGCATTTGATAATCACTCCGAACCAACATTTTCAGTTAGCAATTCACAATATTCCACTTCGCTTGAGAATGATACCCTTTCTTCACGTGTCCGTTTGTTATTGCCAAATAATGACGGTAGTGGACTCAAAGTTGCACCGAAATCTATATCCAGGTATTATAAGATCTCCAACCATATAAGTATTCCTAGTATTGATATTACTAAGGCCAATATTCCTAAGCCTGTAGTTGAACAAAAAGATGGATTATATATGCGTCATTTTCCAACTGGGTATGGCCCAGGGAGTTTTAACGAGAGTAAACCAAAGGCATATGCTCCTGATGATGATATTGCGGATAATACCGTTATTGACGAAGACGAGAGTTTTTCCAGCACGAGGAGGAGTCCCAAGAAGAGCAAGAAGGAAAAATCGGATAAGAAGGAGAAGAAACACAAGCACCACCATCATCACGATACAAATGGTGGTGAGGATCGGCCAAAAAAGAAACGGAAAAGTGGTAGCAGTGGAACAAATGATTAAAATACCATTTTCTCATATACGATTGTATATAACAATAATGTGTAACAATTAAAACAAAATGCATAGGATAAATTTAATTCAAAGGTCGATGTGCTGTTCAGACCCAACTCTTCATTTACTCGCGATCCCGAAATCAGCTATCAAAAGGGTCCGGGAGCCAGACCAACCGTGAACACCGAACCAACTAAAGAAGTTTCGAGGAGCGGAGCCCCAGTCGTCGGAGAAGATTTGAGCTCTTGTCAATCAACTCGAATAGCAGGCTCCCGTTGGTAAATGAAAAAGGATCTGGATAAATGCGAAGGACGTCAATATAATACATAGGATGTAAACAAAATCAATTGATACAAGAAGAAGCTTAATCAAAAGCGACTTTCATATACTATGAACCATGACTGACACAATCTTGACTTCGATCGAAGCGAGAAACGACTCAGCTGCGATTGCCCGAGATGATGTTTAGCTGTTTAAATGCCATTAGCAGTTACCTTCTCCTGCGCCTTCAACTTGAACCGGAATTCACTTGAAAACTCGTCTTCATCAAGATTTTTCTCGATATATCGCACATTACCAGATTTGTTGATCAGAATAACTGTTTGTGTACGAGTACCATATGTACCATCATGCAATCCTCCTTTAGGGATAAATATGCTTTTTCGAAGATTATAGACCGTGGGATCATCAGCGGGGTAGGTATCATTCGATAAAATGCCGAAAAGTTTATCGATCAACTCTTCTTCCGTATATGAGCTACTCTCAGAAATCACGTTTTTGAGTAATTTATCACCAATATTCAGTTTCTCCCATGAATCGCCAACTCCATTACTAACAATGTATATGTTGTTATCATCAATATCTTTACCATTAGTACTTTCGTCTTTATTCTTATAAACATGACAATCAATACTATTCTGATTTGACTTTGTAGCATTTAAGACCCAAGAAGTTGCGTCTCCACGATTAGAAAAAACACCAAATGGTTCATGCACTAATTCATTACTTTCAGGATCAACCCATACTTTTCCACATACTAAAATAAAGCCGCCCGCCTTTCGTAAACCATCCTCACCATACTGAACTACAGTGTTTTTAATCCATGACTCGGTTGTTTCGCTAGATGGTGCTTTTAAATAGTTCTTAGCAAACAAACCACGAGATACTAAGCTAGTGGAAGCATCATCATCATTATCCTCATGAATATTCAGTAACACAGCGATCCGTCCTGATCGAGTCATTCCTATCCAAGTTCCATGTTCGTCTCGAACGAGATCCTTTGGAGATAAGATATCTTGATAAGGAGGATCCCAAAATGCAGCACTCGCCGTAGCTCTATTTACAAATTCATCTCTATTAGAGAGGAGGATAAATGGACTATGAAGTTAGCGATATAATCATCATCACAACAAGGTGGTTCTCCGCCTTCGAAACCGCTCTCGCCATGTGGGCGTTTAAATAAATAACAACCCCATAAATAGTCGCTATAGATCACACGCCTCACTTCGTTTGACAAAACCTATTCCAACGAACCACGAGAGTCTAGTCAGATCCTTCCCCACACTTGTTAGAAGTAACTTTTTGTATGACTAAGATTGTTGGGTCAGATCCAACAGTTTATTAAACTGCCCAATCATTCTTTTGAGATTCTCGATTCGTTTATTACTTACTACTCTGGATGACTTGTTGTTACCAATAGAATACACATGCTTTATATATTTGATATTATTGATATTGATAAGAAGATGTCAAGATGATGGCTTTTTAGATCTACTTTTTCAACTCGAATATTTATATATAGGATACGAAAATGGCTAGTCTTCTCGATTGTGGCTAATTATTACCACTTATAGAAGGTAATCAAAGATCTTAATGTTAAAGTGCCGCGGTGCACGGGCCCATTTGGCCGGCTGTGGCTTGTGAGCTACACATAAATTTAACGTGATCTACACGTGACTCACCGAGGTTTATATATATATATATATATATATAATACAAAAGTAAAGAATCAGTTAATTTATTGAATATAACGTTATTGTATTCCTGGGAATGGCGCAATATCCGCATATTCCCAGACATATCTGGAGAATTCATCGGGATTTCCACACTCGAGCTTGTATTAAAATTCATGATCTCGGAGAGATTTCTCCAGCAAGATTCACTGGGAGCAGGGCCAGTTTAAGGAGTGGTTTATATTTTTCCGGCAGTAATGACCACTGAATATTTACTAGTAACTATTTTGTGCTGGGGACTGAAGAGTCGATCAGGGGTATTATCGTTGATGAAGAGGTGCAATCTCTTGATATAAGCCTTGGGCTTCAGTCACCCAGCCTAAACATGATACGAAAAATATATTAGTAACATTATAAGAATATCACACTGAGTCGTACTATATCCATTATCTTATGTATTTACTTCGTCATATGAGTATATCGCTAATCGATATAGATCCTCCCTAATAAACTTCTCATTCAGTTTCATCATTTTCTCCAGGGGTAATCGGTCTTATTGTTGTAAGACCAAAGTAATAAATAAACAAAAATTAAATGGGATTTAAAACAATGTAGAGAGTCTGACTGAAATCTCACATCCCATAATCCTTTAGAACACCGCGTAAATGAGTATTCGTAATCTTACCCCTTCGAGGTTTTTTCTGTTTCCGATCATCAGCTCCAGAATTATTCTTTTTTATAGTTGATGGATCTACACTGGTTGGTTTAAGGCCAGCTCTTTCCAGTAATCCTGGTAATTCACTAGATGTTGGTACTTTAACTTTATTCCACAATTCAGTAAAAGCTTCATCAACTCCACCAATAGCACCGCCAGTATTAGCCCAAACCAATCTAGGAGTGTTCTCTTTCTTGGTGCGAAGAACTACTATATCTTCTGCTTTTTCCAACTTATCAATAGCATCAATACATCCATTCCATCCATCTTTCAACCTCTTAACTTGAACCCCTTGGAATGTTTGTTGAGATCTCAAGAATGTTAATAAATCATCACTATTATAGATATTATAATCAGAAACATATGAGATTGTTTCATCTTCGTCATTAATTTTGATCTTATCAATATTTCTCATCAACTTCAATAATGGTCGAATAGAAAATGATAAATAATCTTCAATATCTTTAAATTTCACAGGTTTATCACGACTCTTGATATATTCCACAGCATGAACCAGCTGAGTACTTTGATGATTACCCACACCAGTGGAAACTGGTTGAGAGAAAATTATTCCCGACCTCTTCTGTTTCTTTGATGGGCTACTATCGGAAACATCATCATCTTTAGATGTTGTTGTTGTACTAGCGACTGCTGTTGCTCTTTTCCTAGCATCTGAGATCACGGGCTTTGAAATAGTCGGAGCAGTTCTGACCTTGTTACGAAACGAGTTCAGTTGGTCATTTAACGACGACATATTTCAGTGGCGCGGATAAAGAAGGAAAGGAAAGGAAGAAAGGAACAAGCATGTTGGTGAAGTTGAAATTGGTCGATAGTCATTTGATTGAGGTTGACCAACTAGCAAATATTCTTATAAACAGATTCTAGCATAAATGTGTGCCGCACTTGCCGCAAACTATGCGGCGTATTTAGCTACCGACTAACTGCTGTATGAACGGATTGTTCTTATCCTAAGCAAGACTCGGGTACAAGACCCATAACTAATAAGGTTCTGGACTAGGCACCAGTCGCTGGAAATAAAGGAGCATAATCTGATAAGTTGTGATAACACGGGAGGTACCGACAGAGACGGTAAATGATATGACGGGTGAGCATGTGTTTGCTTCCGGTAGCCTCGCCGAGGTTAACATTGTGCACTCATCTTAAGGCTTTCACTCTAGTCTTCAGATTATATTCTCGCACTGGATTTGAAGCGCGGGAAATAGAAGTCTTATTTTTGTTTATTCAAAAAGATATTCGCTTGTTGAGTAATACAATATAAATATTTCGTAACTCCATCAATCTTAAATTTACCTTGAACGATAGAAGAGATCTATCTGCTGTTTTGAGAACATTCTTTCTAAGTTTGCGGACTCGATGCATTGCTTTTCTAGCTGTTTTAAGAAAGTTTTTATTTAGAAACTTCATTTGATCTATTCTGGAGTCTAATAGTTAGTCGAAAACCATGGATAATGAATATAGTAATAAAACTTATAGAAGGACCTACCGGCTTTATCGTTCCTTGTATTGTTAGACTGAATCTGTGGAAACCCTATGGTCCGGGACTTTCACCCTTTATTCCGACCCACTGGCCAGGCGACTCTGGCCCTAGAACAGACGTAGAACTAGACCATTGGTGAATGTAATTACTTACCCTTTGTGCAATATGAGAAAAAGCTTTAGATCGAGAATAAATTCTCTGATTTCAAAATATTGAGATTCCTCGTAAAATTTCAAGTTTTGATCAAGTTCGTTTTCGTTCAAATCTTTGTTATACTGAATACATGACTCAAGACTGGTGATATGTTGAGGTAGAACAGATCTGTACAACAATTCCAAACGATTAGCACAGTAGCGAGTAGATTTATTTAGAATTTGAGTTCTATGATCATTGCTATTATAGTTGTTGACCTTCCTTTTTAAAAAATCCAACCCATAAGTCAAATTCATTATTTAAATTACTGATAGAGAAATCATTTTAAAAGAAAGAAACAATTTTCTCATTACATCATTAAACTAATATAAATCCATGTCGGTTGCTATCTAGGATCCGGATCCAAGTTACTGTCAGCCGCCCCAATCATCGGGAGGTACACCCATATTTATTGTCTAAACGTAGCCAGTTAAAACGATTAACTTAACTTTAAAGTTGTTAATCTGGTCCCTTGCATATTATATGCATAATATGCAAGATAGACTTACAACATGATCATTAACTGTGCTCTCGGTAGCATAAAGCGGCCGGCCGGCAGGGCTCTCTAATCCGCCTGCCTCCAGCAGTTGATGGTGTACAGAATCGGATGCTAGGTCCTCTACGTCAGATAATCGCTTGCAAACAGAACTAGGCTTGCCTACAGCAGCTGGAGCGTAGGTTGTGGTTCCCTGGTCAAGCTCGAGAATCGCCTGCTCTGGGCCAAAACGTTGAGTTAAAAAGCAATCTGTAATAAGCTTAGATAAATACCGTAAAGAATATATCCATCACAATGTCAAGACTTATAACGGGAGATAATTTTCTTGGTCAAGGGCTAGTCATATCTTTATTAAAGAAGTAAGTCGTATGTCAAAGTTCAGATAATTTTTATAATTCAACGGACGAGTAGTTGTTTGAGACCTAGATTTTGAATTGTCGAGTCTTAGTGAGAAAAAGTTTAGACGGCATAAAATCAAGTGAAATTTTTCAAATTAAAATGTGGCTCTACTAAATGCCCTACTGCGCTTATTATATGTGCAAATATTCGTCTCGATATCGCGCAATCGCTGTGATGATTCAAGTCTCGAGATTTTTATTCCAATGTTCCTATATACCAATATGATAACTTCTTAAGCATGTCTATTATCACCCCCACGATGGCTACTCGAACGATGATCACTTGGGGTCCTTCCCGACTTGTTTCTTAACCATTTGCAAGAATGTTAAATTAAAACGTCAATATTATGCAGGCGGCGAACATGCAGCAGCCTACATATATCAAACTTGGTGTCAACTGTTCGCGGGGTAAATCATTCTAAAGATCTCCTACCTTCTAACCACAAAGTCTCAGAATGTGTGAGACATTGGAAAAGCCCCAACGGAAAAATATTTTGAATCATAACGTACAGTATGTGGACTACGCTGGAACTTACTATCTCACTTCTGCGGTAGTTATCACCGTCGTACTCCCTTGCATAATGTTGTAATGTACACGTACTCTCTACAGTACCAGTACATCGTAGACAACCAGCTGGCGTATCTTGAAGTTTTAACTGGCTAAACGATAACGGTTAAAGATAAAAGAAAGAGAGCCAGTAAAAGCCTATCCATGATTTTTTCGTAAAAAAGAAAGGATTTTCATAAGTTTTTCTCACAATTGACTAAGTTATTATAACGGCTGCCGCTCGTAATAGCTGTTCTTTGTCATCCTTCTCCGTTCGCTTCGCCCCAGACTTCGCTCGAGGTTAAGTGCGCTGACTGATTTTCAGTACTACTCAGTGAGCAACGGGGCGCCTCAGTGGCAAATCGGCCTGGGCCGGCAAGTCAAAATATTAGTTGCTTGCTAAATCTTGAGAAAACGAGTATCTGTTTGGGTGGGGTAAGTTAGTGGGCTGGGGCAGTCGTTCTAGCCGTGGGAGGCAGAAAATGTTGAGTCATTATAGCGAACTCCGGACCGATTAAATCGTGCTGAGTAGCGTTAGTTGAAACAAGGAACCCCACGTAATTATTCCCCCACAGAAATCTATTCAACCGGTCGCTTATCGTGTTATAACCTTAATTAATATTAGATCATGTCATATCATATGAGGAACAACCCCGGATAGAGAATATTGATTGATAAGCACTTTGTCCAGATAAGGTAATGGGCATAATCAATCAAAATGATGGGTAAATGGAATAACTCGATCCAGTCGGGGGTCAGTCAGTTAACAGACCACCGGAAAAAGTATAGTCATAGTTGTATGAAAACGAAATAGATAAAGAAGGAAAATTCGAGATAAAAGAGCCCGCTTCAGCTGGTCTTTGCTCCATTCCCTATCTACACTGTTCTCTATCGGGTACTTTTGCCTATCTACCCCGTTAGTGCTATCCCCCTTCCTGTACTGTTCCACTTCTGTCCTATTCCTTCATACCTTCCCCCCAACTACTGCCCCCAAGTTGTTTCGGAGCGATCCGTATCAACAAAATTCGGGGGGAGTATATCGGATCACCTAACCGTCTACCCCGACTAAAAAGAAAGTGGGGAGAGGGTGGGAGCTGGGAAATCACCCCAGACTCTTCTCCTGCAAACATATCAAACCGTTTAAAGAATATTATAATCGATGATCTGTACTAAAATTCTCCTTTTAAAAGAATCCATCTGCTCTGGGTTGGGGTTTAACTCGCCCCATTCGCAAATTTCTCTGACCCGAGCCAGTTGCCGGCCAGCCTCTTCTCCTCTTCTCTCCCTCTTCCACTTCTCCTCTTCCTCCTTCCTCCTCCTCCACCTCCGTTAAGCCTTTTACTCCGCGTACTTCAAACAACACACAAAAAAAATTACTACTACGTCTCCTCTCTTACTGATAAACTCTTCCCCTCTCCTCTCTCTTTATAATCATCTTGTCATTCATCATTATAGCTATCTTCTTCGTTATATATATATTCTCGATTAATTCAAATTCGGAAAATAGATATAGCTGAAACTGAAGTTGAGGTGGAAAATTATTCTACTTGAGAGTTTGGTGGGGTTTATTAGGTACTGAAGTAGCAATTTGTAATCTATTCAGCAACGAAGACAACGGCCCTGCTCAAGAGAGGAACTAAATCTTTAATAACCAGGATAGCTTTGAATTCATAACAATATCTACCTGTTCTGAACTTAAGTCAGCAACGACGAAGTCCAAACAACCGATTTTGATATCATAATATTTATTATCTATATAGCGAGTGGGTTGGAGCCAGTATAGTGATATTCAACATCTACGAACCTTCGCGAGATTCACACAGAGCCCACCCTATATAGAGGTTGAAGTTTTCATAATATCCCTAAATCAACTATATACGTTCATACACCATGAGCGCTTCTGCACCATCATCAACAGCTAGTACCCCAAAATCCGAACTGCCTCGTCCTTATAAATGTCCCATTTGTGATAAGGCTTTTCACCGTTTGGAACATCAAACAAGACACATCCGTACTCACACTGGTGAAAAACCACATGCTTGTACTTTTCCTGGTTGTTCAAAGAGATTTAGTCGTAGTGATGAATTAACTAGACACTTACGAATACATACAAATCCTAATTCTCGTAGGAATAATCGTAATGCTAAATATTCTTTGGATTCAAAAGACGGTTCGGAAATTGACTCTGCTATGAACGTTGATCAACAGGGGCCTGGAGATGTTCTTAATAGTGCTGATAGATCCCCTGGCGTTCCTCTACCTAGTTCTATGATGTATAATAATAATAATACTTCTAGTTCCACTAGTAATGGTGGTCTCTTAGGGAGTCCGATGGGAGTGACAAGTGTGATGAAACAACCTATAACCGAGTTTGGTAAAACGTATGGTGGAACTTTTGGCACAACTAAATTAACTCAGAGTACTTCCTTAACTAATTTACCCTCACTTTCAGCTTTTGGTCAGGCATTTAATAATAATAATGGCGCTCATCTACCTCCTCCTATTCAGCAACATCATCAGCAATCTCCACTTGTTAAAAGTGAATACTCTTCTGCGGCTAGTACTCCATATTCTTCATCTCCTTCATCTCCCACTCTTCATCATCTTCAACCTACTAAACCTCCAGCATTACCATTAGGCGAATCTGCTACTGGAGGAAGTAGTGGTAGTGGTAGTGGTACTACTAGTAGTGGAGGTGGCAGTTTCTTTAGAGTCCCGCATTCATCTTTTGGTGGTAGTAATGCTGGTGGTCGATCAGGTTTATTCGATATGAATGCCTTGGCAACGGCTGCAACTCAAGAACTTGAACGTGAGAATGCAGCCGCCGCAGCGGCTGCTGCTGCCACTGGTGGCACTGGTCCCGGTCAAACGAGTGATAAGGTAGGAGGGACTTCAACCCCCCCTCTTCTTGCTGCTCCATCTCCAACTGTTGTTGTGCAGTCATCTTCTTCTTCTCCATCGCTAGCTTCTTATTTCTCTCAAGGTATTACTCGTGAAAATGGATCTGGCCCTGCCAGTGGTCATCATAATCATCATTTCCATCATCATCAACATTATCATCATCCATTTTCTGGTAGTCAGCGAATCACTCCTTTAACTTCATTATACAAATCCAGACATGATGATGATGTGGATGATCCTTACCAACATCGATCAAAGAAATCAAGACCTAATTCTCCTTCCTCAACTGCTCCAAATTCACCGACATTTTCTCCCTCAGGATCTCCGACCCCTGATCACACTCCTCTTGTGACTCCTGCTCATTCTCCTAGATTACATCCACGTGACGATCTCGGGGGTTTACAATTACCTAGTATTAGATCATTAAGTCTTGGTCGACATATGCCTCCTCCGTTACAGACTTTAGAAGTTGGACAACATCCGCAACAATCTCAGCAACAACAGCAGCAGCAATATCCTCAGCCAGTGCCAATTCCACAACCAGGAGCAACAACCCCTATCGGTGCTGCAGCCTCATCTCCTAGTGCGTTAGCCCGGGTTTCTTCGGGGCTTGCTCTATCTTCTTCTTCTGCAGCATCTGCTAATACAAGTCCTGTAGGCTCGGTTGGTTCGGGCTCTGCTATGGGTACACCTTCTGGAGTATCCAGGGTCTCTGTGTCAGATTTGATTAATCGTCCCGAGAATTGAGAGATAGAATAATTGGTTCGCCTAATATTTGGCTTTTATTTATTGTAACATATATTTTTTACATACCATCCATCATCACGGCCACTCTTACGCTTATTGTTATTATACTCTTTGGGCTTTATATTTCATGTCTCTTCGCAACAGTGAATCTCACTCTGTATGCCGTGGACTCTTGCTATTAGAATAGCTAATCTTTATATTATTAATCTTAATATATTTATATTTTTTTTTTTCATCTCTGATTTGTTTTCCCGGTCGCCGTTGAACGGTTCTGGTAGCTTAAGACGATCTGCATTAGGATTTATCTCCTGTGGCTGGACGCTTAGGCGTTCGTTCCACTTAGCAATTCTCGGTCGCAGCGAGAAGTAGGTGATACTCAGCCACCCTTGGGGTAACACAAGACTGTCGTATTGGACCAGCAAGATGTGTGTGAATCTCGTCTGCTCCTGTAAACGGCTCCCTGGCACCTAGCTGGTTTTACTGCATTTAAGGACTTCAGAGCCTCTATGATGACGGGTTCGCTCTCTAAATTTTCACTGCTATCTCTACTTCTCCTTTTGTCTTTGATACGTTCTGTCGGATAGATCTGTGTGAAGTAGCACTAAGGACGGGTAGGATTAGAGTGGTATCCTTAGAATGAGAAAGGCAAGCTCACGACTGCCTACACATCTTTCTTGTATCACAAACTTGCTACTACTCTCTGATCACTAGGAGCAGTGCCAGCAGTTTCAAGGATTCCTTCCGCCATATAAATGCATTCTTAGATAGTATGCATCCAACGCCAAAGGCTGGCGCCGGTAGGAAGCCATGTTAATGAAATGATATCTTTTGTTCAAGAGTTAACCTGAGACTTCCTCTTCGAGCTGTAAATCGATATTTACTGTTCAGTGAAGGTATATTTTTATCTGGTTCAGTTTATATGTATATTCGATCATATTTGAATCCCTTGGAATGTCTCCTCCGCTTTATCTTACTTCGACTCTACTGGGTAAATTCGGACGCGTTTCTAAGGGCAGAATAACTCTGGTCCAAAATTATGCTGATGTCATGGCCTCCATTCTACTCCTTGAAGTATTTCAACTTGAAAAAAAAAGATCCAAATA
Source organism: Sugiyamaella paludigena (assembly GCA_030579875.1). Classification (NCBI taxonomy): domain Eukaryota; kingdom Fungi; phylum Ascomycota; class Dipodascomycetes; order Dipodascales; family Trichomonascaceae; genus Sugiyamaella; species Sugiyamaella paludigena. Next base: position 241,319 of record JAKTRU010000008.1, on the reverse strand, counting down.
TTACTTCAGGTAGCTCTTCTCTCGAGAGGTATCTTCTCGATCAGCTCATAAATTCCTTATCCGAGATAAACGCGGGGAATTGATATCCCGTGGTCGACAGCTCACTGTCACAGTATATTATAGAATACATGCTTTTATGTGCCTTAAAGATACCAAGGACTCATTCTTCAAGATCTGAACATCACAAGTAAACTAGGTGTTCATTCATTAATCACTGTCTTTGATCGTTATGAAACTTGACCAATCAAAATTATTAGAGTAATTCGCATTCTGTATTTAATAAATTAATATTAGTTTTTCGATGTCACTTTAGAGGGCATTGCTAGTAGAGATTATTCGTACTATCTCCTAATATACAACAGGTATTTGCAGTGCATATATAAAATATCAATTAGGATCTCAATAAATATTCATGTCTAACATGACATTATAATAATAAACGTTTTCTAGAGCTAAAATATCTCCGACCTCTAATTTTGATAAACAGCGTCATTTCGGAAACTAGCAGATCTGGGCTCCGCCCTAGCTACTGGATGTTACAGACAGTGCTCTGACCGAGGAGAGTGCGCATCGCACTGACACCGAGAGATCGTGCTTGTGGTCGCGAAAACTAGAATAAAACATCTCTTAAGAGAATTTAAAAACAGGACACTGACGACCATCTGAGAACTGAGAACTGAGATTCAGATCGGAACTCACCATTAAACCAACTAGCTATTAGTGTTATATAAATTACATGTATATGACAAACCACGATTTCTTGGCTAATAGATTGCGTTTCATCATCGATATCCATGTGGAGAAATTCTATAACATCATATCCTAACACCATAGGATAGTATTCCAAGAAATAAAGTGATATTCTCGCAACCAGCTGTAGGACAAGTACTCACCAAAAACGAGCTTGGCAGCAGTGGGATTGATCCTGCCCTCGATTTTAGAGATATAATATCTCTCTCATCATACTTCAGCTCCATCAATCAAATCGAGGGCCTACCTATTACCAGGTTGGTCCGACAAATGTTCGAATACCTTCGAATCTATCAGACCCCATATCTTTTCCTGTGCTGTTTGGAAGCCTCTTCGTTTTCGGGTTTCATCTTCCTAATTAACAGCTGAATTTTATCGGAATTGATTTCGTCGTCACCATATTCAACATCCGAAACTTTGCTCAATTTCGAGATAAAGGTAACGTTTTGCCTTTTTCAAAAATATCTATAAAGCCATTTACAGGTCTTTTCAAAGATCTGCTATAGTATCTGTCATATGCTAATGTTTTGATTCCAGTTTCTTGACCCCATCACGTAAGTCCTGCAGTGATTTCATCATATTCTGTTCCAAAATGATTTGAATAAATACAAATGTATCAAACATGAATACGAATAAGAATATAAATATACAGGCACTGAGAGATGGAGGATGGAGTTGAAGATTCATGGTGATTACATAAGCTAGGAGGAATTATGTGTCAGAAATTACATAACTTCACGCCTCGGCAATTTACGCGTGTGCATCACGAAATAACCACGCGACAAATTATTTAACCACGTACAGACCGCGTACGAATTATATTTCGAGGTTGATTAAGATATAATAAATATATGGACTTATATATATTGGAATTCAAATATTCAAGATTCCAAATGACACCGTGAACTATCACATGGAAGCAATAAATATAGGGGACAATTTACCGACGCTGACTCTTAATGAGGTCTTAGACTATATTCATGACACCTCTCTAGATCCAAGACAATCATTTTCAACTGGCAGTAGAGGAATTGATATATTACTAGGCGAAAGGAGAAATGAAGGGGAGATCAGTCAAAGAAAAAGGAGAAAGATTAACATACGGGATAAACGAAGTAAAGATTCTGAAATAGTATCATATGGCATCCAGCGAGGCACTATTGTGGAGATATCAGGTCCTCCAGGAAGTGGAAAGACTAACCTTGCTATGGCAATAGCACATAATGCGTTATTAGATGGACACCGAGTTTTATGGATGGCTACCAATGGAGGGGATATTCCTATAGAACGACTTGAATCATTCTCAGGATATAAACAAGAAATGTTGCATCGATTAAGTTGTACAAATATAAATGTGTTATCTCAGTTGATTTCATATTTCAAGTCTGTGGCAAATACTGGTGGTAACTACTCCCTAATAATTATAGAGGACCTTTACTATTTATTTAATTCATCTATAGAATTGGCATCTACACAAAACGAAGAAGAGCAACGACGGAAGACTCGAATAATGTCTATGTTGATGGAGAGTTTATATACATATGCGCAGAATTCAAATACAGCGGTTTTAATTCTCAGTGGTATGGTAGCAAGACTAGGTATAGATAATACATTATCTAAACTGATATCGGGTTTGGGATATGGCGCATGGCAGAAACTCTTTGAAAGAAGAATAGTTCTTTATAGAGATATCTCCATGAGAACAGCAACGGGCTCTAGATTTGCAACGGATGGAAACTATACTACAGAGTTTGTAATATCAAATGATGGTGTTCATGATGCTGATGATATTACAGATAGTGGTAACATGAAACATGATGCGTATGACTACGTTGAATACGAGGAAGTGGGCATTTTCACCAATGAGCCGGATGAATGGATTGACTTAGAGAGGAGCGAGCCAGATGGCAATTTAGAAGGCAATTTAGAAGGCAACTCAGAGGGCGAGGGCGACCAAGAAAATATAGATCTGGCCGAAGTCGAGGATGAAGGCCGTCAGGAAGAAGTCATAGGCGAGTATGAAGAATCTAAGGCAGATGGAGCGGTTGCTTCTATTATCGACGAGCCTAGGGAAGCAAAGATAGATGAGATTAATCGTGTGGGTATTGATGAGACTGGCGAGATTGATTATAATTATGGTGCAAAATCTTCACTCGCCGAAGAAGATAATGCCTATGAAGAGGAGCAAAAGACGTATACTCAGATCTACGAAGAAGAAGAAGCAATTGATGAGATTGAATATAATGAAGATAATACCATCACCGGGAAAGACTTCAATACAACTGCTAATGATATATTATTAGATAATAATAAGCAGCTGGCAATTGCGACTAATGAAGAAAGTGGGAAGACAGAGAATTTGGCCAGTAATCAAATAGAACGAGATCCACGACCCACGCCGCCCGAGTCCGAAATCATTGCATCTAGTCCATTCGTTGAAGATGACTTACTGATTGCGCCATCAAATAAAGAAGAAAACCTGGATGGAACGATCAGGAAGACTTATAAGGATGATGGTAGCATTCTAAAGAAAAGGAAGAGGCGGCAGATCATATCAAACTCAACACCATCACCATCGGCTTCATCAACATCGTCCCCACCTTCAACGTCACCATTGTCACCACCTCCTGAACTAGAAGAAATACCCAATAGTCAGCCTAATTGGTCCGATTCGGAAGACATGTTATATTCAGGTCAATAATACAACACCCATTGCACCTTCGGCGGCTGGAGCGCTGTTCGGGTTCTGTCACTGTCTGGGTCTCTGTACTGTTGCCGGAGACCAATAGAGAGAAGACTTGGCTTGACATTATTGGGTCAAATATTAGTGTATACATGTTAGGGGAGATCTTTTGATTTAGATCTTGCCGATTGCTTAGTGACGTACTAGAAGGACACAACTAATATCTCCTAGCTAATTACATTAGTACGAGTTAGGGCTTTAACAAACACAAAGACAACTGAAGATTCATTCTATATGCATATAGCCTTGTCTATTTACAGTTATGACTTGGCATGGTCTAGCGATGAACCTAAATTCATTTCCAATTTAGAGTTGACGTCAATGCTTTGGATACGCAAGTTAGCATGTTTACCGGAGGTGTAGTCCGGGCGACTTCAAATTAAATTTAGAACTGCTCTGGCTTGCATTAGTTTGGAAGTTTATCGCCAGAATCGATTGACGATGGTGATTGGAGGAGAAAGAGCGTTCTAGTTCCCTTGTTTAGGTTCTAGCAGGACTTAAGCTATTTTCGGTAACAGTTATTATATGTACGTAATGTAACGTTAAGTTAACCTACTACAATGTGGTATCTAATGTAATTAAAGTTCGCTCGATAAATTTAAACCAACAAAACAACGTCATGTAAAGCTGCCAAGCCGGATGAGACGGTATATGATATGTACCAACTTTCTCTCAATGACAGTACAGTAAATGAAGCAAGGCGTTTTTAACCTAAGCCACAGCAGCAAAGAACCTTTTAAACGGTCATTTCTAACAGCTGCCCAAGAACACCGTTTCTCCGTTTCTCGCTTCGTTGCCGTGAAATCTTTTCAATGTGTATTGCAATTGAGGTTGGGTCTTTGCTCCAGCCGTCACAGACAGAGGTACCAAGACTTTCGTTTGCTAAGGAGAGAGACTGCGGGGGGGAAATGGTAACGGCATTTGATTTAGCCGATTAAAACAAAAAATTCTTATCTATTAAGCCAGTCTATTACTTGACTTCTCTCCAGCAACTGCTCTATTTCCCTGTTGATTATTAGCTGGATTAGGAAATCTCTAAATACATGTAATTGGACGTATCCGCATTCAAAAGTTTACTAGCGATCTTTTTGTTTTCTTTTTGTCTATAATTTTTTCAATTTATTTCCGGTTAATTACCCTAACCATACCGTTGAGTGGTCGATATTTAAAGTATGCACCACCTTATTTTTCCGTTACCAAAAACTAGTACAGAAGTATGCTAGTTGTTTATTATATGCATGGACGTATGCCAGGAATGGAAATACGAATTAGCATTCATTGATTAACTGCCTGACCCCTAATCCATTTTTAGAACTCGTCGCATGCCGATAATTCAAACAAGGTACAGGTACGGGTTGGGGTAACAATATCAAGTGATGGCAGAGGATTAAATTTTAAGTTTGGATAAATGAACCAAAAAATAACAAGGGAAAATTTACTAGGATTGAATATCTAATAAAGGAATGAATATGAAGAAGAGACGAAGAAAAATCCCCTCTTTTTCAAAAAAGGATTTATGGTTGGAAGCTTGGGATCAATTGTTGTACAGGTAGGTGACTGATCTCATTCGATATTACCTTTCCAGTTAAGTGTAATCAGATCTTGCAGATATATAGATTCAGATTCATAACTTATCTAGACCGTCATTAGTGCATACACTACATATTCAATTAACTGCCCATATAGTTTACTATGACAACGTTAACTACTAATATAGCTTTATTGGTTTTTATATGATGATCATCATAGCAAATTGAATGTTACATCAAATGACGCCGAAGTGGATGGATGCGCTTGGTTTCCTAAGATAAGCCAATTTATGATCGATAATATTAGGGTTCTGGGCTATAGTCATCGAAAATCTTGATATCTTTGCTATTAATTAGTCCTTCTAAAAATACATAGTTTGCTTTTGAATGTTTGGTTTGCGGACTTTTTTTATGTTGCCAAGACTAATCTATGGCGCCGAATCAGGGTTATTCCTGAAAAATAGCTGTTTAAGTGATCTAACAGCATATAATTTTAAATAATGATTTTTTTTCAACACGAATCAACTGAAGTCTAATAACCCAAATTTAATTCTGAATCAAAATGCAGTGTACATACCTGAGAAGTAACAGTAAATGAAATTGAGCGAGATTGTTTCTGTTTCTGATCGTAAGCTCTCTCTTTCTGATCAGACGACAAACAATATAAACCCCCCACATGCATAAGTTTTTAGCCGGGCGTGATAACCTGTGCATTTCCGTCCGGATGTTTCTCCAGGGCCGCCCTTGTCTGCCTTATTTGACCACAAACTGTTGCTTCCTGCACGCCAGCTCTCAGACAGTTCTTCCGCTGGAACCATACATGTCTTGATGAACTGTGCTCGATCACGAGCATAATAGGCAGCCCTGGATCGGAATGCGATTTGAGGTCTATAGGTTTACATAGACAATAAATGATAATCATCAGCAAGTTTAAACCAGAATCCTCTGATCATCACAACCAGGTCAACAACAAATATAGTTGTTAATAATACTTGCCCATAGGGTTAAGTTAAGTTACCAGGACACGGGGGGTTTGGGTCCTGTTCTACCTCTGGCCGCAGCACTCCGTCGAAGATCCCGTTGCTTTGTCCATCTCCTGTTATTCTGGTCCTGGTTCTGTTGATACAATTTCGAAAATTTCGTGCTAAGCAGGAGGTCGGGGATCCAACCGCTGACGAGAGAGGACGGGCTCCTGCCCTTTGTATAAGTTACTACTGTAAGAATTAAGCTAAAATAAGCAACCCGAGTGAAACTAGAGAACGGGTGACGAAGGCTGAGAAGGTTGGGACCAGCCACCTTCTGCCAGAGGCAGAAGAGGTCGACGGAAAAGGAAACAACTATCAGGGCGAGAGCTACAACAGCCAGTGGAGAGGGGAGGGAAGGACAACTAAGAGCTGATCTTGATCAACAATGATTAGGATTAGATGGTGTTCCTAGATTAGATTGGCCATGGTGCCTAATCAATCAATCAGACTGTCTTTGTCCTTTTTAATCATAGATGATTTAAGCCATCTGGAAAGAGAATAAGTTGTCAGCATTTTTAAAGCTGGGCCCCTTGTCAACTCAAAGTTCTCTCGGTGGGGAAACGAGCGGGCAGAACGGGCAGAGCGGGCTCAATGAGCAAAATGGAGTTAGAGCTTGTGAGAGCTACGAGCGAGACAGGCCAGAGGGGTCTGGGTTACGTCAGCCACCACCACCGGGGGCAGATAGGAGTTCTACGCGTTTTAACAATATGAAACTCAGGTTGTGTGTTCATGTTTACTCAGATTATTACAATACAGTAATGCATTTCTATGCAGTCATACCTTGCCGTACACCCCTTTTTACTTCTCCCCTTTTCCCCTTTTCCCCTTTTCCCCTTCTCCCCTTCTCCCCTTCCCCCCTTTTCCCCCATCTTTCCCAGTTTTCTTGTCTGTCTATGCGCCTCCTACCGCCTCCTACCCCTTCTACCCCTTTGCGGCCTTTTACTTGTTCTTCCCCTTCTGCTCCCATTTAACTATACGGTACAAAATTATTGAATATAACTATTTATTTGAAATACTGCTTATAGATTTATTCTGCATCTGATATTTCTTGTTGCCCATGTTCTCAACTCATGTAGGCTTCTCCGCTTATGTATGCAGCTGCTTCTTCGCTTATGAAGTCTGATGTGGTCGTACGACACAAATAGTTTATCAGCCCGTCAAAGAAAATCGAGACGCATAACTCGATCGTTAATATTATAACTTCACACTCACCGACACCGCCACTTAAGTAGCTTGTCGAATTCTGTCTGTAAGTACGGCCTCATGTTAAAGTGGACCAACGCACAGTCCAACTAATCCAGTAATTAAACTTCAAAGAAAGATAACCACTGCAATTCACGGCCCCATGCTGGTCTAAGACTGACTCGACATTAACATTGCAAACTTATAAGCTAATCGACTACAGCGTGCATATAATAAATTATTATTAAGCGTAGATCGGAAATATAAAAACAATCAATTAAAATAGATTATTTTCTTATTTGACATTAGTTAAAGATAACAGCAGGTTTAGTACCCGTCCCAATTCTCTCTTGCTTCGTTCGGGGACATAAGGATTTTAATTCCGGCAGTTTTCACTTTCCTGAGGCTATTGTTGGCTGTTCCTCCAAAAAAGGATTAGATCTCGAGTGTATCGACTGAAAGCTAAGCGCAGTTGTTCTTTCGGTTCGTCCGGATCATTGGTTGCTAGCACCTCGATTGTGCCTCCGGCTACTGGGGCGTAGCCAAGGGAGACCTGTAGTTCTCGCTGCTCTTGACATCTTCAGTAACTCTCCGACTGAAGCGAGCAAATTATCAGCAGTCGCTGGAGAGGTTACTCTCGCTCTGGAATAATAGACTCTAACGGATCCCGAGCAGAGCGATGAACGCGGTCTGGGCATCGCCCTAGCAGCGGAAAACATAACTGGGCTTGGGTATGGCGGAGAGCACAGACCCTGACCTAAAGGAAGCTCGCTCACTTTCTTCTCCCTCCGATCAGGCAATAATCCTAACCGTACGTACGTGCAGACCAAGAGAACGTATAGGCACAAGCAAGAAAAGGATCCGTCTTTCTCTATCTGGATATAACTACCGCCTCAAGCTACTGCAGACAAAGCTTCGAGGATATTTCGGAGCAAGCCTCACAGGATTGATGTTGTTGGGAGGGTTCATGATTTCTTTTTCAGAGTGACAGAGTAAGTTACTGTATGTATTTTTAGAAAATAGATGTTAGTGGATTTTTATTACTGTTTTAAGAACCTAGCGTTTTTAAGGTTCGAATGCTTGTTCAGATATTGTTTATAATTACTTTTTCGAAGAAACAGGGATGGCGAGTGAGTGGCTGGTGAAAGTGAAAGTACAAATTATAGTGTGGTAACTGGCATAAACGTACGTTTATTATGGCAAAGACATGAAAGGATATTTACAAGTTGACGTGTAGGGAACTAGTTACATTTTCCAAATAGGTTTTATTTTCAGCCCCGATGCCATTCGATTAATTGATTTACTGATTGCTACTACGGCAAGCACAAAGGTAACTAACTAGTAACTAATGTACAAAAAATAATACAGTAGTAGTAGTTCTCAAGCTCTAGGACTATAATTGTAATGGAACTATACTGGTAATGGAAGTGCACTGATAAATGGGACCACACTGGGAAATGAAGCTATACTGGTAACGGATGAGAAGTCCACAGACAGAGTCACAACCAATGATAACCAAGGATTGTACCTGAGGCGGCGGAATCCTAACCACCGGAGAAAGAAAGACAAGGAACACAAAAAGATATAGCCAATACGCTTATTGGAGAGGAGCGGCGGGAGGCCGGGAGAGTGAGGGGTTGTTCCCAGCAGACTCCTCTTAATAGGTATATGATAGAGCAAGAAAACAACAGGTCTTATTACTAGTTTATAGACTTGCAATGGAATGAATAAATATAATTAAATTAATCAATTTACTTCGTTAGTTCCGTTTACCTACTCATTTGTTGTTTTTTTGAATTGTTTAGTTTGGTTCGTTCCAGTGGTTCCATTGGGTTGGTATTGGAGTTGTTAGCATTTTTGGCGGTGCAGAGTGTACGTAAATGTATCTCATTATGCGTTCTTGGCAAGAGAGCCACCCACCTCTCTGTACCACTCAGTCCCCTCCATTCTTTGCCGTTTGTGACCTGTTAATGGTAATTATCGGATTGAAATCTTTTTGTGTTGGTTATGCATATGGTTTTGCCTGCTTCTGGCGTTCATGACGCCGCTGACCTAGATCCGTTCCCCAAATTCTCTCACTTCGCTCATGGCGGTCTGAGAACAAAAAAAATTTAGAGAATAGAAAAAGAAAGAATTAACGACAAGGCAGCAAGAATGAAAGAGTTATGGCATGAACCCCACTCCCAGAGACGCCGTAAGTTATATGAATGGGATTGAAACAGATTACCTCGAGATAAGTGGGAATCAACTGAGAAGAATGCTTCCCTACTTTGTCTTAGCTAACATGTGTCTCTGCTCTTCTCTGTCTTTCTTTTTTAAGAACATTTTAGTCTAACTGCAGATTGACAAGCCAGGTAAGTAGGCTACAACCATTAGCTTGGAGAATATCAGAGTCAGATCCAAAGAGAATGTAAATGCATGAGTATGAGTATGTGTGGGTAACTATGTGGAGGGAATAGTTAGATGCATGTGAGACTAAAAAATACTAAGGCAAGACTAATAGAGATAAAAGAGAAACATAGACAGAGATAGACACAGAGATCAACAGAGAAAATACGCTAATAAAACGGTGCAGCGAGTAAGTAAAGGCAGCAGTTACGTAGGTAGGTACAGTACCTAGCTAGCTATAGATGTTTACGCGGTTGTTGCTATTACTCTCCTGTACAACTGGTAGTTGCTTTTTTGTATATCCCTCTGCACATACAGAACCTGCCGCCTCGATCCAAGCAATATATAAACCAAGCCATTTTCCTTGAGTTAAGCCATTGTATTTTCCCTTTTTTCCCTTTCTCTTTTTTTTTCTTCTTCTTTTTCCTTTTTTTATTCTCTTCAGATATATCTGTCTCTATATTGTCACTCGCTTAAATCAAAAAGCTTTTTTAACTTTAACTAATTTTTTAAAAATTATCCTATCGTTCCTACCAACCCCAAGATTAAAAATGAAGTTCACTGTCGCTGCCGTCGCCGCTGCTCTCATTGCTGGTGTCTCCGCTGGTTTCTCAAACTCAACTGCTAACTACACCACTATCACCACTGAAGTTGTTCAAACTCAGACTGAAGTCGTTACTGCTTACACCACTTACTGTCCTCTTGCTACCACAATTGTTGAAAACAACTCAACTATCATTGTTACTGAGGCCACCACTTTGACCATCACCAACTGCCCATGTACTAGAACCACCACTATCACCACTTTAACTACCACTGTCTGTCCTCTTACTGAGACCACTCCTCCTCCAGCTTCAACTAAGGTTGTTCCTCCTCCCGCTCCTCCTGCCACTACCACTCCTCCTCCTCCAGCTGTTATCACCACTGCTGCTGTCGCAACCACTGTTGCTCAAGGTGGTGCTGGACATGCTGTTATTGGCTCTGGTGCTTTCGTCATTGCCGTTGCTGCTTATTTGCTTTAAATGGATTAATTTGATAATTTACTCGAATTGCTATTATTTTAATAATAGTAATAATATAGTCATTATTCGATTATTACTACTGGCGATATAATATAGAGATGGGATTAAACACAGAGGATATATTACTATTATAAGAAATTGAATGAAATAATGTATACCAATAATGAATTTATTTTATAAAAGATATCAACCCAATTTTTTCTTTTCTTTTCTTTCTTATTTTAATAAATAAAGAGTTATTTTTCAACCGTACAAAAAATGAACCAACCCGTTCACACATGTTTCTTTCTTCCTAATTGGATCTTTTTCTTTTCAGAATTCCAAATATTTATATTTATATATATATATATATTTTAATTTTTCTTTTCTTCATTACATAAATTTTTATAAAAATTCTTCACACTTCAATTTAGTTTTTAAAAACACAACTTTTCCCATACTAAACGACTTATAATTCTAGAAGCTCTAGTGATATAGAATTATAAGTTCATGTTTGTCATAAATCCGGCTTCGCCTTTCGCGGCTTGACATCTGTCCCAGACCTGTGGCTTGCCCCTCTGGCCTATTCCGTTGCCCGCTTTGGTTAAATTAAATGATTCAGGTTTCTCGACCATAGGATCGAGAGAAGGGCGTTACCCTCGCTGCCGACAAATTAATTGCTTGCATATTGTGAGGTTGGTTTGTAACTAAGCCCTTAATGTCCAACTGATTGCTCGTTATGATCTATTGACCAGCCACCCCTAGGTCTGTATATTTTGGTCTTTCTCATTTTGGTTAGAGACAGGTAACTGGGCCCTTTCACGTATAAGGAAACAAACCCTTAAGTGTTTGAGTTTCAAGGACGCGGATGACCATATCGAACTAGGGGTTCCTTTTTTCTGGAAACTCTGAATCTAAAACCGTGAAGAGTCGCGGCTAAAGATAAGGGTCACGGGACCACAGAAAAAGTTCACGATCGACCTAGACTGTTCCCGGTGATTGGAAGCACTCTTTTCTTAACAGGAAGTTAATCTCTAACGAATCGAACAATATGGACATAGCCAGAGTTTAGTAAGACAGCGATGAGTTAAAAGGAGAAGCCAGACAAAGGTGATGCAGTAAGATAAGAAAGAGCAAGCACTTTGTCCGAGCTATGAGCATACTACTCATGATTTCTTTCAAGATTATCCGAAGTGGATCTAATATTTAGTTTTGGTTTATTTCAAATTCTATTTACTCATATATCATTATTCACTGTAAGCATCTCATAAACATATATCCACTATATGGTTGATGCTTTCAACTCATAGGACAGCACGAGCGGCGCCCTTAATGCTTCCTTAGGGCCATCTGGGTCAACCGTTGTTAAACTGAAACGAGGAAGCCCGTAATTATTCTGGACTGCGTCCGTGGCGATAACGATCGATATTGCCCAGTACAGAACCAGCCACTTACATTATTCTATAGCGAGAAGAGTCATTTAACGGCCGAAATAGATTCAGGAAAACGACTTAAACCATAGCTAATATTTTTTAAAATCAAAATTAATGTAATGAGCTCCTCCTAGTCTTCTTCCAGCGACGTCTAGCTTTCGGCTTCTTGTAGCTTGTAGTTAGCTTATTTATCTCAATTTCAACTCGACTCGCTCTGGGTAGATCTAGACTAATACTTAGCTTCATTTATTGCCCGGGTCAGCTGTTTGTCATCATGTAGCTTTTTTATATTCATCTCTGCTTTTGCCTCTGACAAATGGACCCCCGTTATCTCACTACACTTGGAATCCATATTATTCTAGTCTTTTTTGGTGCTATATACCTGGTATTTCTCCTATTGCACGATGTATGTAGACATGTGCATAACATGTCCTTGAAGAGCAAGTCATATCAAAACCTGAGTAAATCTTGAAATTGACACCATGACCAAAATTGCTTAAGGACAAAACCAATCATAAGAATAGCTGTAGAGAGCTCAATGTGTAGGGTACAATGCATAGTTCAATTAGTGTATATGAATGCAAAAAGAGTATATTTATTTTTTCTTATTTAGAGTACCTTCATACTGCTTATTCATTCAAGGTGTAAAACAGTAGATAAGCCGTCTTACTACTGGGAACAGAAGTATCAGGATCCCCAACAGATCCTGCTTGACGAATCTTGCTTAAAGCAATGTCATCAATACCCGTCCATCCGTCTCTTGTTTTAACATCAACTGTATAATGGCCGACAGTTGCGGAAGGTCCATGATGATAAACAACAGCAAATAAAGAATATTCATGATTGGAATTATTTTGAGGTGTTGGAATAATTAACTCGTTACTGAATGAAATAGGTTTAGTAATCTTCTTAACATCCTCAGCTTCACCCCATCCATCAAGTTCATAGGTGAACCGTTTCAGATGAACAATCAGAACTCTAGGTAGAATATCAAATAAAACTTGTTTTGTTGCCATAACTTGACCTTTTGAAGAAGTAGTATACAAAATAGTTTCTGGTTCACACATAGCAGTGATAGCTTCTTCAATACTGGAGACTTTTTCATCACTAATATCAACTTGGACATGTTGAAAGGGGTCATAAGTAATCGAAGGAGCCGTTCGAGATTGATTAGGAATACTCAAAACTGATTTGAATTGGCCTCCAAACAGCTTGCCTATAGGAGTATTAGCCACGCCACTACCAGAGTATCTACTTTGAAGGGGTTTATTTTTCTTTCCAACCTCTACCCAGGAGGTTGGAGTGTTAGTACCACTTCTATTCGCACCTGTTGAAGCCAATGATGCAGATTCTATGGCCGGAGAAGATGTAGTAGTAACTGGAGCACTAACGGTCACAGCTGAACCACTAGCAGCAGCAGCAATAGAACTAGCTTCAGCCTGCTCGGCCTTCAAGAACTCCTCTTCAAGACATTCCAATAAAATCCCTAGAAATTCCTGGGCATCCTCTTGACGGCCTCGCTGTAAATGACGGAATTTGCTATGTTTACAAATAACGTTATAAAAAGAATCGGCTGTGTATGGGCCAGAATTGGGAGAACTAAACTCAGTCATGAATTCGATAAGTCCGTCTAAAATAGGAGTATCGCTAATCATTTTATGTTGGACCCACGACCCCAAAGTCATAATCAGGCTATAGAAATGTTCACAGTGAGTAAGAACTTGTAAAATAGAATTCATAAAACAGATATTGCCTTGATTGATAAGACCTTTAACCTGATCTGCCTGTTTACAGTTGTCGTAATTATAGATTGTGACTGCCTTTCCCAACGACATTTTCGTAAATGGGACAGCTGGAGGCACCAAAGCAGAAGGCCCGCTGATGAGACTGCCATTCGCACTACTTGTATTATGGGAAAGTCCATTTGGGGTCGTTATTGATCCATTTGTCGAAGATGCATCAGCGGTAGGATATTCTCCTCCGTTAATACCAGTATCAGATGCAGGAAGACCATTTACACTAGTACTGTCGGTATTATTGGCCGGCTTCTGCCGTGGCGGAGGTGGAACCACAGGTCGTGCAACATCAGCCCATGCCCTTGTAATGGGTTTAACCGCTGTTGATATTGATGTAGATGTAGATGCTGGTGATAATGCTGATGCCGATGCTGATGCTGATGTTTCTAATGTTGCAGCTTGCACTGCTGATACTAGTTCTGGCAATGTAGAATCAATTATCTTCCGTTTCCTCGTCCGCCGCCTTCTGGGAAACTCTTTTGCCGGGCATGTATACCATGGAAGAGTCTACAGTTAGTACATTTGTAGCATTTATTTGAGAAGTATACCATTCAAATACCAGACCACGTCCCGGGGAAGCGTTGCTCACTTTACTCGAGTTTTGGTGGTGGTATAGTTTTCGAGCAGCGAGAGCTGGAGGACCCCAGCCACTGGAGGCAAACCAGTTATCCCGCACAGTACATATTCAGCAGTGCTAAACCGTATTGGAAGTTGGCAGGTTCTGATCCGAAACTATGATCCAAAAGAGCACGGCGTCATTGCTAAAAACACACATCACTATCGTCCTCATATTATCTACAGTTGTTCCAACTTCTCATATTGCTATAGCCAGCAGCCTTGCTCAAACTAGTAATAGTCAATACTTACCGGTGAATTTAGTTGATACTTTCGCCGTAACCCGATTATAAATGCATCATTAATGTCAACAGGCACGAAGTCTGTATCTGGACCAACGCCCATTTTTTCTTCTTTTTCTGTTGTCTCTTCACTAAATTCTATTCAAGTTAAGTCTTCTTTATATTATGTTAAAATATACAAATCTGATATGAATTTAGATATAACTTATTAGGAATAGATGAAAAAAACTTTAATAGTGGATTCCTTCTACCAAGAGAGATGCTGGAAAATTGTTGACAAAATGTTAGAGTCAGTAACTAATATTTCCGCTGTGAAAATCTCTTGACAAATTCCACGAACGTGCGTGCTGCATGGCTTTGGGGGAGAGAGCCGCAATAATATGCGGCTTGTGAGGCTCAGATATCTCAGTATCATTTCGACAGGGGGGGCTCTCCTCGGAGCAGCATTTCACCGATTCAGGATGCAATTCACTATATCCTCATGTACCTTGCAAGCATATGGGTATGGGCCAGAGTTATAGCCACCGGAGGTGATAATGGAGGAGAGATCCTGTTGCCTCTGTCGGCTGGGATCTAACACTAGACCCCACTGCTTGCATCGGCTCATGACCCCGTAGCAAATTTATTATTGTCAATCTGCCACAGATCTGGTTCAGTCGAGGAAATGAAATGACAACATTTCGAATACTCTTCGGCTTTAGTTGGGCAATCGGAATTGCTATTCTGAACTGCAAAACGAAACCAAGTGATTGAATTATACAGAAACACGGACTAATTCAATTCATTCTATATTCTACAAATTCGAAATATGAAGCCTTGACATACTTGCACTTGTATCACCAATCCAATTTCCCCTTCGCAAGCTTATCTGTCATAGAAACCGTTGTTGCTATGTCTTGGATAGATCTAGACCTAAGTGATATAGCCAGAAATCAGTAGCAAATTCTCAACCTTCAGATCTGCAGATAGAGAGTTACCGATAGGTGAATCTTGGTTATTCCCATATACCTGGAACACATATAGATTTCACTTAACACGTTTAAGCGGGCTAGGACTATTCAAAATGAGCCAAACAAATTCATCCATTGGCATTGAGACAGCCGGTCGCGTCCTGTCCTCAAAAAAATGATATTTCTGATTGGAAATGAAGCCAGCAACTATATGTTTGCAAGCACATTTCCACCGACGACCAGTCTTCGATTTATGAAAGACCAACGCTCTAATAAAGTCAGAACAAGTACAACTCCACAAGTCCAAATTTGTCACATGATTATCAATGTACCAAACAGAACGATTTGGAAAACCCTCTTGAATGTATTGAATGATTTTATCGGGGGCTTCTATGAGATTAAGAGCTTTAACAAAACTACCAGGTAATAAAAAATTTAGTGTAACAAACAGTTGTTGCTTCTTCTCATTTTCCTCTGAATGTAAGAGTTCAAAAGCTTCATCTATAGTTTCCTCAACGAGATCAAACTCGATTTCAGAAACAGACTCAGAATTATCCTCAGTGAAACCATCTACATTTCTCTTTTGGATATTAGGATTCATATTGTCTGCATCATCCTTCTCAACGAGCTCCTAGCTCTCCTAGTTGATGTCAATTTCATTCAGTTAAGTGCAGCAGCAGCCTAAAAGTGAGCCTCAAATGACAGACTATCAATATGCGGCTTATGCGGCGGTCGTCTCTCTTCTAGTGAGCGTAGAGATACTGGCCTATGTTGGACCCGGGTTGTCCTAGACCAGTGCTCTCATTATCCGCTTCGAGCTCAAGAGACTCATGGTTACTAGTAATTGCTTGAGTGTAATGAGAGCTAGGGTTCTGGAGCTTAGCCCAGCCACTGGTGACACACGATAGTTTCGCTCTGGCCAACGTATGGGACTGGAGGGTCACTAATTATAAACTTCAAATATTTTAATATATTCACATTACGTTATATAATTGTTCTTTTTTCATTTTCAATTTTAACTTCTTCATTCTTATAAATATACAACATATTCGCTGTTTTTTAACGTTTTCTCTTTTCCGAAACTTGCTTTTCATCCTCTCGTCGAGCTTTTTCATCAAGATCATCCCAATCCTCTCCAGATTCTTCATCTGAACCTTCCTCATCTTCAAAACCTTCAGAGCCTTCGTCTGAATAATCTTCCTCTTCTACTTCATCTTCATCCTCGGGTTCGTCATCACTGACTTCAAACTCACTTTCGTCCGATTCCTCTGACTCATCGCCTTCGTCTCCACTTTCAGTACTTAAGAAGCTCCACCCCCCACCAGAGAAAAACTCATGAGGATCAGCCAAAACTGTTTTCATAATCGTAGCCCAATTAAGATTGACTGGTCCTTCATAGAAAGGAATATCCATTTCATTCAACCAATCTTTAACACTATCCAACTGACTCATAGGAATCGAATTAATATGAGTTACAGGCTTAGTTAAATCCTTATATACAAACACTAAATCAAATTGTTTCAAACCAAATTGAACTCTTTCCAAATGAGCCACCTCAATATCTTGCAAGGGTACAACTAAAAATGGTGGATCAATTAACTGAACTAGACAATCTGTAGTAGGTTGACATAAAACATTCGATCGGAAGGGAACACCAGAAAATCCAAGTTCTCTAAATGGAATATCAACATCTATTTGCCGACCGGAAGCAGCAGCAATATCTTCACTAAAATTCTTGAATTCTTTATTCAGAGCTGCTCGTCTTCTTCTTTCTTCCTGTTCCTGTTCTAATTCATCTTCATCGCCATACCTATATCGACGCTTACGATTACCGGTTTCATCAAAGGCCATATCTGCAGCTTCTCGATAGAATTGAACATCTTTGGTCTTCTTTTTACCGACAATGATAGGATTTTTAAGATGAAGATGAATCACAACAATAAGTTCTTGATCACAGGGCTGGAAAAACAAATGAGCAACATTACTGAAAAGAATATTGACTCGATGTTCAGAGGATACAGGTGACTGGTATTTAATACCATTCTCATGGATTTCCAAAGTACCAGCCACTCTTTTACTTTCAGGACCAGGACGAATAAAGACAGAATCTAATCTCTGAGGTCTACGATTACGGATTTCAATAAGTTTATCTTGCTCCACGACATCTTCCATTTCCTTACGTTCGGTCTCCCGTTTAAGTGCATCTTTTTTCAAATCCGAAATACGTTTAAAAATGTCGTTCATTCGATCAACATCACGGCTTCGGAAAGTGATACTTTTAACAAACTGAGCATTGGGATCTTCAAATGGTACTTCTTCCTTCCTACTAGTACTCTGTCCAGGAGAATTGAAATTTAATCGGATATAAATATAATCACCTTCTTCATTTTTAGAGCCATTCTTATAGGCAGAAATATGAAACGGAACAGGACGGCCATTAATGGGCAAGATAATTGATTGAGCACGGACATCTACCTGAACTCGCAAGTCTTTGACTGAGGGGGGCAGCTGACTATCTCGTTTATAAGATTCGAATTTGCGCAGAACAACTTTATTTTCCGGGCCGGATTCAGCTGCACCATCTGTATACTTCTGTTCACCCAGTTTTTGTAATTTTTCATGTAGTTCCCGTTGATGCAATTGTCGTTTTTTCTCATTTGACTCCTCTTGCTGATTGGTTGTCTCAGCACGAAGCTTGTTTCTCAGAACAGCAATACTGACATTGGCCCTGCTACTAGTACCAGCACTAGCTCCAGCGCCGCCGTTCCTCGCCGCAGTTGGCTTACTGCTTTGCTTTTTCTCCTTCTTTACAGAAACTCCATCCTCTTCCTCACCCTCTTCTTCATCCTGTTTGAAATAAAAAGATATATCTCCTCTAGCCTTAGGAGAATCAGTAAATACAATGGGGCCATCGGCGGCAACACGAACCGTATCAATAATAGACAAACTATAATGAGAATTAGCACCACCATCAGCATTGGGGATATCACTAAATCCAACAATAATATTCAAAGTCATTCCATCCTTCAAAACATGATTGTTTTTAGCGTTCAAGAGCAATGAAGAATCTCTAAATTCGATTCCAATTCCCCAGCCGACATTCTTTATAAAATATTTCTCCATTTCAGGATTCTTCTGCTTGATATAATCTATAGCAGAATTATAGAGGTCCTTACAATGGACACCATCTTTAATAGTTCCCAAAACTGCTTTCTGAACAGCTAGAAGTAAATTATAATTATGTTCCTGCTCTTTAGTAGGATCAATCAAATAAGTTCGACCAATGTTCGAACAATATGATTTATATCTTAATCCAAACGAACAGATTATCACACCAGGTTCCAGACGATTGTCATCAGATACAGCAGATGGCCTTAAGTCGTATTTACCGCCAGACTGAATGATTGGAGTATAACACCAATCAAGTTGACGTGGGTCAAATTCACTACCTAATTTTAATTCTTTCTTTTTAAAGAACTTCTCATCGTCGATTTTCTTTTCTAGGATATCAGCAAACCCAGAATGAGTGATTTTCTTTTCCTCATCAATAATTGTCGACATCTCATCAGCGAAGTACTGAGTCATCAAACCAAGACTAGCCTTTGATGCTGCCCGTACAGCTCTTAATTCTTCTTCATCCTTCACTTCCATACTTTGTGATATCGCAGCAGATACATCCACCAAAGAAAACTTGGATTCTCCACCAGACTCTTTCCAAGCATCTTCCCATTCTTTGATAAACGGACCAGAGAATTTATCCTTTGGTAGATTCCCAACTGTAGAACCCTGAGATCCTAATTCAGCAATAAAATCCTTGAATAATTTTGAATTCTGTTCCGGATCTTTAGTTCTACTCCATATAATCACGTCTTTACCTTTAATAGAATCCAAATGTTTTGCCTTTGCACCGCTAGTTACAAAGAAAGCTTTATCTTTTGTGATAGCAAGTGCAGTTGAAGGGAATTCATAACCAAGCAACCAAGTCTAAAAATTGTGTTAGTATCTCGACGCTACACATCGGCCAGCAGTTTGCCACATCCCCACACTCCCCTTCCACGAGCAGTAATGATTCCGTTCTACCGATCACTGAAGAGATTAGAGCACAATTGTACACAATCAGATAGGAAATGAAAAGAGGTGCAAAGAACTGCACTCCTAATGTCGTAATACAGTTAAAAATTTGCCACAAGCTCTACTTACGTGTAAAACTGAACTCTTCATATAAGGATTCTCCTGATCAGGCTTGCCAGTAATCACAATCACTGAAGAAGCACCATTCAATGAAGGATCATTCTCCTTGAATTTCCTCTGAAGAATGTGAACATGCTTCCGGAACGTCACGTTATCAAGTACAATATCAGACATTTCTTCACAAATTATCAATTGAAGACTAGAATGAATAGAAGACGCGATGGAACTGAGATGGTAGAAAAAGAGTGAGTGAAGGAACCAGAACGCGAAATGTTGGATTAATTAACACCCTATTTGATTCCTTACCCTAGCTTGCTGCAGTGCGGCACTTAGCTACAGTGCGGCACTATACAGTGCGGCAACATCGCTTGCACACAAAGTAAGACTTAATTGAGAAGGCAATACTCCTGAGAGTAGCGAGGATTTCACTCGGAAATTGTGGCCCCAGACCTAGCTCTCTACGCTCGAGATCCGCTCCTCAGAACAGTATGATTGAATATCTTGAGCATAGTAAGAGATAGAGGTGTGGAGCTACTCTCTAGTCATCAGAGGCAGACCGCGGCTAGCTCTGTTCTATAGCCTGGGCCAAACACGAACTTCGATCGTAAAGATCGTAAACGTAGAGCAATGGCAGCGATTCCCAGTATAGATTATGAAGATGGAGGAGAACGAGATTATCGAAGAATGAAGGACACCGTTACGTGCTAATTATGGAGTAATACTGATTTGAAAGATCATCCTCACACAGATTTCATACAGTTTCTATAGCTCTCATTGAATCATTCCCAATTCTGACATTTATATTCATTCCTTCTCAAAATATAAGATCTGGTTTCTCGATTTTTTACAGTCTCGATCTTATCTATCTGCCTCTCTTCGGAAAATCTGCTTCTAAAAGCTGTTCTAAGATCGGCTTGAAAATCGGTAAGGATAAGGGTAGATCAAATCTTGCATAGCCATCACGCTAACCGCAAGAACCCTGCATATGAAAGGATGACGAGATTAATTTAATAATAATAATAACTATCCTATAAGTCGAAGCAGAATCCAACAATCAGCTAACACTCAAGGATCATACAGAACTATATCTGGAATTCAAAAGTAGATTGGATATATATCAAAGCGGACAACTGTCTAGCGACAGATCAGGACATGTTTCATCTTCAAGTTCCGAGTATGAACGACAGTATATAACAGCCATCAATAGATAATCTGTTTCTGTGCTTCTGGATACTGACCAGTATTTTGCTTCAAGGAGTCAGCTTCTGAGACATGAATTAAAATTGAGCTATGTCCCAGGCGCCGGAGGAAACTTACTCTCGATAGGCTCTACCTAAAAATACTCGCACTGGAAATGGCGAAATAATCTTATTAATCATTAATTTCGGATATGCTAATCAACGAATTGGGAATTTTACTGGAAGAGAATGCTGATGAAATGCTACCGTATGTATCTTGAGGAGACGAATGGCTAGACGGATGTCAATTTGTAAAAAAATCGACCTGAAAACGGCCACTTATTTAAAGGGTTGTCTTTCACGAAAATGAACGCTTGTAGTATAAGCGTACATTAGTAGCCATTCTCCGATTTTATTTCTGACCTATATCTGCACGCAAGTGATCCAGACCACGTACGCCCTTCCACAGGTTGCTCTAGTGATGTGCTGTTCAAATCAGTTTAACGCGTTTAAAAGAATATATGCCTGGGCAGGCTGTGTTTGACTAAACTTGTTCGTTATCTCTACATGTCAGGCCAGCATCTGCAATCAGCTAATTAACTAGCTTGAGTTAAGCTAGCTTTAGAGTTAGTTAACAGTTAGTTTACAGGTAACCGTTAACTTACTCTAGTTAACTTACTCTAGTAAAACTCACTACTAATACGAAATATTCCCTTACCTCCTTTCCTTTCTAGTCTACACTAATTTTGATTTGGTATATTCTTTTATCCGCTGTTTGTTTTAACTTCAGCCGCCGTTGGGAAGAAGTGTTCATACGTACGCACCCACCAAATATACACCCATTTTCGAACATTTGAAAGTGTTCCTTCCGCGCGTTAACTTTCATACATTCTCGACTTCGTCATTACCTTTTTTCTCCTTCGTTGTTGGACATTTCATTAAAACAAATCTGTTTTCTATTTTTTTGTCCGAGCTTTCTCTTAGATCGATATATTCTATAGTAGAGGAAAAGTAAGTTATTATACAAAATACCCATAAAGAAGTGATTCATTAATCTCTCACTGCCTTATTATTGTTCTTATTGTCCTTTTTTTACGCCAAGTATATATATCATAATCAACTATAATGGGTGACGAATACGATTTCCTCTTCAAAGGTAAGTAATAACTAATGATCTTATATGTCCTTATTTCAGTCTGAAATTTGGGGACTTCTATGCTCAGATCACAGCCCTTTCGTTAGCTTAGTGCCGTCCATGCCTCAGTACATTACCCGAGGCGTAGTAGTTCTAATATTCACTTGCTTGCCTCTGGGACCCAGATCTCGGTAGACTGAAGAAGTTTCATTCATTTCATTTGTGAAATATGGCCAGCTGTCAGAATTTCATCAGCATGTTTGAGAGCATTATGTTGTCTGCGTTGACTCTTGAATGGGCAGGGCAGGTTCATTGTCAAGGATTCCCTTCTCTGGCTTTGCTCGAGATAGAGCCCGAGACTGTGCCCGAGCCGCCGAAATAGAGTTTTGGATAGTCATAAATTCTAACATCAAGTCGTTCTGATTGGAGATTCTGGAGTTGGAAAATCCAATATTTTGGGAAGATTTACAAGAAATGAATTCAATTTGGATTCTAAAAGTACTATTGGTGTAGAATTTGCTACGCGAACTGTTAATGTAGATGGGAAGACTATAAAGGCACAAATTTGGGATACTGCAGGCCAAGAAAGATATCGAGCCATTACTAGTGCTTACTATCGAGGTGCAGTAGGTGCTTTACTCATGTATGATATCTCCAAACAAGAAAGTTATGAAAATGTTACCAGATGGCTTAGTGAATTGAGGGAGCATGCTGATGCTCAGATTGTAATTATGCTTGTTGGTAACAAATGTGATCTTAAACATCTTCGAGCTATTCCCACTGATGAAGCAAAGAATTTTGCTGCTGAAAATAAGTTGTTGTTCATTGAAACATCAGCATTAGATGCTACAAACGTTGAACTTGCTTTTCAAAAGATTTTGACTGAAATTTATCGACTTTATGCTGATACGACATTGCAAGCTGATTTTGCTCATTCAAAGCCTTCTCAAGGTCAAACTATCAGCTTTACTCCTCAGCCTGATGACGATAAGCCCGGTAAATCTGGACAGTGTTGTTAATCGTGGTTGGAACATATATATATGGGGGATAGCGAGAGAGAGTTTGAAGTTTTTAGGATTCTCATTAAAGAGAGATAGAATAATCGAATTAAATATTGATTAATTGACTGATGATGGTGAGAAGCCAGGATTTTGCCGTGGTAGTTAATGAGTAAGGGAGGTGAGATACAGATGTGAACGTATCAGAACTGACTCTTTTTTTGTTTGTTACTGCTTTGTGTTTAAATGTTTCAATGAATGTTTGTGATCTTTTTTCCGACTTAGACTATATCCGAGGTTCGTGGATGTAGAACGTTCTGCCTGTCTGTGGTTTCTGGGGTTCTGCCCTTGACCACATAGCTTATTTCGGGTGCTTGTGTGCCTTTGAACGTGAATTATTAGATTAGTATCCTCATTTCTTTCTCCGGATGAATACACAAGTATATCAGGTTCTGCTCAACGAATTAGAACAATAATAAAAAATATTGGATTCATTAAACTATAAATATATGAGCTTGGACTTAAGCCGATCCTGATCCGGACCCTATCCAAATTCAAGGCAGAGTAACAACTAACAACAGCAATCTGCTACACGAAAATAAGAAATATATAAACATATAATAACGCTTACAGTCCCTCTCTTAGGAGTTTCTGCTCATAAACTTCTCCTATCATACAGAATATTTGTAAACTTTCTTTCGACTCTTCTTTATTAGAGTTCAATTTCATTCTAATTCACTGGTTCTTCGGGAGCTTTAAAATCATCATCCTCATCCTCGTCCTCATCATCATCATCTCCAGCAGCTTCACCTCTTTCTGCCTTCATTTCCTCAAGAGTTTTCTGATAATCAATAACTTTTCCTCGAGTTCGTCGACCATAAATAATATTGGAAGTATCGATTTCCTCCAATGAATCCTCTTCTTCTTCACCTTCCTCATCCGCAATAGCTCCTCCGTCGATTTCATCACCTTCCTCATCTTCCTCTTCTTCATCATCCTCATTGTCTTCTTCAGGCTCATCCTGGTATCTTGACGAAATTTTACCACGTAGTTTTGCTTTGCCTTTTCCCTTGTCCTTAGGGGCAGGCGCAACTGGCTCTTCTTCTTCTTCTTCTTCTTTACTGGCAGGAGGGGAGGTTGAGGAAGTTTCTTCTCCCGCAGCTCCTTCAGTAGCTTCTTCAGTCGTCTCCTTAAGCTTCTTTGCTTCTTCAACAATTGGAGCCTCTTCTGCCTTTCGTTTTAATGAATCATCGTTTTCAGTCATTTTGAACGATTGTGAACGCGTTTGATAAATGATGGTATAAAGAAAGGTCGAAGATCACGAAACGAAATTTCAAGAGCAGCTAAAATCACATCAATGGCTTTTATAAGGATGTATTTGCATCTTATATAGAGATATTTGTATACATAATATTAGACTCAGATGGCTACTGAGATTCAAATATTTATAATTCCATAGTCTATTCTAATTAATTTGGCTCGTGCTAGTCAATCCCTTGACTTTAGTAGGCATACGTATTGCCATGACTACTCGGGCACGATACTCTCGCGATACATCGATCCTGGCGACCGAGCTAAAGCTATATATATATATATCTCCCCGTCTAAATCACGTGATACAGAACTCAATAAAAGTTAATTATGCGAATTTTGATATTTCAACTTTCGAATGAAGATCTGATATTTCTTCGAGACCTGGATTCCTTTCTTCTAAAGATTTTTCTTGTGAATTTATTATATATCGGTTTGTCGTTTGAGGTTTCAGATTAACAAAATGAGTGTAAGTTTTAAGTGTAATTAATATTGATGTTTTATTCAGTTGTGTTGATGTTGTTTTTTAGATCCTAACGAGTATTTTAGGCGTTGAGAAAAGCCAAGATGGCTGACCTTGTTCATTATAGATTACGAGTGGTTACAATTGATTCTCGTCAGCTTATTGGGGAGTTACTAGCTTTCGATAAACATATGAATTTAGTCTTGGCTGACACAGAGGAATTCCGAATAACCAAGAAAACTAAATCTGAAGACAGACGGCTGTTAGGTCTGGTGATTCTGAGAGGAGAAACAATAATTTCCGTGAGTGTGGAAGCGCCACCGACTAATTCAGATGCTTCAGCGAGACTTGGTTCTTTGAAACCCGGACCTGGTTCTGCTCGAGGAATCAATCGAAGTACATCGGTTCCAACAGGACCTGCTTCTTTATCGGGGCCAATAAGAACAAACGTTCCTCCTGGACTGCCATCAGGATTTGGACCACCTGCTGGTTTCCAACCTCCTCCTGGATTTGGTGGTAGGTAGACGAGGAAAACAAAACGAGAATGATGAAACACAGATATCATCATAAGATAAATTAAAAAATCGTATTATTATATTCGCTTTATTATGATTAGTTATGCCATTATATTATTAATATTATTATATGTACTATTAATTCCACTCATCGTGGGTGGGACATTGAATGCTTCCCTCGATTCATCCTCATAGGATAGCAAAGAAGCACCTGATCCGATGCAGTCTCTAGAAGTTCTGGAACAGAGTTCATATGGTAGACTCATTCCTACTATGCTTCTTTCGGGTGACTCCATTGCCTTTGAGCCAAAGATCAAAGTTTGCAGAATTCATGAACTCTTTGTAGAAAAGCTGCTTGCAGCTATTGCCGGAAGATCTGGCCGAATTCCCACTAGTAGAGAACAAAGATGCGCGGGAAGAAATGCGTTGTAACATCGATTGATTTGTTGTACTGAAGAACAATCTATTTAACGAAGGATTCCAATCATCTTTGGATAGTTCTCTGAGAAATATACGCTCATTGAACTCTAAATGAGTACCAAAATATGCAGATAACGGTGAGATTATTCGTGACGTAAGAGTTGCAAAGTGGAATCTGATTAGGTGATCCATAGAACTACTATCGTCGTTGTTGTAGCCTTCTTCATCCATATTTGAAGAAGATGTTGTCGTTGATGACAAAGATGCAAGAAATTTCAGGTCAGGGACCAAGTACCTACCCTTGGTTATTATTTTATTATTAGATTTGACCATTGCTCTAATTCTCTTTTCTTCCTCAAACTGCTGAGGATCTGCTAAGACATTCGAAGATTTCGCATTGGCAAGTAAGAAAATAAATGGGTATATGAGGGGAGAATTAGAAGACGAATTCGATGATTCAGTAACAGGTGATTTGGGTGACTTAGGAGATATCCCCCTTAATAGAAAAGGATTCGTTAAACCTGTAATTCCATCATTGAAATTTGTTGGAAATGAATGAATTGTTACATATTCTCTAACTCTTACATTATATGGGACAGGCCTGATTAAGTCCAAGATCGTATATATAAATGTAGAACAGAGATGAGGAGTAGATGCGTAAATTACTATCGGCCGACCAAGAATTAAACATTCATAAAGCATGTACAAATCGGATAAATCCTGAAAAAGACCTATAAAACAAGATCTCCAAGATTCTAATGAACTTTGAGAACTCAATGGATTCACCAAAACTGGATGAGGCAACGCAATATCTATAACGGACCCCAAAAACCCTAATTCGAGAGTGCTATCGTAAACCAAATCTGGCCAATGAGCTATATTATTTATTGCAGTATCCAGAAGAGGGATTTTCCCATCAAGAGAATAGTTGAGAAAATTAGAAGAATTCCTATGAGGCGATAGAATTTCATATAAACATTTTTTGAATAAAACTGGAAAGTAATGAGTAGAAATTACTACGAGAGATTCTTGTAGATACCCTCTCGATCTTGAAGGATCTCTACATTGTGAGAACAAACAATTGGCATAAAGCATCGTATTACCATGAACGAATCGGAAGGTATGAAATTGTTGTTGTTGCTGACCATTAATATTATCATTATCTGATTCAGCCAAAAAATTAGCAGTATGCTCCGGTAAGGATGAAAAACATATCGTTTTAAATTCATCTTCAGAAAATTTAAGAGCTGGGCGAATAATTTTCAAATCGGGACCAACGTCTACATCGAACTGTACGAGTATAAAACATGATATCCATCGATTAAGATCTTGAATTAGTCTCTGTGGAAGAATTTGAAGATTTTCTACTAAAGCTTCATGAATTCTATAAGAAGATAGAAAAGATTGAGGAACCTTCTTGCGATGATGATTATGATGGTGTTGATGAGTTTGTGGCTGCGGTTGTGGTTGATACTTTCCAGGCGGAGATGATGAAGAAGAAGATACTGATTGTTTTCTTGGCGGTGATGGTGATGAGTTAGATATTGATGACTTTCTTGGCAGTGATGGAGATGAAACAGATATTGATTCTTTGTGTGGTGGTGATGAAAAAGATACTGACTCCTTCCGCGATGGAGATGAAGCAGATACTGACTTTTTTCCTAGTGGAGATGATGAAGATAGAGATCCTTTTCTTAAAGGTGACGGTTTAGAGACAATCTCTTTTCCTGATGGAGTCAATGAAGATACTACAGACCCCGTTCCTAGTGGAGATGATGGAGGTATCACAGACTCTGTTCCTAATGGAGATGATGGAGAGACAGACTCCTTTCGTAGTAGAGATGATGAAGATACCACAGGCTCTGTTCCTTGTGGAGATGATGGAGATATAAAGTCGTTTCGTAATGGAGACGACATGGACGAAGAACCTGCAGATTTAGGAGACAGACTAGAAGACTGTTTCTGCCGCTGCTGTTGCTTTAGCAAAGGAGATGATGATGATAATAAAGGGACTGCTATTCCATTCAGGGGAAGATGCAATTCAGGCAACGATATTATCAGAACCCAAAACACCCAAAAAAATTTAAACGAATCTCTATAAAAGCATCAACTTCAAAACTTTCAAACGTCAGCCAATGCAAATATGTTTATCAAGTTTAACAAAGGATATTCAACCTATCATTTCAAATAGCATCTGTTTATATTAAAGACCAAAGAAATATTTAATTCCTCAGTTCCTTCCTCAATTTAGGGAACTTTTATTGTCCGCTACCGTTTGGTTGGGAGACGAATCTTAAAATTCAGGGGCCAAAACCCTTATCAACTTCGTTGTTCTAACAAATAGTTACAAATGATGGCGATCTTATCAAGTCGGCACGTGATTTGCACTATAAGCGCACGCGCCAGCTGGTTAGATTCCGCCGGCTCTTGCATATACCTGCATGAGAACCATTGGTCTCTGCTCCCTTCATCTCTCCCCCTTTTGCCTAGAGTCTTCAGTCTGTTACAGGATTCGATCCAGATTCTCGTTATTGGCTTCCCATAAGTTTATCGAACCCCTTGTCCCCGGCTCTCGAACAGTAGGTTTAATCAATCGAGATTTCCTGACGGCCACTGTTTGCCTCCGGTAGCTGGGAGCATAGTCCCCATATCCCTAGCTCGCTAGGGACGATCATTGGCCCAACATGATGAAACTTGAGCGAAGCGAGCAAGGTGGTCTGTGTCAGAACCCCAGCCGTCCAATGCAAAAGGCTTGACCCAGAGTATGGCAAGGCTCGGAAGGATATCAAACTTCAAGGGAGAAAAGGAGCCCGAGGAGTCGCAGCTCAACTACGGACCCCGTACATGGCCGAGTGAGAATGAACTTCACGGCGGGGAAGCCATAGAGAGACGGTTTGCGGGTGACCCCTAGTGGGATCCTAGGTACACAAGATGCCTAGGTAGATACACACACCAATTAGAACTAATTGAGGAATTTTAAGACGGAACACAAAAAATATGTTATTATTTACAGTACCCCTGAATGATTTTCAACAGACCTGATTTCTGTCGGACATGCAACTGAGAACCCCTGAGTCATAACATCAGAAATCCAACTAGTGCAGCCCGCTTTAACAGAAATATGCGCGTACATGGAGCATGCATAGTTTTACAGAGTCTAGCTCAAATTAATCTTAAGCTTCAGCGGTGGGTGCCAGAGCATAAAGTCACTTTTCCCTATTACGGCTATATTCCCGAATAATCGAATTTTCAGAATAAGGCAGAATGCCTTGAGTCTTGCCCTGATCAGAACCGCCGCCAACCCAACTGACTACATTTTGAAAGATAAAAAGCAAATATGTCTAACGTTTAGAATAACAGCCTTGAAAAGTTTTAAATCAGCCCAGAATATACACACATTCTGGGAAACCGAGGACTGACTGAGATCCAGATTCTCCCTTGTTCAGCCTCAGGCCGTTATGATGTTCTCCCAGACCCTGTTTGCTCAATCCTCCTCACCATCAAATCGTGTTTTCGCTCGTCTAAAAGACCATCTAAGCTCAATCAACGCACCCACGACTCCTGACTCCTACATCGAACACCAGTTGAGTTTAAAGCTCTTGGCAAGCGAGAGCTAGAGGTCAGTGACTGCCCACAACCCCGGATGCAGAGCCAGTCGTCTTCTGAGCCGCTTTCCCAAGTTGTAGATTATTGATCGAGAGGAATAGAGACTGGAGGGGGTCGCGGCGCCGACGATTGTAGAAAGAGTGCACTGGGCCTGTGCACTTATTGGGCAAGGGTCTGCGGCCTGTTTCGGCGACTAAATTTCAGGGTGCACAGGCTATGGTTAGCAAACGAACTAACCTGTTACGGGGATAAGCAAGGTTCTTTAAAAATTAGTTCAGGCTAAGATTAATTACTTGAACTTACGGGCGTGTTCATATATATAAACAGTGATAAAAAATGGAAAAAAGGGAACTCAGTAGACTAGTTATTTTCTCATTTTTTCTTAGTTTCGGATGAAACGATCTAAATTCTTAATCTAACGTTTATTGGTTCCTGTCTCTCATGTGTGTAATTTAATTTGAACGGAGATTGTACATACAATTACATCATAATCTATAGTGAGTTAACTTATATAGGTCTGGCAAAGTATAATTTGTGATGGTGGTGCGCTATAATGTCGATCCTGAACGATGATAAACGGTATTGATATTTTAGTCATAATTATAATTTCACTTGTAGTAGCAAATTATTTATTATTTAGATCCGAATCCCGTTGTAACGCCCGGCCCCTCCTTCCTTCCCCTCCCGCAGATCGATGATCTCGCTAGAATCGCCGTTACGGCGCCAATAACACAATGGTCAATTTAGGGCTTGTTTAATTGAAGTCTGTGCGGAAGCAAAAAGTCCCGGTGCCCAGACCTTAATTATGCAGTAGAAATACTTCTGGGCCTGATCTCGACAAACTTAGAAAGACCAACATTGGTCCAACAAAGTCCGAATAAATCACAATTTTGAAAATAGATAGTGATAATTGCGTCTGGCGGCTGGTGATTGTCTAGCAGTCACAATGATACATTAGGACTACGGACTTAAACCTCACTAATGAATTTTATACCCATACCCATGTTATTGTTTTCTAATATGTACCCCTGACCTAGCGGTTGTAGCTATGTATCACTTACAACTGGCTGATAGCTTTAACGTTTTAAGTTAAGTTTGTAGATTTCCCCACCCCGCGGGTGAATTTAAGTAACGTTATAACTGCTTAAAAAACAGGACACGATTATAAGACAGCCGATTGAAGCAAAAAAAGCCGGATCTGGGGCAATGCCCCGGGCAACGCCTCGGGCACCGGAGGCAGACAGCGGACCGAGACTGTCACTTGCCGGAGATAAATCAAGTTTGCAGAACGATACTATTTGCTGATGCCATATGACGGATGGGGTTACTACTGCCAGAGTAGACGACTTTGTTATGCTGTTTAATCCTCGCGTTTAAGCTTAACAACGTTAAACCGGTTGAACTGTGATTTCTACGTGTAAGAAGAAACACCTTCTGTGATTTTCTTTTCTCCTTAATTCCTCTCAATGTCTGATATACAAGATTGGTTACTATTTTAGTATGTGTTAGACACAGTTTCCTAACCCATTTCTTCCTGCACCGCTGATTAAAACGGTTAATCAGGGTTTGGGAATATTAGATTGAGTGATGAGTAGGTGGGACTATGCACTAAGTAAGCGTATGTCAAGCTAGTGCAACAGACTATTTGGAGGTGCAGTGCGTGCGAATTGCTTTAATAAAAATGCACGTACCTTCTTGTGTGTACATAACCGTTACAGTAATAAACATAATGTTAAGTGGTTTCAAGACACACTATAGCCAACAAGGTTTATTTAGATCATTCACTCTGGGGATAGGTAGAGGTCAAGGGATCAGGACTTTGTCTCGAACTGATTCTCGAACTGATTCTCAAGCGAAGCGAGAGCTAGGGGTCTGGGGCTGCGCCCCAGCCGCCGGAGGCAATGTTTCGGGGAAGAAGCCGGGGGGGAAACACTAACCGCCGACTGGAAAGCATATGTACGAGAAGAGGATCTGTGTAAAAATGTCGGGGTCGCGCGGGATACCCACACATTACAACAACCCACAAACCACAAACAAACCACAACCCAAGGGTAAATTTTTTTTCAAAAGAAGCAAAAAAAAAAAAAACCTCGTTAAAAGTCTTGAAAAAAGAATTTGTCTGTGTCAATAGGCAGCGGTTATTTTAAAGTATGAGTTTGTTTGAGTAGAATGTGGGTGTGTGTGTTTTAAAAAAAATAAAAAAATAAAAAAAATTTGGTTTTAAGAGTGAGTGAGTTGAGCCAGTACGTACTGTCTGTACCTTACCGTAACTTAAAGCTAGTGTGTGAGTTTTGGAGTGCCTTAACCGTATAGAGTTGGGTGAGTGGATGTTTAAAGGGACTGTTTTTTTTTTTTGCCGTTCTTAATAGTTCACCCGACTGTTTGTATGGTGGTACTGGAATGATTGGACTGGACTTGGACTTCTTCGACTTGGACTTGAGTTTAGTACGTTAACTTGACCTTTTGGTATTCGTTTTTTTTCCGTTGATTTGATTTGAAGGAAGATAGAATAATTAATTAATAATTAATAATTATTATTTTTCTTTTGTTTAGTTGTATATTTATTAAGTTACCATTTTTCACATCTATTTACTTCCTTTCGTTTAATCATATTAATACTTCTCCGTTAAAGGATAGTTTGTTATTTTGTTGAAAAGAAAGAGTGAATGATATATCATTAGGAAACTTTTTGTAAATTGGAATTTTTGGTTGAATCGGAACTCCTGGATTTCTCTAGAATTGGATCTACTACTTATACACAACTGTGATTGAATCTCTGGTTAAGTCCCGGATCACTTCGAAGTACATCATTTTCATTCACTGGCTTTGGCTATTGACAACTGATACTGATTACTACTATTAGTTGAATCTTTGGTTGTCATTGTACATTTTCCTTTTTGATCATCATAATATTCAATCATAGGGCATCTCGACTCCCTCTGCATTCTATAAATTATTATATTATTTATTCTATATATATATTTATATTTCGTTTGAGTGTGTCTTTTATATAAGCACATCGCGATATATATATATAATTATAGTTATTTATTTTCAGATCTTGTTTGATTTTGGTCTGTTATTTATTGGAGAAAACCAAACGGGGAAGTGGGATTGGACTGTAAATTACCCCTGCTTTTGTGTTCAACAAGGTGATTTATATGTACTTTAGATTGTCAACTCTTTCTCTCTATATAATAGTCTTTCATTGCATTATTCTTTTATGATACATTATTATTGCTATTGGATCTATTAGCCACCCATGACGACAACTTCTCCCCTTGCTCCTGGTTCCACCTCATCGGTGTCTTTGCCATCTTTTGTATCATCTTCTTCAAATTCAACAAAATCAATGGTTATTCCCGATTTATGGTCTAATCTTCACAGTCATCATAGTCAATCTCATCATCAGCATCAGCATCAGCATCATCCTATCTCTGCTTCTTCTTCCACTACTAGTATTCATTCTATTGGTACTATTGCATCTTCAACAACTGCAAAAACTACAAATAATTCTGCTGCCACCGACAATTCTTCCACATCTGCTGCTAGTCATGCCTTGCAATCAAAACATTTCCCTGTATCCACTGCAAGGCATACTAGTATGATTAGTGCTTATTCGATTCCATCATCACCAAGTTCTTCTTCGTCTTCTTCATCTGCTGCAACTACAGTATCTTCTACTACTCAGCCCAGCCTTTTGGCAAGATCTGCTACAACTCCATCGTTTTTCAAAGATGGCGGTATTTGGGGTTCTTCTAATTCTTCCTCAGGACAACAACAACCTTCTGGTTTAACATCAACTTCACCTACTAGTAATTCTGCTGCTCCTGCTTTAGCTGGCGTTTCTGATGTTACTGTTTTTGGTTCCAGTAGTAATAATAATAATGTTGGTACCAACGGTAATGGTAATAATCCCCCAGGAATTATTATTCCTTCATCTAATAATAATGCTAGTACTTCTTCTTCTTTGTCATCATCAGCACTATATCAGCCTAAACCTTCATCTTATAAATCAATATCTACTGCTCCGGGTACTCCCTTTGAAGAATCAGTTGGATTTTTTCATGAACATAACATTAGTTCCCACCATACTCCTCTGTATCAATCACTGCAACAACAGCAGCAGCAGCAACAGCAACAACAACAATCTCAACAGATAATAGGATTTTCTCCTAAATCTGATGGGTTTGATTTCCCTCCTCAATATTCTGGCCCGTTGTCGTCTTCTGCTTCTTCTTCTTCTTCCCAATACTTCCAGTATCAGCATCATCAACAACAGCAGCAACAACAACAGCAGCCGCCACTTTTTGCTAGATCGAACTCAGCTGCTGGTTTAGGAATTTCTCCATCCACACCCCCTCATCATCCTGGACTAACTCGTCATCAGAGTTTATCAATTCATCAGCAACCTCTTCCTTCGCATATGCCATCATCTAGTTCTAGTAGTATTTACCAGCAATCTCATGGGTTTCAGCACGCTTCAGTTCATCATCTTCCGAGTCAAAGAAATAATAATTATATTGGTTCGTCTAATGTCGATTTATTATATCGTGAAGATATTATGAATCAACAAAATGGTGCTTCTTCTTCGGGTTTATATGTTAGAACTGGTGGTGGTAGTAACGGTGGTCAGAATATCTCGTCTTCTTCACCTTATCTTGGTCAATCTCCTCAATCAGTTACTCCACCACTAGTATTATCAGGGTTTGACACAATGATGATGATTGATGATCAACAACATCAGCAGCAATTGTCTCAAATGCAATTTTCTTCATCTCAACAATCCAATTCCTCTACGTTACATTTCCCTCCACAGTTTCATTCACAACAGCAGCAGCAGCAACATCAACAGCAGCAGCAACTACAACATCAGCAGCAACAACATCAGCAACAGCAGCACCAATTGCAACAACAACAACTGCAGCAGACAATTCAATTTCAGCAGATGCACAATCAAGCCCGATTGAAACTGACATCTTCTTTCCGGAAAGATGAATTGTTATCGGCAACAAGTCCAGGAAGCAGTGCTCCGTCAACACCAACTGTGAATGCACTATCATCATCTGTTTCTTCAACGCTTTCATCATCTTCTGCTCCTTCTTCAGCGGGTTCTGTGAGTTCCGCTAGTGCAGCTATTGCTCGTCAAGCGAAAAAGGCCGGTAAGGCAACTACAAACACTGAATTGTATAAAACTGAGTTGTGCGCTTCATTTATGACAACAGGTGGTAATTGTCCTTATGGTGACAAATGCCAATTTGCTCATGGAGAGAAGGAGTTGAAGGTTATTGATCGTCCTCCTAAATGGAGATCAAAACCCTGTCAGAACTGGATCAAAACTGGTAGCTGTTCTTATAATGATCGATGTTGTTTCCGCCATGATTCATCTTAGAGGCACTGAAATAGGTTGCTTTCTTTATTTCTTGAAGGACATTAACATTATTGTATATTTTTTCTAATGTTCTTCTAATAGATCTAATAATCTTCCTGTTTTATTCTCACTTCCGTTATTATTTTATTGTTATTATTATTAAGTTATTATTGTGTTAAAATATTGTTATTATTACTATTAAGTTATTCTTGTTATTATTACTATTATTATTATTAAGTTATTATTATTTAAGTTATTATTAAGTTATTAAGTTATTATTACTACCATTCCTCGTTTGAGAACTTGGATATCTGTTATGTCTTGTTAGGCTTCTCCATCGCACCAGAAGTCTTCGAGATATTGTCCTCTCCGGCTGCACAGTTCTGTCAAAAGCCGTTACTTAGATACTCTGAAGATTCGCAATCTTCGACAATATCCCACTAGGCAGAATCCAAAGCCATATTTTTCAGCGACTACTCTCCCAGCAACGGGGTCTGGCTCACAGCCCATTCGGCCAAATTAAGCAGATAGCAGAGTCCCATCTCCACCTTCATCCCCGAGGAAGCCAGAGGAAACCGGCAAATGATAGCCTGCATTATAAGTATGAGATATTGTGATGCCGATCTTTTTGGTTCCCCCACCATCTCCTGTCATACGGCATCAATCATATAGAACAGCTATATATTATATAAATATAAACTGCTCCCGGCAGTTTTGTTTTGCCACCATCCGTGAATCATATTGGTCTCGGAATTTTTGTTAATATATCTGTAATCATGGTGAATCTCTCTTCTCGATTGTCCTCTAATTGGGCTGCTTTGAAGCCTTTGGTTCCTACTGTAGGATTGTATCTGCTTGCTACATTCGGTCTAAGTTCCATTTTCTATACCTTAGCTATCATCTCAGAAAAACATGGTGGTGGATTTAGAACATTCTCACTATGGGCTTTGGGGATCATGTATATGCCTACAGTTGCTACCTTAATTACTCTCAGGGTTAATAACCGGTCAATTAGTGAATTGAAGTGGAAATGGCCTGGTACGAACTATGTTCTTTTAAGTTGGGCCCTGCCTATGACATATACTTTAGTGGGTTATATCCTTGTGTGGACAACTGGAGCTGGAGGGTTTCCTAACCATGAGTTTATGGATTCTTTGGTAAGTAGGGTGGGACTTGGGCTTTCACCTGTAGCGTCTACGATAATATATGTGCTTTTAATAGGAACATTTGGGATGATTAGTTCTATATCTTCTGCTTTGGGTGAAGAGATTGGATGGAGAGGGTTTCTTATTCCAGAATTAGTCAAGTCATTTGGATTTACTGAAAGCAGTGTATTTGTTGGATTGGTGTGGTCTATATGGCATTTTCCATTGATTGTAGGAAGTAGCTATAGTGTTTCTGCTGCTCCTTGGCCTTATCAACTCACTTGTTTTACTATTTATGTGATTTCGTTGTCAATAACATTTGCTTGGATTCGATTGAAATCTGGTAGTCTTTGGAGTGCTGCTATTCTTCATGGCAGTCAAAATTTGTATATGCAGGGAATTTACACTCCTTTGACGTATAACACTGGTAATACTGACTGGTATATTGATGAGTTTGGATTTGTTCTCCCAGTCATTTCTGTTATTGTTGCTATCTATTTCTGGCGAAGGCGTAATGAGCTAGGATTAGGAGTTCGTTTGCCTGTATGAAGAGAGTAGGGAATTAGGCGGTGCGATCGATTCGCTCAGGAGACAATCTATTCTATATATCTTTCTATGTATAGGTATATATCTAAAATTTAAATATTTCACAATTGGTCCTGACTATGTTATGTGTCTATGATTAAATTCTTTTTCTTATCTATTGGTGTATCTGGGGTATTTTGAAAAGAAAAATAACAAAAAAGAACTACAGCACCTCCTGTTCACACGTGGTCTCCCACCGTATTACTGATGAAGGCTCTACCAGGTTTGAATATGATTGATCGGACGGGAAATCTTATTTTACTGGTGATATGGCCGTAGCTGAAGTTAAATTTTTTCACATTTAGTTAAACGTATACTTTCACGTGATTTACCCTTGCCCATGTTGATAGATAATTTTGCCTTATAGCTTACATGGACAATGAATTATAATCCATATACCTATCTAGCTTCTACGAAAAAATAAAGGATGTTCTACCTATCTGGATCTTCAAAATCTCCCCCCAAATATCTTGATAACCTTGCCTCTGTATCTTGGTTATTTGTCAGAGAGTAAAGTATTCGGGTTGTTTTATCTAGATGGTGCATCTGTTTGATATATCTACATGAAATTTGTATGTGTTGGATATATAAGTACTAGATAATAATGGCTATATATATGCAATTAAAATTGCAAACACATATAAACCAAAACAACGACAAGATGGTGTATCAACAATCTACGTGTATTCACAGATATGGTCATTCACATATATTGAGTCAAGCAATTCTAAACCAGCGTATCCATAGAGTCGGTTAGTTTGGTTAACCTTTCTTAGATCGATGCAATATAAAGTTATGTGCAGGGAAGCAAAAGTGAGAAACTATACTTATTTTATGCACAAGTCTAAGAGCTAGTTTGAACCGATATGAAATACGGAACAAGTCCTTGATACATTAGACAAAAAATAATTAAATTCTACAGGAAAAACAGTTCAAAACGGCAAAAAATGGACGAATCCGGAATTGAACCGGAGACCTCTCGCATGCTAAGCGAGCGCCATAACCAACTAGACTATACGCCCTTCATGTCCATGCTCCGATTGTCGAGTAAATCTCAACGGCAAAAACCTCGATAAGAGAATATCACAATATGGATCACATATATGAGTTGGATCAGAATTTATTGATATCACTAGCTTCTCATGGATGAATAACTATTTATCTGAGCTGGCCTTTTTCCCATTGGGGTTTATCAGTGATATAATAGTTATTAGGAAACGCTGGCAAAAAGGTAGGGAGGCAATATCTGCGCCGCACACATTCAACGTCCAAATATAATGGCACAGCAGCGTCCAACTTGTATGGTTTGTCCACTATCGTCCATGATTTCAGGAAATTAAAATTGAAAAATAACCCATTTTACAGGAGAAGATTACATGGAAAACAAAACGGCATTAATAATTGGAGCATCGCGTGGGCTTGGATTGGCGATCGTTGAGGAACTTCTGAAGCGGGGATGGGGAGTCGTTGGAACCTGTCGGAAGGGAAAACCAACTCCCCTTCAATTCTTGGCGGAAAGGTTTCCTGAATGCCTTGAGATAGAAGATGTAGACATCACGAATGTTGAAGAAATTTCTGGCCTCAAATCTCGACTACTAGGACGTACATTTGATCTTCTTTTCGTAAATGCTGGCGTTGCTAACACCAAGGGAATGGGAGAAACGATCGGTGAAGTATCAACGGATGAGTTCGTGCGAGTGATGGTCACGAACTCGCTTTCGGTGATGCGAGTCGTAGAGCAACTTACGGATCTTGTTCCATCGGGGGGCACCGTAGGCATTATGTCATCAGGACAGGGTAGTATCGCGGACAATGAGGGCGGTGGAAACGACGTTTATCGAGCAAGCAAGGCGGCACTCAATATGATGATGCGGAGCTTTGCAGCTCGACGGGGAAAAGATCATGCCTGGCTTCTTCTTGCTCCCGGCTGGGTGAAAACAGATCTGGGTGGTCCAAATGCTAAGTTTTCAATAGAAGAAGTGATTCACGACATCGTTAATACAATCATCTCTCAAGAAGGAAGAAGAGGGCTTCAGTACCTCGACCGATTTGGTAAGACCGTCAGGTGGTAAGCTGAGCGGATGGAACAAGGGTGATTAGTTTTGATCATAATAAACACAAAAATTAATTAAGATATATAAATAGCAAATAAATATAGGATTCAATCGGTCAATAACCCCTAAGGCCCTCATACGACATTATGAGTGTCCCCAAAACTCCAAACATACAATCGATTCCATCACCAGCTTCGCCAGCGACAAAAACATAACATGACCGCCCAGCTGTATAAGCACTATGAATAAGCTGCTTGTTATCATATAGAGTCGCGTTTGCACGCCGTAAATCAGTGACTCGCCCCATCGGAGGCTCAAATATATTTACGGTTGATACAAGTGACTGGTTGGTAGTTTCTATATGGTGAACCAATGGTTTAGATGTCCAAACTGGAGCCGCAATTTGATAATTTCCATCACCACTAGGAGAAGCAAGCAATCGAGGATAATCAAGAGTTGATGATTTATAGGACTGATACAAGGGCTGTACTACCATGAAAAATAAAACAAACACAATAGTTCCGATCGCTATTAAGAATCGTGATCTGCCATGACGCTGTTTTCCGGCATTATTAATTGGTGGGGAAGTGACTGGAACCGAATTCATATTATCTGAAGTAGATAATGAACCAGTAAGTCTACCATCGCGCTGCTGTAAGAACTTCTTACTTGCTAGTTCCCGTCTCAAATCATCTATAACCTTATTTAATTGTGTAATTTCAGTTTGCCAATCATCAATATCAGGGCAGCCCTCCTTTTTATCGTCGAAAACGAGTCGAAGATATTCCTTCAAAGCATTGAATTTTTTTCGGAGGTCGTTTTCCGAAGCTTCAAGTTCATATATTCGTTTGCGAAGGGACTTGTTGTCGTTCTCCAGTGCCAAAAGTTGTGGCGTCGCTAAATAACTCTGATTCAAACTGGTGATATCTATTTCCATAGCTATTATTTATAAATGCAGGGGAGAGCTAAACATAGAAATTCCGGATCTGTTAGCGAAGATAGATTGAGTTTGTGTCTGTAAGTTCGTTGTTGTTGAATAACTTGTATGATATGGATTATATAAGTATTTTATATTTATACAGCTAGCTGAGTAAGAATCAATCACGTGAGTCACGGCCCGCGGGCGCGCTAGCACTAGCCGACTTCCTGTCGGTCGAAATTAACAGGGGTACCAGTACGGATCACTCAGCTTAACCTAATCTAACCTAATCGGGTACCTTGTTTTGTCTGGGGAGTTAGATTTCACTTACACGGTTTCTGATGCAGGATTCAGATATTGACAGGATATAGATCTCGAAATACTATATTTCCATGATATTTTAGAGAGCTCCGTAAGGCAATTCAAGGCCTTCGCAGCATTTCTTGGGAATCGGGTGGTCTCCTGGGGATACCGCAAAACTGGAATGCAGAGGTGAAGCTGGTGTGTATTCCAAAAGATAACATGTTAAAGCGCTTTTGCCCTTGTATAATGAATGAAAACATACCAAACGAGGATTCAAATATGGATAGTTCCACAGTCGAAGGAGATTATGTAGATAAGATTACGAAATTTATTTAGAGGCCTCCAATCTTGTGATTTTCATCAGCTATATTTCTACAGAGAAAACACATTATATTACATACACACTATAAACTAAAGACATCGAGCTGGCGTTATCACTGATAGATGAAATAATGTTAGAAAGAACAAAGGCTCTGCTCCAGTTCTTGCTATCTTCTTCCAATTAATCAACTTTTCCTTCACAACCTCAGATTTTAATGGTGGCTAAAAGGTGGTGTATTAGTGACCACAATCCACATACCCCAGCCTTACCAAGTGATCAATTACACAATAAAGGTAATCAATCACAAGTGGCGAGTTTCCAAATGGACAAAAATACCAATCATCACCGATTGTAATAGTTGATTGAAGAAAAAAAAGAGAAGAAAAAGAGTAAAATATTTTACCAGCGCGAATTTGA
The DNA here is from genome assembly GCA_030579875.1 of Sugiyamaella paludigena. Classification (NCBI taxonomy): domain Eukaryota; kingdom Fungi; phylum Ascomycota; class Dipodascomycetes; order Dipodascales; family Trichomonascaceae; genus Sugiyamaella; species Sugiyamaella paludigena. Next base: position 200,732 of record JAKTRU010000008.1, on the reverse strand, counting down.
AATAAATGGGAACAATTAGGGTCAGGGTATTTAAACAGGGGACAGTTGGGCGCCGTTGGGCAAATACCCGCATGTCCTTTACAAGGATGTTAGTATTATAGATTGAGTGCAATCACTATTGGAAAATAACAAATCCTGATAAAATTAGAAGAGAAAAGTAGGTAAACATATTTCAAAGTTTATATTTGTGAATTTCGCGGGTTCAAATCAAAGGATTGAATCAGCACTTAATATTTTCCACTTGCATCTAAAAAGGTCTTTTAGTAGAATAATTATACATAGACTAAGAAAATATATTGTGCTACACTACTGGCTAATAAACTGGACTCTATTATCCTATAACTTAACTACATTGATGAGAGCGACTAATTATCATACTCGCTGCCTGGTGATTTATCACTGTCTGCGGTTTCGCTCAGTCGTCGGAGGAGACTGACTGGTCGTGAGTCAGCCTAGCATGTTAACCGTAACTTAGATTCACTTTTCTCTTTCTGGTGCAGTGAAAAATACAGGTAGGGTAATAATAATAATTATATATATATAATTAAGCTGTGTATTTTGGTATTTGGTAGTAAGCAAGCCACAGTTTTTAGCCTGGTTACTCGCTCCGCTACAGATTACTAGTCCAACGGCTAACCACGCTCAGTACAAAAATTAATATGGCACATTACAGTAGATCTTCTTCGACTTGAAAAATCCCCTGCTTCCCCTTCATATAGTGAATACAAGTGATTTCAGATTTCGGATTTCATCTGAAGGTTGGCTAGACGATCTGTTTTAAACTAAGAAGTAACTGCCCAATTAAGGCTATTTTTTCTTATAATTCAATTTTTTTTCCAAATCATTTCAATTCTTTGGTAAAATTATTCCAACGACCCAAAGTGAGTAGTAGTAATATGCTTGATATGATTGATCCATCTATCTATAACATGTAATTTATTAACAATCAGATTAGAGTGCAACTAGTGACTATCTCAGAATATCGCTCTATTGGAGCCTGGTTGGGTTGTTTTGTTTTGTGCATTTTTAGATTCATAGACTAGTGCTACATGTGAGTTATACTACCCTTCTTCCTCGATCTCAATCCTCAGCTAACGTTAACAGATAAAGATGAGTGTCAAGTGGCTCGATATCAGAGCTGATGCTTATAAAAATCTACTCCACTCTTCTCCTAGGAGTAGGACTGCATTCCTAGAATTATTGACTGATGTTAAAATACATGGTAGGTTCATCTTTCACTTGCACCCCTCAGCCTTGCTATGCTAACGATATAGAACCATCCGAGTCATCAGAGATTGTTTCGACAGTGTTCTCTGTATATTCTCATTATGATGATTCCCTGTCAAGGTTGGCCGCAAAGACAACGCTATTGAAAATGGCCTTAGCCAATCCGGAGCCTGCTTTAAAAACCTTCGAGAACCTCACTATCCAATTCTCCCAATCATCCAAACAACAGGCACCATCAGATTTGATGACCATTTTGGAATGGATAAATGCCGTTATATCTGAACCTGAATTGGCTAAGAGGATGTCTTCTCCATTGTTTATTACCGCACACGCTGTTATTTTAGAACGAGCTGTCAGCACAATTGATCACAGACAAAGACTGGCTGTATCAGCTTTAAGAACGACTCGAACTGCATTTTCAAAATATTTGACTGCTGTTAGTGATGGTGATAGTGGTAGCACTAGAGGTACCTGTTATATCGATGCTTTAGTTAATCTGAAAACTGTAGCGGGCATGATATTACTAGCCACTTTTGCAGGTGGGGCGATGGATTCATTGACTACCATTCCAGCAGCTCATCAATTGATTGTTGACCGTAAATCTGAAATCTATAACTTATACTGTCAAGTTATTTTAGCATCAAAGCATCCATTATCTGAAGTAATAGTTAATTCGTTGGGAGATGGATTTTTCAGGGAGTATACCAACACTGAAGACTTTGAGACAATTCTTCTCCCAGCGATTTCCAAGGCTCTGCTGCGTGCTCCAGAGGTAGTTCTACAACATATTATCCCAGGACTGATCTCTTCTCTTAATCTTGTAGATTTGTCCAATTCTGTCGATAAGACCCTTATTGCATCTTTGACTTCGTCATTCAATTCTTCTAATATGACTGTTCGTGACTGTGGTGCCAAAACTTTGGTTATTGCCCTTGGCCATTGTTATACACAGGAAATTGTGGACAAGATCGCGTTTACTCTCGCTACTAATTTGAAGAAGGCCACTTCACCTGATCAACGTACTTTGTATGGAATGGCTTTGGCTAATGTTAAGTCTGATAATAATGGTGTTGCGATTATTACTTCTATTCTTCCTACTGCTGCTAAGGAATCGAATGAACTAGCTCTTTCTCAATTAACGAGGGCATTATTCCACCATTTCATGAATAACTTTGATGTAGTTCTAGCAGACAGTGCTATAATTTCAGCTATAAAGGCCGGGTTTCTTGAAAAGCGACTAAATATCCGCAGGGTATGGATCTGTGAATTTGTGAGGCAGGTTTTTGATCGGAGTGATAGCAGTGATAATATTTTTGCAAACCAACTTATCACTACTTTTGATACACCATTGAAGGCAGCATTTAATGAGGTAATGGCTAACCCAACCATTTCCGTGCAAAACAAATCTGTAGCAGCTGGATTTGCCTATTTGGCTCTACAGCCAAACACCTCAGATGGACTTTCTTTGTTGACATCTTCACGAGTTTATCAGAAGCTGACGACGGAACAGGAATTTGAGTGGGCCATTAGAGCCACCACTTTATCTCCCAAAGTTACTGTGGAACTTTGCCATGCGTGGATTTTTTACGTTTTATCGCCTTCTGTTCCTGTCTCTATTCGCCGTACTGCCCTAGATGCCTTGAAAGGTGTCTACGCTAATCATGCATCTTCTATCGGTCCTTTGTTAATTAGTACTCTCCAAGACAAAGAAATTCTTGATAGTTACTCAGGGCTACAACCAATAGTTAACTTGTTTTCTCTGCAGTCGTCATCTGAAGATGTAAAACAATCCAACCTGGCTGAATTAATCATTGCCTCTCATATTAATGGAGCGTCTCCTAAAACTGGCTGGACTGGACTATGTCTAAAAGCAGGAGTTGATCCAGGAAATCTTGTAAATGATCGATATGAAACTCTTCTTGAAAAAATTTTCAGCACTATCACAGATGATAAGAAAGATTTTCTCATCTATGCCGCGTGCTCGGCTGCTAGTACTCTGTGTTTCATAAACCCTGAATTGATTGTTCCAAAAGTAGTTGGTTTTCTTTCATCTTTACTAGATCCCGAGCTTAGTCGTCGGTTTTCTGCTGATGATCTGGTTATTTGGAAAAGTCCTGCAGGAGAAATTGTCAATCTGGAGGATAAGGAGAAGTCCTCAAAAAAATACGTTGAAAATAAAAACTCAAAAGACTTTCAGACGAGGCAGTGGGAGGAGTCTGTGCGAAGTGAAGTTGCGAGGAAAAAGGCCACATCATTGGCAGGCACGGTCGCTGTGAACAACACAAAACATAAAAAGCTTTCTAAAGAAGAACAGGATATCCTTGATAAACAATCGTTGATACGCACTGCTGTGGATAAAGTTGCTGGAAGCTATAGGAGAGGCATAAGCTTGATTAATGCTCTTTCAGCTCAGACCCAGACTGCAGATAACGGTCTCGACAAGTGGTTTCCAACTAGTGTGTTGTGCTTGATAGACTTGCTTACTACTGATCCTGACAGACAACTAGTCACTCAAGAAGCCAATGATTGTTTCCTCAACTTATCCTGTAACATTTCCTCCCGAATAGATGATACAATGAAAACATTTGTGGGTGTTGCTATCTTAAGATCTATTCAACCGACTCCCCCATTGTCAGAAAACTATCTAGGCGAGCATCTCAAGGATCTCGTTACGCGGGTTCTCTATAAGCTCAAGTTCCTCTGTGACCAACGTCCATTGGATCCTGTAACTCTGGTATATATTGATCCCCTCCTTCTCAAAGCATTAGAGAATAAGGGTGGGATAGGCACAAAATTAGAAGAAGAGGTAGATGAACAGGTTATTTTGGCGTTGGATATCATTGCCGCGCATGCCGAGCAACTGAGTAGTATCCCTCGTGGAGATCTTCTCAATAGCTTAATCACGCTGATGCAGGTTAAAGTAAATAAGGCTAAAGAGGTTAAAGAGTGTCTGGTGAGCGTTGTTCAGAATATCTCTGTTAGTATTTCGGACGCTGAGCTGGATGTTCTATTGCTGAGCTTGGTTTCCGGTGACTCATTTGTTCGCACTACTGTGCTCGAAGTCATCGATGCTGAGTTGGATATCTCAGATAGAGGTTATTCTAATGAAGTGTGGATTGAAAAATTTGATGATGAGCCTGTTAATGTTGGTCTGGCTAATGAGATTTGGGAGGAAAATAGTTTAAAAACTGATTCTGAAACTCCTAGGAGACTTATGGAATTTCTTGGTACTGAGCATGTCAGTATACGCCGCGCTTGTGCGCGTGCCGTTGCTGCCGCTGTCGCTCTTTCGGTCAACCCGACCGAGATCACGTCCTCTACATGCCATAGTCTTATCGATTTATTCATTGAGAAGTCAAAGCCGCCAGCCCCAGTTTATGACAAATTTGGAATTATTGTGAAGTCAAGTATTGGTGGCGATGATTGGCAACCACGTAGCGGTGTTGCTTTAAGCCTGAAAGAGCTCGCACCACTTTTCGAGGAGAAATCCCTCGTTATTGAATTTTTTGAATTCTTAATAAATACCGGTTTGAAGGACAGTAATTCAACCGTCCACAATGAACTTCAGGAAGCAGGTCTGGCAGTTATAAACATTTACGGCCTTGCAAATATCGAACAATTGATCCCGGTATTTGAATCGTACCTTGCGAAACCTGATCATGAGACTATGGACCAAGTCAGCGAATCGGTTATTATTCTGTATGGTGCACTTGCACGACACTTGAAATCGGATGATATCAGATTATTGAAAATCGTTGACCGACTTCTGGCAACATTGGACACGCCATCCGAAGACGTCCAATATGCTGTGTCCCAGTGCTTACCGCCATTGGTCAAATTATTTATTCCTCACCTGGGAAAATATTTCGAACAAATTCTTGCCAAACTTTTTACTGGAGTAAAATTTGCCGAACGGAGGGGTGCTGCCTACGGTTTGGCAGGACTAGTCAAAGGTGCAGGCATTTCATCATTGGCAGACTATGATATAATCCGATCTCTTACAGAAGCTATTGAGGATAAGAAAGATCCTAAGAAGCGACAAGGTGGTCAATTTGCCTTTGAATGCTTGTCACTAAGCCTCGGCAAATTCTTCGAGCCTTATGTCATCGAACTTTTACCCACCATTCTCAATTGTTTGGGCGACAATAGCACCGAGGTCCGTGAGGCTACGACATATGCTGCTAGAGCGATTATGAAGAATACCACTGGATACGGTATTAGCAAACTGATTCCATTGGCCCTTGAAAACTTAGACCAAACTGCTTGGAGAGCTAAGAAAGGTTCTGTTGATTTACTAGGTAATATGGCTTATCTAGACCCTCAACAGCTTTCTTCTTCGTTGTCGACCATTATCCCTGAAATTGTTGGAGTTCTCAATGATACTCATAAAGAAGTTAGAAATGCTGCTAATCAGAGTTTGCAGAGATTCGGTGAGGTTATAAGGAACCCTGAGATTCAAACTTTAGTTCCAGTATTGATTAAAGCCATTAGTGATTCGACCAGGTATACAGAAGATGCCCTGGATTCCCTTTTAAAGACCAAATTTGTTCACTATATCGATGCTCCTAGTTTGGCTTTGGTAGTTCATGTACTTCATAGAGGACTTAGGGACAGATCAGCTGCAATCAAACGAAAAGCGTGCCAAATTGTCGGGAATATGTCCATCTTAACAGATAGTCGAGACCTACAACCTTATCTTCCTTCCTTGGTTTCGGAATTGGAGACGGCTATGGTTGATCCCGTTCCCGGTACGAGAGCAACTGCTAGTAAAGCCCTGGGATCATTGGTGGAAAAGCTTGGAGAAGATCAATTCCCTGATTTGATTCCTCGACTCATGGAAACTTTGAAGGATGAGTCTCGTGCTGGTGATAGATTAGGGTCTGCTCAGGCGCTCAGTGAGGTCATTTATGGACTAGGTATGGCTAAGCTGGATGAACTTTTACCAATTATCCTGAAAAATTGTACGAGCTCGAAACCGTGGATCCGTCAGGGATATATGCCCTTGTTGTTGTATCTTCCCGCCGTATTTGGCGCTAGTCTTAGCCCGTATTTGAGTCAAATTATTCCCCCGATTTTGGCTGGGTTAGCTGATAATGTTGAGGATGTGAGAGATACTGCCTTGAAGGCTGGCCGTCGTTTGGTAAAGAATTATGCTACAAAGGCGGTAGACCTCCTATTACCGGAGTTAGAGAATGGTCTTTCAGATAGCAATTATCGTATAAGGCTTTCGTCTGTCGAGCTTACTGGTGATTTACTATTCCAGGTTACAGGCATTAACTCGAAGAATATGGATGAGGAACAAGTTGCTTCGAGCGAAATTAACAAGACCCTGGTGGAGGTGCTAGGATCGCAGAGACGAGATCGTATTTTGTCATTATTATTCATTTGTCGTTCCGATACCTCTTCCATGGTTCGAAACTCTGCTTTGGAAGTCTGGAAATGTCTAGTTGCCAATACACCTAGAACAGTTAAGGAGATCTTGCCATCGCTAACTCAAATGATTATAAAACGATTGGCTAGTCCAGAAGAGGAGCATAGAACTATCGCTGCACAGACTTTGGGAGATCTGGTTCGACGTGTTGGAGGCAATGCTTTGGGTAGTTTGTTGCCAACATTGAAGGAAGAGATGTTGTCCAGTGATGCTGATGCTAAGCAAGGCATTTGTCTAGCCCTTATCGAACTTGTTAACTCGTCTTCTCTCGAGTTGTTAATTGAATATCGGCAAATTATTATCGGTATTGTACGTGATGCGTTAACGGATAGCGATGCCAATGTCCGCGAGGCAGCTGGTCAGGCTTTCGATGCTTTGCAAGAGTCTCTTGAAGAAGCTGCGGATGATATCTTGCCTGAATTGATCGAACAGATGGAGGGTGGTGATCAAAGTGCCTTGTCAGCATTGAAGGAAATGATGGCAACAAAGAGCGATGTGGTATTCCCTGTTTTGATCCCGACTCTACTGAGTCCACCGATGACAGTATTCAAGGCAACATCACTTGCCTCGGTAGTTTCTGTCTCTGGAACCGCTTTATATAAGAGATTGACCTCGATTATTAATGCGCTGGTAGATGCGTTAACAGTGTCTAATGACGATGACGAACAGAAGACGGCAGTAGGTTCAGCTCTTGATACTGTTTTACTCTCTGTTGTTCACGATGAGGGAACGCATCCTCTCATGCAACACCTACTCACCCTTGGTAAGAGTGAACAGATTAAAAAGCGCGAGGTTGTATTCCGACATATGGTTCGTTTCTTCGATGAGTCTGCTTTGGATTATTCCATGTACACTCAAGATTGGCTAAGCTTACTAATCACTTCTCTCGACGAGCGTGACGAAGATGTTGTCCGGGCCGCCTGGACTGCTCTTAATGCTTTGACTAAGAAGCTGTCTAAAGAGGATATGGAACGATTAGTTAGACCTACTCGTCAAGCACTGCAAATGACTTGCTCTGCTGGAGTGGATTTACCTGGATTCTCGTTGGTGCCCAAGGGACCTAGTTGTATTTTACCTATATTCTTACAAGGGTTAATGTATGGAACAAGCGACCAGCGAGAACAGGCCGCTTTGGGTATTGCTGATATTATTGATCGTACCAGTGTTGATAACTTGAAACCTTTTGTTACTCAGATTACTGGCCCATTGATCCGAACTATTGGTGAGCGATTCCCATCAGATGTTAAGGCAGCGATCTTATTTACTTTGAGTTCTCTGTTGTCTAAAATTCCAGCATTTTTGAAACCTTTCTTGCCACAGTTACAGCGAACATTTGCTAAATCGCTCTCCGATCCTAGTAGTGAATTATTACGATCTAGGGCTGCAAAGGCGCTTGGAATTCTTATCACCTTACAAGCACGAATTGACCCCTTGGTTAACGAGTTAATAAGCGGGGCTCGTGCAAGTGTGGATGCTGGTGTGACGGGGGCTATGCTTCAGGCGTTATATGAAGTCGTCGCTAATGTTGGTAAAAATCTTGGGGATGTATCAAAAGTGTCTATTATTAGCTTTGTTGACGAGACTCTACCCACATCTGATAGCCGTGCAGTGATTCTTTTGGCCCGGATCCTATCAGCTATTGTTGGATCTGTAGAGCTTGATCAAGCCATAAAGATAGTTAAACAGTCCCTGAATAGTCATGATGATAATTTCAGTATTTTGGTCCTCAACGGAGTCTTGAAATATGCGAGTGCTGATAGGGTTCGTGAGACAGGATTGGGAATCAATATTAGCAACTATTTTCTCGATAGAGCCTCATCTGAAAACAGTGCTGTTTCTGAAGGTGCTATCATCGGTCTAGGCAAATATTTGTTGAGTGGATTGACTGTAGCTGGTAGTGCTGAGAATGAAACAATTATTAGCAAGTTGGCTGAGTGTACAGCTAAGTCAGCTTCAAGATCATCGGATGCCAGAAGATTGGCATTGGTAGTTTTACGAACGGTTGCCAGGGAAAGGTATGATCTTATCTCACCGTGTATTGATACGTTAGCAGTACCTTTGTTTGGGTGTGTGCGGGACCAGACCATTCCTGTCAAATTGGCTGCAGAAAAAGCGTTCTTAGCTGTCTTCAAGTTGGTTGAAGATCCTGATGGCAAGTTATTCGAGCAGTGGTTTGAACAGGCCAAGACTTCGCAGGTGATTCCTGCTCAACAGCAAAGATCTATTCAGGACTATACTAAGCGAGTGGCTTTCCGGTTGGCTCAATCTGAACGTGACCGGATTGCCGCTGGAGGTGACGACGAAACTTTGTACTCTGATAGGATTGAGGATAAAAATGAAATCTGGTCTGTCGGCTCTGTAGAAGTTAGCAGTGCTTAGACAAATATGTCTTTTTTTTCAAATATGAATAATAGTAGTAATGTAATGTCATCTTATGATTAATTTCAAGTAACTGAAAGTTCGTTTCTCAAGCGTTCCCGTTCTTTCTTATATTCTTGGACTCAGTTTCCGTTAGTTGTGTCTGCGGCAGCTGCCACTGTTCTGAATCACTACGTTTAGAGCGTTAGTTGTTTGTTTATTATAGTTCAAAGTCCGACTACTCTGGCCCAGAGAGCATTAGAATCCAGATCAAGAGCACCACAATTCGTTAAGCGAAGAAGCTGTTATCTATAATAGAAATATTATGAATTATATATTATGCAAAACTTTTCTCAAGGAATGGATATTAAACGAACATTATCTAACATAGAAGGAGAACTGACAAAACGGGGTTATTTTACGTTTCAGAACATTCACAATAATAATAAAATAAAAATAAACATAATAAAGCGAAATAAAAAAATAAAATCATTTACAAAGCGTGAGAAGGAATCACAATAATTAAAAGTACAACTCTCTATTTTTATTCTATCCATGAAAGATTCTCTGTTCTTTTGTCATGCTTTTTTTGAATGTCAATTAATGACCACGGTGATGGCCCATCAGGATCATATTTTTGACGAATTGGCGGCAATTCTAGTCTATGAATGACTTGACGGATAGCGAATGCATTGACTGAATTCATGCCATGCTTAAATAAGCAAGAAAGAAGCGGTTGAGGGCTACTGGTTATCCAGCGGACCAGTGCATTTGATTGGGAGGAGCGTGATGTCAACATGGGAAGTTGCAGTTTAAAGTTTTTGTGAATTGCTGCTACTTTTCCTGTTGTTGTTGTTGTTGTTGTAGTTGTTGCTGCTGCTGACTCTGCTGTGGTTGCTGTGGTTGCTGTGATTGTTGAAGTTGTTGCGGCTGCTGTGGTTGTTGTGATGATGGTTGTTGCTGTTGTTGTGATGATGGCTGTTGCTGCTGCTGCTGCTGTTGTGCTGGCGGTGTAGGTAATGGCATTGGATGCTGATGCTGTTGCTGAGGAGGCTGATACGATTCTGGGTAAACATAATGAGGTTGACTTGGTATTTGAGGTTGTGCCTGTCCTTGTCCGGGTTGTGACAGCATTTGAAGCTTAGGATGCTGCTCATTAGAAGACTGCGAAGTGGAGTATTGATGCGGCTCAAGCTTAGTCGCCGCGCCAGATGCGGCAGATATATGTTCTGATCCAGATCCACCAGGAACGCCTGGAGCTACATAAGCATAAACAGGGGAGGATGAAGAAGAAGAAGCAGGAGGTTGTATCGAAGTGGAACTAGTTGGGGTCTGCTGATAATAGGCAGGATTCCATGACTGTAGTTGAGATTGTTGTGATCGTCCTTGTTGTTGTATCTCAAGTTGTTGCTGTTGGTGAATATCAGGATGCTGCTGCTGTTGAACCTGTTGAGCAACAGCAGCTTGATGTTGTGCTTGTTGAAATCTGATTTGTTCAACTTGCTTCTTCCTCTGAGCGGCAGCAACAAATTGCATGGTCTGTGTATAATTCATAGGGTGATATAAAAACGCACCAATATCTGCCACAAAAAGAGGGTAAAGTTGATCGACAATCTTCTCTCTGGCAGCAAATTCTAATGCTCTTTCGTAGGGGATCCAAACACCTTTTAAATACATCGTGCCTATCTTGACCACATGACGGACTTTCTCTGATTTTAAGATTCCATCTCGTCTTCCTCTTGTCATACCTGCTACGTTCAATAATTTTGTACCATTTATCATATTATTATCAGCTCTACGAGCAATGCAAATACCTTTAGCTTCAACTTGGAAACAAAGAGTACCTTCATCTTCCCACAACGCGGTAGTGACCCTAGGTTTACAACCGGGAGGAGATATTTGTCCTAACATTCCTGGAGTCACCTGAATAGTGCCCCTTAGAGATGGGAACTGATTTGATGGATCTATAGCTTGTGAATTACCACTTCGAACTTGAAGAGGATAAGGCTGTTGTTGAGAATATTGTGCCTGAGGGTCATATCCATATTGAGGAGCAGCCGCAGGAATGGCAGAAGTGGTATTTTGAGAATAATACTGTTGTTGCATTATTGATGGTTGCTGTATTTGCGACTGTTGTTGTTGATATATTTGGTCCTTATATCCGCCATATATTTGTTGGCCAGTACTAGATTGAGAACCGAATTGTTGATTTAGAAGCTGCTGATGAGCAGAACTCGGTTGCTGTGAAGAAATTGGCTGTTGTTGATTCGATCCTGGCTGTTGTTGTTGATAATGAGAGTACGACGACTCTGGATAGTTTGAACCAGCGCTGTTCATCAAGACGAGCACACAGACAAGCAAAAATAGAATTGTTGTCAATTAGCGATATTTAGAATTCTTGTATTCATGAAGACCAATACGAAATAGTAGTAGAGTAAAAGATACCTCTAAAATAATTTTGAACCTGTAGCTGTTTCTCTTGATAAAGGGTGAAAACAATAGAAAAAAATAACCAAGCCTCTTTCTCTGGAGCGAGTTTTTATTCCAACTCTTAACAAATAGGGTACTACTAAATTGAAAAAAAGTGGTGTCGCCTAGGATTCGCTGTTTCAGAGAAAGAAAGACTGCCTCCTTAAGTGACAAAATATATATATCAAAACTTTGATCCCAGACAGACGTTGCAATAGGCGTCGTATCAACAAGTAGTGCTATGTCTGTAGCGAAAAGATTTTAAAACGGCGGCCAATGTAAGTCGGAAAAGGATGGTCCGAAGTTTAAACAAGAAACAATATAAAACCAAAAAGGGGGAAGAAACAAGACAGAAGAAGGAAAGGGAAATATTGTGTACACAAAAACAGGTCGTATTATGATGGTATGTGATTGAGGTTGCACCGACTTAAACAAAAAAACAGGTTATTCTGCTATTTAATTAGAGACTGGAAAAACCAACTTGAGTAATCTGAGTGACCTTTGGCTCCTCGTAACGGAGCATGGAGAAGCTTACTAAATGCAGGTATTGATTGGATGGCAAGCGGGAAATTTCGAAGTGAAAGAAAAGTGTTCCATCAATTATAGTTAATTCATGGACATGAACCTTCACCACCAATAAATTTATTCCACATCCGTTATTGTTGCAGTTTTGTATTTACAAACCATCTGCCATCTCTACTACACCAATTCCATTGCTGTGTGAGTTTTGGCTATACTCCTTCATACTTACTTGCTTACAAACGAATCCTATATCCCGTAGCTTGATGCTGTATGTTTCTGGTACAGAAGCTGAATTAGGTTGTTGTGGCCTTCTATAGTTTCCTGTTTATCTGGCAACCTATGTCTTGCAAATAATTAGCTGGTACTAGTGAATTAGAGAAGAAGACAAAAAAGTGATAGAGAGCAATAACAGGCTTTTTTTTTTTGGCTTTGGCTTTTTTAAAATTTATTTATTTATTTACATCACCTCTGAAACCGGCCCCCTTCTGTCTGTCGTTTACAACTTGACTCACACAGAAAATAGCTTTAATATGGTCTGGAATACACACACATATATATACATATATATTCAAACGAACATTGGTGCTTGTGACTATTGGTCGTGCCTTGACCCTTCTCTTGTATCTCCACTGTAATCGAATAGTTTGGGTAAAGATGTTAATGTTAAATTACAGCCTACATGTCAGAACCGGCCATGGCGCACGTACATAATAATTACATTAACTAAACCAGTTGTTAACTAGTTAATTAATTTATACCCACATATGGAGAGAGAAAGAGAATACGCACAACTCCCCGCTTGGTATTATCTCAGGGGTTATGTTGACTATGGACGCTTTTGTACGGAACAGCTAAGCCCAGCCCAGGCAAGTGCGTGTTCGTTCACACACCCAAAACCCGAATTGGAGAAGAACTATCCGAAAATATACCAACCTGAATCAAAAATGGAGAATCTGAAACGATGAATAAACGGAAAGGATAACAGCACTATATGGAATTGTATTATATCTGTTGTTGAACAAATAAATATATATCCATATAGACTCTGAAACATTTTCAAAAAAAGTAAGTTTAACCTCACGGCTTAAGGAACCCAACGGGCATGCGAATTCTAACGGGCGTAAAGAAATATATTGCATGAGATACGGAACAGAGGGGGAAAACAGATCTGGTTGAGTTAAAAAAGAATCTTATGAGTTCTAGTTAGACCGAAAATTATCAGGAGAGAGATTGAACAGTTTAAGAGAAATAAAAATACTATGTCACATTTATACAAGCGTCCAGGCTGACCTTGGATGACTTCGTTGAATAAGAATAAGCTGTGGCTCTTTATGAGAATGTTTTATTATACTCTATACTTATCTGTGTGTCTTCATATACAAGACTGCAAGGGAAAAAAGCGGATTTGCGTCTACAATCAAAAAATAAGAGTTTTTTTGGTTGTTGTATAAGGAGAGGATAAATCTCTTTTTTTGTCGCCTTCTTGTTGGTTGGGGGTTGAGGGTCATGAGGGGTAAACGTGGAACAGGGAGAAAAATGTCATGTCTTCATGGTGCTGGCACAAAACGAATCAAGTTGAAGGCCGCTTTTGCCCATTTTTCTCAGAAAACACTAGTCTATGCTCAATATTGGTTATTAATATTCTCGTTTTCTTCTTTAGTTTGGCGGAGCCCCTGTTTGTTTCAATTTCATTTTCAGCTTGTTCTGGTATTTGTCCTTCTTTGGTGTACTGATTATTACATGTATAACCGTACTGTAGTTTCTTTCTTCCTGCAGCCTCCCAGCCTACCACTGTCTTTCTTGCTGCAGAACAAGCGATCTACTGAGAGATCTCCTCAGTAAGGGTCCGCTCCCCCACCACCCCGTTTAGGTATTTGTGTGGGAATCTATGAGAGATCCAAATGTACGAGTACGGTTGCGGTGTTAATTAACTGTTAACTAAACCCCATTGAGTTAACATTGAGTTGCCTGTTTAAGATCTTATCAAAACATTCTATCCGCTTGCTGCTCGTGTTACGTTCAGAAACACATTTTCGGCTTTATAGTAGACAATCATACTCTCGTTCCGCTGGTTGGGGGTCGATACCCATATATTACCCCCTTTTAACTAGCGTGGTTAGGAGTCTGCATCTCTATCTAACCATTATCATACAAGCAGAAATGCTTAATTTTTTTTTCCTTCTTCTCACATCGTGGGCACGCGTGCTTCATATCGGGCCTAGCCGAACAGCAGTGGAACAAAAATAACATATACGTACAGTTAGTTAATGTGATTACTTTTTCACGCTTGCAACATTTTTTCTTTTTCTTTTTTCCTTTTTTTGTTAACTCAAAAGCAAGCACAGACACTGCTCAATGTAAGATTGACTTCTCCGACCCCTGCGTGAGCGATTGGCTTGTGAAATACATACCGAGGGGAAAGCTTAAGTCCATTGACGATGTGATTAAAACAGTGACAGTATTAATATAAGCAAAGTTTTACCTGAGTTGATTTTAATTAAAGTTACAGTTACAGTAGACTTTTACATTGCCATCGCACTTTGTCGAACTGAAGCTTAAAAGGTTGTTCATCTTACTTGCAGGCTTGGCAGAAAGGAGATTCTATCAGCAGGAACGTCAGCTTGCACTTGATTGATATCTAGTTTAGATAAGAAATGATGTGTTTATAACAGATAGTAAAATCTGTCAACTCATAGCGAACAAACCGGTCTAGCTTTTCACTTCACTGTCATTTGTTGCTCGATTAACAATGTTCAACAATCAAAATCATGAACTTGCAATTTAAGATCAAAAATTTATCACCGCATTATTTGTTTATAATTTTCACTCCATTCAAAAAGTGTGTACTGCCTGTTGTTATAGTGAGCATGAGCAATAATTGGAGCAATAATGTTTCATGTTCAGCGGGACTCAATGCATGTAAGTTTCAAAATCACAGAGTGCATCTTGGGATCATTTTAATTTTCTAGTATATTTCACGCTACTATTTATTGTGTATGTACTTTCCATAATTTTGTCACTCCGAGTTGTCATCAAAATTAACAGGATCCAAGGACTATAGTGACTTTTGCATTTCATTTAATTTGAAATCGTTAATTAAATACTGAGGTTGAGTGTCGACTAGACGACAAATGACTATTTCATAACAGCATCTCTTGTCAATTGCCATCCTGGGCTCAGTCGGAGAAGACATCCGGAGAATACTTAGTGATCGTTTACGCCTTGGCAACCTGTTTAGAAATCCGGCCCAGTTTAGTGGTTGGCTGATCGGTGTTTACTTCAGGAAATACTACTATTCTATTGTTTCCCCTGAATGAATGAAATGCATCATCATGCCTGACAAGGGATTTTCCAGGATTTGCTCTGTTCTAAAGTACCATCACGGGTATGTACCGGTTGAACTTTCAAACGACAAGGGCAAATTTTTTCTTTGTTCCAAGAAATTTCATGTGTAGAAGAAAACAAATCTATCGTAACGGTTGACAAATGTGGCCTAGCTATCGGAAATGTGATTCCAATACGACTATGAATTTTTATTCTTGCTCATAATCTATTGCAACTCACAAAATGTTTCTACTGGGAGAACCTGTAAGTTATTAATGATATTTTAATTAAGCGGGTTTATCTTACCCCTGAAATTTTACGGCATGCGTGTAATATTTGGTCTGCAGATCCAGCGGTCTTCATAAATTAGCTCGGAATTAGCACCGTACTAGGTCTAACTCTAACTACTGAATGTAACCGTTAGCGTGTGTTCATCAGTCATAGGTTATCGGATCAATCATCTGTTGATGGTCATCTTCCTCCTATACCTCTGGCGGCTGAGAATACGCATCAGAAGCTAAGGAACGGAGTTCAAACTTGATCTATTTTTCACCACGAATACGTACAGAGTAAAAAGAAAAGTTCAGAGGTTAGCATTTATCTCCGTATAGAAGAATAAGAACAAGGAAATCTTATTACTATAGGCATATCTAGTATGAGAATTTCCTAAATTTACAAACGGAAAGGGGATATATATAACTCCGACGTATTGTTCCGATAGCGCTAATGCCGCAAAACGAATCATTGTAAGGTTAACGATCATATCGTTGTTGAGCTCAGCTCAAGTACATACATAATCATCCTACTTGTCAATTACAGGTCGAAATATAATTTTACGTACGACATTAGTAATAATCCGGTGAAACTATGAGTTCGCTCCCTATTAACAAAGAATTTCAAAGAAAAAGGAAATAGTGTCTAAAATCGTATCCTCTAGGAAAATGTGATGATGTAATCGGCTATAAATCTTCACTTTTGTCGCTAGATTAATTTAATAATCTAATCCTACTCACAATTACAGACACGCATCTGATGGTGATAATGTACACTTGCCCACCGCGGGTCCGCGGCCATAAAGAAAGTTTCGACCAAACAAAAACCTTCAACCAATTTTTCAGAGTTAGATACTGAATTCCTTCCTGTACAGTGAAAAACACATCTATCTGTCACATAGATAATGAATAGATGATTCACAGTGACCCTACGATCTCATTCTGCCTCCCCGGCTACTAAGGTAGGGGCAATAACTAACCTAATGATGCAGAGAGATGGGGATCTCATCTTGATATTCAGCAGATCCAGATCTAGGAACCGCTGTGAGTTAATCTCGTGCGTAATCTTGCTTTAAGCGGTCTTGGCCCTAACCTGAGCAAACAAGCTAACTACCGTACCTAATTGCTGGTAACGTTAACAAGTTAGTCCGAACTGCATCCTTAATTTAGCTTATTTCTGTTAACGGATCAAGTCAGTAGCGTTAAAAACTTGATCAAGTTAATTCAAGGTACGGAAATAGAATAAGCGGCATTCAAATACAATTCATGGGGTTCCTTTCGATTTCTGGACTTGGATTTAGCGGCCGACAGCTGCTCACTCAGTCATTAAGTCTCTGCTTTTAAAACCACCAACAACAAACAGCCATAACTATCTGCTCCAGTCGTCGGAGGTAAATCAAGGAGCCTTGTCATTTTCAGTCCCGCTGAATATGAAGATCATTTTGTGAAGGCGTAGGAGAGATCAAATAGATTACTGTAGCGTTCCTAGATCTTGCTCATATATAACGCGTTCATGCGGCTCACGCTGGACCTGCGAGTGCCGATCTTACAGTTGAGCCTCACATTCTTCCCATTCGGGAAATGAATATACACAATAGAGCTTTATTGTTTATTCGGTGAAGTCACGATTTTTTAATGAACACATGTATATATAAATATATATTCATTATAAGTCTGGATCAATCTTCAACAATAGAACCTAACGATTTAAAAAAAAGAATATTCTCAGAGAAATATCGATTAAGGTGAAGAGGAGCTTTTATTGTTGGTTGATCGATCCCAGTAGATTGATATAAATATAGCCTCTTTCTCTCCTTCTCATTAGAGATTCATAGCCTACAGGACGTTATCGTCATTCTTTAAACTTCTGATTCGGCTTGAAAAAACCGTAGAGAAGATCGATATCTGTCCGACCGACCGCTCGTCAGTATTTCCTCTGTCATCAATCTAATTTTTCCCATCTCTGAATCTCATCTTCGATTCACATTATTACTCAATACTAGTAATTGAATCCGGTCGCAATGCTCAACTTTAAATTTGTGTTATTTCCAATTTTTCTCGCCAAAGTAATTGAAGCAACTTGGTCAACGCTTTATTCATCAAATTCATCATTAGCTTATATATTCACAAATGATGGATCATTATTTACATTCCCTACAAATAATACTTCTTCTTTCACTGCATCGGAAGCCGAATCTATGTTTGTACAAATATCAAGCCCCCCACAAAATTCTACTTTGGTGATAAATCAAAATACTGATACTTTAACTGCAATTTATGGCGCATCAGGATGTGGCTCTTCTCCCATCCAGATCGCTACTTATACTTCTATTAACAATACCTGGAACAATATCGCATCATCGTCTAATAATATTTTGTACTTGGATATGCCAACTGTATGGTCTCAACCACAGACCAATCTTATTTATATCTACGGAGGCTACTGTGAACAAACAAATCAAATTTCTAACGTGTTGTATGCCTATAATTCATCATCTGACCAATTTATTACTCTACCTAATCAGAATTCACCAACTGAACTATATGCCGCTGGAGTTGCCAGTGTAAATCCTCAAACTTTTGTTCTGGTTGGTGGGCAAGCGGCCAATGGTTGGATAAGCATGAGTCAAGTGGCGGTATGGGAATATAACTCTTGGACTTTTAAAAGTACCGGAAACTCCCAGAATGTAGATTCTCGTACCAATCCATTAGTAATTCCCATATGGGAAACTAGTGAGGAAACGACGGCATCATCTATTCTTGTTATTGGAGGGTCAGTGGACGGTCGAGATTCTGATCCTTTTGTTGTCAGCCTAAATCTGAGCCAGTCAACTGGATGGGAATGGACAAATTCTACACTCCAAGGAGTTCTTCAACCTTCTGCTATATCAGGAGCTTTAGCTGTTGGCCAGACAATAATTTCGTTAGCAGTAGGAGGATCATCAAGTCAATCATTATCGGTAAAAATGTATGATATGGAAACCGGTCAATCATTAAACAGTGCGCTGGGGTTCTCTTCGTCAGTGGCTTCTCCAACTATATCAGCACCAGCAATTCAAACTACAACAGCTGCACCGTTATCATCTAGCCCCACCAGTTCCCCCATTTCTACAGGAGGCATTGCTGCTCTCTCAACGATTCTACCGATATCAGCAATATGTATTGCCGGCCTTGGTGGGGCTTTGTTTATTCAAAGAAAAAGAAGAAACAGGGATCAGATTCGTACAATGCATTTGTCTCCTGCTCCATCAATGGGACAATTCCTGGACCTGCCGCCAACTCACAATAATGATTCATGGTATAGTAGTGGAGGAGAGACTGCGTCCATTAATTCATGGAATGAGAAACGTGCAAAATATGAACAGGATTTGAATAGACATTCAACACAGACGCAAAGGACTGTTGTTGCTGAAAGCGACCCCAGTGAATTATTATCCCCATATTTATCGATGGTGACAGCAGCTCCAACCACAGTCTTGCCAGGAACCACAAATGTCGCTGCCCCTATGGTCAATCAAGACCCTCTTGAGCAGGATTTATACGATATTGATGATGACGATAATATATTTCAAGGTCGCGATGTTCAAATATTAGTTTCTTCATTAAGGCGGACACCCCTTCGAGTTATCAATCCTGATGCTGAGAGTGTGGATTCAGTTTCCAGGTCTTCTTCGGTTCAGCATAAATCTGAACAACGAGATGATATCCACGTACACAAACGGAATCTGTCAAACATTTCAGACACTTCCTCCTTAACAACTAATGTCCAACAGCGAAGCTCGTCAGGAGTTCTAAATCATCGTATTCCATCTGCTGGTAGTTCTGAACATTCTGATATATGATATTACTTGGGTAGGTCTTCGTCTTATATATTGTGTAATTGTGTAATTTAGTTGGTTATATAGGTGTATATTCTATCGTTATTTTGCTATTCTAGCTCTGGATCAGATCTCGCTGTCGTTGCCGCCGAAAATCCCCGCCTAACTCTGTCGAGTGGAATAGCCTCTAGACCTTGTCAAGAGCATGTTTATTATGTTCTAGATCTTCGACTTATGTTCCCGCTTCTGACATAAATTTTAGAAGACGAAAATATACAGAGATATGTCCATGCATAAGACCTCTATCGAGGAATTCAAACAAAGAACTCCATGAGGTTTATTAAGTTTTGCTTCCTATCTACATCTTTATTTCCCTACTACTAAAACACTACTCCTCAGTCTTTCTTATTTTAGTTTGTTGATGATTTTCATCGTCACCCAAACTATGGCCGTTTTTCTTCCCAGCATTGATAATATTAATAGCGCCTTCTCTAGCTTTCTGTAAAAGTAAAGCATCTGCCAAAACAAGGGCAGTCATCGCTTCAACAATGGGCACCGCACGAGGAACTACATTCGGATCATGTCGACCTCTGGCTTCAAGTACACCGGAAACCCCATCGTAAGAGCTAGTCTGTTGCTGCTGACTGATGGTAGCAGGTGACTTGAAGGCTACATTGAAATAAATATTCTCTCCATTAGAAATACCGCCTTGAATGCCACCAGAATAATTAGTGGAGGTTCTGAATCGGCCATTCTCATCAACGTAGAATGGATCATTATGCTCAGAGCCAGAAATAGTAGTACCAGAGAATCCAGACCCAATTTCAAAACCTTTAGTGGCAGGAATTGAGAGCATTGCATGTGCTAATAAGGCTTCAAGTTTATCAAAAACTGGCTCTCCTAAACCTACAGGTAGATTTCTTACCACACAAGTTACAATACCTCCAATTGAATCTTTAGAATCACGATGCTCCTCAACAATTTTTACCATCTTCTGAGAAACCTCGGGATCGGGACAACGAATAGGAGCAGCTTCATCTACTCGTTCTCTAGTAATAGTCGATAATATTTCATGAAATTTCTTGGACCTAGGATCACGATCCATTGACACAGTTCCAACTCCACTGACAAAGGCTACAATTTCAACCCCACTAGCTAATTTCAAAAACTTTTCAGCAATAGCCCCTGCAGCTACTCTTCCAATAGTTTCACGAGCAGATGAACGGCCACCACCAGAGGAAGCCTTAATACCATATTTAGTTAAATAAGTATAATCGGCATGCGAAGGTCGAGGGTAAACATCGGTTTCAGAGTAATCATGTGGTCTCTGGTCCTTATTTTTGACAATCATTCCAATAGTGGTTCCCAAAGTTTTACCGAATTCTGTACCAGATTGGATTTCAACTGCATCTGCTTCATTTCGCTACAAAAAGACAGGGGTTAGCTTTGAACAAAAAGGAAATCACTATGCAATCAGTCCACTTAGCTCTGGCAGAAGCATCTCAAATGTCTTCAACCTACGGGTATTGCACAGAGCTTCATCAGCTGCTGAAGGGATCCATGTCGAGCCACAATGAGGAGAGCATCTGTTGCACAGATATTTACTTACTGGAGTGGAAAGTTTACTTTGACCAGGTCTTCTTCTGCTTAGTTGAGGTTGGATATCGTCTTCGGTGAGGTCCATTCCAGGAGGGACACCATCCACAATGCATCCGACAGATTTGCAATGACTCTCGCCATAGGTAGTAACTTTAAAGTAAGTTCCGAAAGTCGACATTTTGAAAACCGAATTACAATATATATATATCCACAACAGTGTGAATACGAGTTTCGAACAAAGATTGATCGATGATATTTATATGCAAACGAAGACTGATGGATCTTGACATGACTCTTCGATTTTTCACGCTTTAGATGACATAATCATCACGCTACACGCCGCACATTATCGAGCCGATCATCGATCTACATATCAGTTAGATATCTTCAGTTGTATCTGCAGGGGGTTTGAGAGACTCAGCCCATCTCTTCACTTTTAATTCAAAGTATTTGTTATACCATTACCGATAGACTCTATGTGAAGAAAAACTCAGAAAACAGCCTGAATCGGTATCAATCAAGGTCAATGATGATGAGGAAGTAGGTGAAAAAACAGAGTAGAGTCCCTATTTCTTCATTCTCCTCTCCCCCTCTCCACTGGAAGTATGAATGGATATCGGGCTATTTGTCTTCCTGATGTTGAGGATTCTAGACATTTCTTGAACGGGCCTGATCTGATGCTACTACTTACTGATGATAAACTTATCTTGACTCTGAATCAGTATGAATACCAACAGTATACA
The DNA here is from genome assembly GCA_030579875.1 of Sugiyamaella paludigena. Lineage (NCBI taxonomy): Eukaryota > Fungi > Ascomycota > Dipodascomycetes > Dipodascales > Trichomonascaceae > Sugiyamaella > Sugiyamaella paludigena. Next base: position 178,969 of record JAKTRU010000008.1, on the reverse strand, counting down.
TACAATCCGAGGCTTCTGAGGCTCATGAGGCTTTTACCCATTTCACGCGGCTCCATGTTGAGAGACAGATTGAAATTTAGAAAACACGAGATGCTAGCATGAAGATATATATAAATCAGATCATCAGATCGGACCTGATAAGACGAATGAATTAAGACCGGTGGGGATCGATATAATTGATACAATTGCTGGGAAGTGAGCATTAAAGTACTTCAAAAATTGTTTGTTATCATTAAATTCCGTTTTTGTTTTAATGACATGATGAACATCTTCAATCAGTCGCTTATATTAGAGAATAAGGTTCTATTAAGTATCACATTGGGTCTGTTGGTGATTCTAATAATAACATTATTCATATTTATTAGTAATGGTTCTATCGGTTCAAGTGGAAGAAGATCATCAGGAAAACCTACATTTCTTATTGTAGGACCAGCTTATTCTGGTAAAACAAGCCTGTTCCTTCAGTGGTCCACGGGGAAGATTCCTGATAGCACTGTGACCTCTCAAACAATCAATAGATTTAAACATTTGAGATTACCATTTGGATCAGATGAACCTGTGAATACTCAGTATGAATTGGTAGATTTACCAGGCCATCCTAAATTATGGTATTTGACTAGTAATGAGATCAATGCTCATCGAACAAATCTAATAGGAATTATCTATATGGTGGATGCAGCTAGTGGACAAAAAGGAATATCTCAAGCCGCCACTGGGCTTTATAAATTACTTCAACAAGCCGAAAAACGTGCGGGAGGGGTGAATATTTTAGTCGCTTCAAATAAGTCAGATGTATTCAATGTTATTTCTAGTGGTAGATTGAAAACTTTATTAGAGACCGAGATCAATCAGTTACGAAATTCCAGAGAGCAAAGTGTGGGTGAAGTCAAGATTAATGCTCAAGGTCAAGAGGTTACAAATGATGACGACGATGATCATAATGGAGCTTTTATCGGATTAGATGGTCATGATTTTGATTTCACTCAACTTGAAAGTCAGGTCATTGTCCTTGATGGAAGTGTCAAGGCTGGCCGAACCGCAAAATGGGAAGCTTGGGTCTGTGAACAGGCTCTAAATAATCATTAATAGCTTCTTCCCAACTCTATGCAAATAAAAATATAAACTACGTACAGTAGGTTAATGATGAATATAAACAAAAAGTGTAATAGATAGCTATATATACCTTTGCAGCATATTGCTTCACATGCTAGAATTTGAAAGATATGGATCAATGAATAGACCAGCATAGATTGAATGATGGCAGAGTTTAGCCGTCGAGAAATCAGTTTACCAGACGGTAATCCTAACCAATTTACGGTTCTCATGCCTGTCCCTCTGTCTGCCTCCGGCACACTCCTTTCTCCTGTTCTGCTAGATACCCAGACGAAGCAACTTGACTCTTCTCAGATGTTCAGACTCGAATTCCATTCTTGGTTCTTGCAGCTAGAGTAGAGTAGGTAGCTTCCGAACTAGAAAGATCTAAGAGTGTGGTGCTACAACTCAGCCGTCTGAGCAGGTTCAGCTCCGAAAGCGACAATTCTAAGACGAACCTGGTTCTCCTGATGAAGTCGCAGCCCCTCCAGGTGCATGAGTTGGCACTTTTGGAAACAATCCAGTGTTTTTCAGCAATTTCTGGGTTTGCTTAGATCTTTGAGCATTTCTCCAGGATTCGATTCTCAAATTATAGATGGTTCTATTCAACACAAACACTCGAGGAGAACGGTCTACGATAGAATCTTGAGTTTTCTTTTGTTCTTCGAGAGGTTTCATTTCTTTATCTTTCTCATCCTTTTTGTCCTTTGCTTTATCAGCATTATCGTCATCCTTGTCATCTTTATCTTTATCCTTTATCTTATCCTTATCTTTTTTCTTCTCCTTTGATTCCCACTTCTTTTTAAGAATCTCTATTTCCGCCGCAAGTTGTTTCTGTTTCTCTTTAGCAGATTCAACTTCTGGGTCTATCTTTGGAGTCGCAAAACTGGCATCCTTAAGATGAGATTCACAAATATAAAAAAAATCCGCTTTGCCATCTTCTGATAGAAGAACTGCTGACGTTGGTTTATAACATATTGAGCATGGTTTAGAGCTTGATTCAGCCACTTTTCTAACGTGGTATATATCAGAGAAGGGAGGGGGCACCATTTGAGATTGACAAAATAGACACAAGCCTGGGAAGAGACGTGGAATGGTGAGAAATCTGAAGGATATCTATCAGAGCTTCCGGTTTGAAAGAACCGCGAAATGATTATAAACTCGTTACGTAATCGATCAATCTAACTTAGTATCACGTGCGAAGCACTTATTGTGCACGTACCTATATAACTTCGTACACGCTACGCAGACCCCGTTGAAAAGACTATTATCACAATAACGCGTTACATTTGTCAGAGGGTGAAACAAATATTGTGATGGGGTCTAGACAGGCACCCGTATCTTGAAATATTTTTCTACTTTATTATCTCTATTCAATCCGTTTATTTATAAGGTTTTCTTCATTCAATTGTCATAATTATGCCACCCAAACGACGTTTTAATAACTATTCAGGATCTAGTGGCGGTTCTGGTGGAGATTCTAACCGTGATGGCCCTCAGTTCGATTTGGCTAAAAATAAAAAGGTCACCATCAGAGAATTCAAGGGCAACACTTTAGTGGATACTCGAGAATTTTATTCTAAAGATGGAAAGGATTTACCTGGGAAGAAAGTATGTAGTCTTTTCGAAGCGTGACATGGGGTCTATGGAAGACGCTCTGCTAAACCAACGTTATTATCTTACTAATATAAAGGGAATCTCCTTAACTAAGGAAACGTGGAATGATTTTCTTTCCCATCTGCCAGAGATTGTGGAAGCAATTGCCAAGTTTGAAGGTACTGATGTTCCAGCTTCTACTGCTGCTATTGTTAGTGCTGCTGCTTCTACGGTTTCGGTGAAATCAAATGACTTGAAACAGAATGATACCAAAGAGCCGAAGAAAAAAGAAGCAGACGATGATGATGACGAAGAAGAAGAAGAAGAAGATGAACCTAGGGGAAAAGTCCGTAAGGTCAATTCTAAACAAGAAGATGAAGAAAATAGTTCTGAAGAGGAATGAGTACGATCTGGGTCGATGCTAAAATTAATGTTAATGAAAGGAAGAAATGAATGAAATAGAAACGAATCAGATGGACATCGTCCGATCTATGCCTCTGGCTGGGGCTACGCTCCAGGCTCCTCTTCTCCCTTTGGTCAAAGTCTCCCAACAACGAGAAGGACAGATTTGAGCGTAGTTAAAGACCTGGCACTACGCCCCACTCACTCATCTTATACCACAGTGCTACATTAAAATCGGCTCCCTACAATTGACTGTTTTGTTAGAAGATGTTGCCTCTGCCTTAATGAACAGATATTGTAACTAATAACTTGCGACCTCGTTCAGTTGGTTTGCTGCAGAGTATCCTATTTGCTTCCTACACTCAATAAATGCCTTTGATGTGAATGTTGCTATTCACCGCCGCTATAGCTCCTGAACCGCCTAAGTAGGGGTCACCGAGCGAGATGAGGCAGCAAAAATACTGGGAACCAACCCAACGATGATAAAAGTAGGGATACCAATCGAAGCGAGAGGATCACCCCAACCACCGGAGAACGAATGTAATCTACGTGCTGTTTCTCACCCGCATGCTTAAGCTTGCCGCCTGATACTTCATGATGAATCGGGTATGCTTACGTAGGTAGGGGTACTCGGCTCTAATAGCAGGTTTTATATGTGGATTCAGTTAACGATATTGCTGGTGTACGGCCTTGTTTGGTGCTCATAGCGGCTGAAATAAGCTTCACGCAAGATATTCGTGAAGTTAATTTATGACATCTGTCGTTGGAAGCTAATTGAGATCCGAACTTCTCAGCTATGTAGATGTAGACACGCCCGAGCTGTCGAAGCGATCCCTCGGTCGATCTGTCGATCGTCCATGCGTCAGTGGCTTTACACGTGACAAGGGATAGGGTATATAGGGTACACGGCCACTAGCAATCTGGGGTGGTTCGCGGATATCGGTGGTTCAAAATGCCGTGATTGTGGGGTAGCCACGTCTCATTACCCAATGCCTGTATAATATTTCTTTTGGCCACTCTTCTTCTTCTTTCTCTTCTGTCATTATCATTCATTATATTCTTCATCTTCTTCTTTTTCCTCTCGACCTCGTTTTCTGTCAGTATTCTTCACTCGGCCGTCTGCCTTTGTGTTTCACATCCAAACCCATATTGATTAGATAAAACCAGCCCCCTCAATTATCTTAGTTGATCAGTTACCAACTTAACTCTTAACAAACGCCTTATGCGCACTTCTGCCTGCATTTCTGACCTACTTTTTACGGCAATTTAATAGAAGACATTTAGAATTTAACACTGCGAAGAAGCACAACGGATAAGGCAGGGCAAGTTGGAAGGAAGCATTAACAACAGAAATCGCAGCAGCAACCCAGCTATAGCGCATATAGTAGTAGCTCAGCTGATTTTTTGAAATAGCATTTAACTGTTATTGCGAAGAGTAAAAATAACTAGTTGGAATTACGACTGCTACCAGAATTATGTAAGCCGTTGACATAGTGAAGCGAACGGAACGGTAACGTCATCATCCCAACAGGATAACTTTAGATAAACTATTATTTAGAGGTGGTTGATCCTTAAAACTAGAAATATAGATGATGTCAACTAGACAATAAACAAACAAATTCTGTTTATGAACTTATTTCAACTATATTTCTTATGCGTCTATTATTACATGTGAAAGAGAAACTTTTAACGACATACGGAGTTATTAAGATAATTGTCATATATATTTACTATTTTTATTCTTTTGATTCATCAGTTGATAATCCATGCGCCAATAGAATTCAGGATTTGTCTTGTTTGCTATTGTGCTTATTATCTATCGTACATTTTCAGTCCAGTCACCTGTATTTCTATCTGTTGTGTTGGTACTAGACCTTTTCAAGAAGGTTTTTTTGAGCCAAGATGAATGAATTCTATTGACCTTCGATATTGATCATGACCACAAACGCTTATTGGGAAAGGAAAATTCTTACCAAAGTTAATCCTATCCTCCTACCATGGGTTTAAGTTTTTTGTGGCATGCTTTAGAAGACCCGTCGGCGCAGTCTGTTGCATGAGGCGTTACCAATAATATAAGCTCACTTCACAACTTACATGCACGCATGTGTGCGACGGTACCTAAGCGTGCGGCGATACGCAAGTACGTCACGTTGATGATGATATATGAAATAATTAAATAATAATTAGCGCCAGATTATTAACTCAGTCGACTCACTGAGTGAATGAACTGACTGACTGTTCGCACACTTGATGTTACCTAAGTTAGCTTTACCTTACCTGACGCTTAGTGAGCAGCGGTTTATGCTTAGTGGGCTGAGTATATGTGACAAACGCTACGGGCGGCTGATTCAAATTTCTCTCAGTCCCGGCGACGATTTAGTGTACATGCTCTTGTGCGGCTGATTGATCTAAATAATGTCGGATCATGCATGCATGCATGCATGCATATCGTGTCTCTGTTCTATCTCACATATATCTTACATCATCTCTACAAAGAACTTGCTGCTGCTTCTGTCGTCTGCATTTGCTGCTGCTGCTGCATCCACCCACTAATACCCACCCACTCTGATCCTTCTTCTCATCTCTTTTGTCTGTAAACCGTACTATATATAAGACTATTGAAAAGTCTATGATCATCAATTTGCGTCCAGGCCTTATATATATTTGTTTATTTTAACTAATTAATTTGTCTTTGTTTGTTTATCAAAACAGAAAGTTATTTATTTTAAATTAAATTAAAATAAAAAATCCCATAGGCAGCTGCTGCTACTGCTGCTACTGGCTGGCTGGTTTATACTTCTAAGTAAGGATACATAAAGAAAGAAAGTTTAAATTAATTATCTAATTGGACTTTTTTTGTTGATTTCTTCACCTTCTTAACCTGTTCTTCTTCTTCAGTTTGGTTTTTTACTTTTTTGATTTCTTCATCCTTCACTATCATTCCAACTTATCATCATCATCCATCTTCTCTCAATTGAAGGACGTAATAAATATCTTGTCCTTCTCTTTTCCTTGTCTCCCCCTATATGAGACAAACTGGATCAGGTTTCAATCAGTTTATTCTCCAATATTAATTAATAGATCATAAATCATCATGTCTCTCGTTGTAAGTAAATTTTTTACCTCGGCCTCTTACCCTTGCTTCGTTCGATGTTTGAGTCTCGAATATAGCAAGATCTAGGGATCTAGGGCCCGAGTCTCTGAAGTCGCCGCTCTCTGTTGCTAACATTCTTTAAAGTCCAGTAATCAGCAAAAATTGCCAACTATTGCTCGGACTGATACCGGTAGTTCGGTTTCAGTCACAACGTCTACGACCACTAGTACTACGGGAACTGTTGCTACTCCTCGTAGTGGTAAAGCACTTACTCCTCAGCAATTGGTTTCTTCTGCCACAGCAGCAGCCATGTATCATAAACAATTAAAATATGGTATCTATCATCAACCTGGTGCTCCTATTGTTGGTGTCCCTAAACAGTCGTCTGATACTGCTGCTATATTGGCAACCAAATCCGATCTTTCATTGAAATTGTGGTACCCAAGTGGACCTTCTCCTGCTGCAGGAACCGCTGCAGTTCTGGCTAATTCTTCGAATACTTCACCAGAGATTTGGAAACCTGATTTATCAGCAGAAGCTGCTACTGCAGCATTAGTTGCCAGAGATAAGGATTATGATGGAACTCCTGAAGAAAAAGCTCGTATTTTGAGAAGAAAAAGTGCTTTAAGTTCTAATGCTTCAAAAGCTGCTTTATCTGCCAACGAGACTACTGGCCATGATTATGCGGCTCGAGCAGATCCTGATGCATATGCTTGGGGTGAACGTCGTAAAAGAACTGGAAGTGTTATAATTACTTCGGTCGATTCTGCTGGTGCTTTAAATTCTGCACAACAATCCTCTATTAATTATAGGAATAGCTTAAGTGCTAGTGCTGCTGGAGCTGCTTTGGCTCATCCTGAGCTTGCTGCGCCAACTTTAAATAATATTGCTAATATTGAAGAAATTGCTCGAGCTCAAGCTAAGGAAAGATTATCTAAATTGTATTTACCAACTCATGGCGGTGACATCAATATGGCCAATAGTGGTAGTGGATTTGTTATTCAGAATGTTCATGAAAAAGATATCACCGATCCATTATTAAGGTATACTCCAACATATCTTGATGCTAGTCAAAGTGAAGCTCTCTATGCTCATGCTCGTGAAAGAGCTAATGCTAGATTAGATGCGGTTGATAAATTTAATGCTGAAAGAAATATTTTCGGTAATGCAAGTTTCAATGCTGCTGCTTTGGCAATTGCGAGCGCCAACAGTAAGAAAAGACTAGAAAATCATGGTAAAATTGATCTTGGCGGTGGTAAATTTATCAGTCAATCTGAAGTTGAACAAATCGCTCAACGAAATGTTCGGCCTGTTCTGAGTGAGATTTCCGAAAAGGCAACTGCTCAACGTAAAGCCGACGATGATCGTCGTGCTGAAGAATTGGCTGTGAAGGAGAAACAGGATCATGATAAGCAGTTGGAACGTGAACGTAAGGCTGAGGTTAAACGTATTAAAGATGAAGAAAACGCAAAGAAGAAAGCCGAAAAAGCTAAACTTAAGGCTGACGAGAATGAGAAAAAAGCTGAACTAGCCCAACAAAAGGCAAAAGAAAAGGCAGTTAGGAAGGAAGAAGAAGCTAAAGTCAAAGCTGCCAGGGATGCTGAGAACGCCAAGGTTAAGGCTGCTGAGAAGGAGCAAAAAGCGCAAAGGAGAGCTTCGAAGGCTGGATTTATCCAACTTCGTAAAGCTCGTAAAGCAGAATTAAGAGAAGCTGTTCTAGTTGCTCAACATGCTCAAGTTCTTGCAATGACTGAAGTAACTCGAACTTCTGCTCTCAGAGATAGGGCTGCTGCTGAACTTGAAGCTGCCAGGATTACTGAATCGCAGGCGGCAGCTGGTGGCGTTGATGCCGCCGCAGCTGCCCATGAGGTCACACAACAGAAGGAAGTGGCTCTTCAAGAAGCTGAGACCAATTTTGCCACAGCTAATGAGCAGGAAGCTGAAGCTTCAGCCAAGGCTGAAGCTGAAGCTTCTAAAGCTGCACAGGAAGAGGCTGAACTTGATGCCAGGGAAGGTCCTGAGGAGGTGCCAGCCGCTGAAGAATCCTCCGAAGCTGCTGCCGAAGCTGCTGAAGAGGGTGTCGTTCCTGTTGGAGAATCTGCCGAGGAGGAAAACGCTGGTGAAGCCGGAGAAGCCGGAGAACCCGGCGCTGAGAAACCTGCAACTGAGGAAATCGCTACTGAGGAACCTTCTGCTGAAGGAACTACTGCTGAGGAAACTGCTGCTGAAGAACCCATTGGTGAGCAAACCAATGCTGAGGAAACTGCTGCCGAGGAAACTACCACTGAGAAACCTAATATTGAAGAGCCTATTATTGAGGAACCTGAGGCTGAAGAACCGGCCGGCGAAGAGACTGTTGATGAAGAGACTGTTACTGAAGAACCTGTTGTCGAGGAGCCTGCAGCTGACGAAGCTGTTGCCCAAGAACCCGCAGCTGAGGAAGCTGTAGCTGAAGAGCCCGTCGCTGAAGAGCCTGCCGTTGAAGAACCTGGCACTGCAAAGTCCACGACTGTTGAATCTGCAACAGATGAACCTTCTGCTGAGAGTACTGAACAGCCAGCCGTCGAGCCACTGGAAACTACTGGTTATGTCAAGATAGCAGATACTGGAAATGTTGACGCTAAAGGAATTGAGGGTGGCACAGACGAAAAAGCAAGTGACCGTTCATGGGACGTTGTAGATCATGAGGAAGTGGCCGCCGAGCCGCAGGACCCCGTTACAGGAAAGGATATTGAAGAAGAACCTAAGAAGGATACCACAGTTGACAATGAGGTCCAGGGTGACGCCCCTGATGTGCCTACCGCCGAGGAAACTCCAACTAATGTCGCCAGAACAGAAGGAGTGGGAACTGCCGAATTAAGTGCAGGAATTGCTGCTGCTACCGCAGTAACAGCTGCTACAGCTGCTACAGCTGCCACAGCTTCGAATGCGGCCAACAATACTGCGGCCACTGCTGCTAACAAGGCATACAATAGTGGTACTCCACCTAAATCACCCAACAAAGTCGGTGCGTGGGTTAAAAGCAGACTGAGAAGATTGTCTAACGCTGGATCTTCAAAGAGTGCTAATAGTTCCAAATCGACCGGTGTATCATCTATAGCGTCTGTGACCCCTACCCCTACCACTTCCACAACAGCTAAGCTCCCCGAATCTCCTGCTGCAGCTGCAGCATCAGCTGCTGTTGGACAGAAAGGAGCGTCTTCTGAACTACTTCCTAGGGCGCCTACGCCTCAGTCTGTGAAAGCCGCTGCTGCCACTGAACAACAAAGGCCGCCTACTCCTGGCCATACATTTAGGGAGTATATTGAATCCAAGGAGAAGCAGAAGACTGCCTCGCCTGTCACCAAGGAGGTCACCAAGCCTCTACCCACGGCTTCTGATAATGTTGCAGGTGCTGGACTAGCTTCAAGTGCCGCCAAAGCTGTTCTTGCATCAAGTAGTGAGCCAGGCTCAGCTGGTGTTAGCACTGCCGCTGTTGTTAGCTCATCTAAAGGTGAATCCAGAGAAGAAATTGAGCGCGAATTTTCACAGTTTGATAGTGCATCACCAGCTGTTGAGTCTCCTTCAAATGGCATTGCTGATAAGGCTGGTCATAATGTTGGCTTGGTTGAGGGTGTAGTAGGAAATATTCTTCATATAACTGATCCGGTCGGAGGTTCAGCTGAAACGAACGGTCAGGCGGCGATTGATTCCACCAAAGCTGAAGTCACTCGAGATACCGAAGGGATATTCAAGGAAGAGGTCTCGTAGAATTGGCCCCGGCTAAGCCCTATTATTTACTATTTCTTTTATTATTATTATTATTATTCTTTTTCTTTTTATTTTTATTATTGTTATTGAGTCATATCGTGTATTTTATATTTTCAATCGTATTTATCGTGAACGAGAAAATCATAAAAATCTAAGTCTTCTATGGTGCCGCCTACTGTGGCGATGAAAGTCTGTTTACAGACCTCTGGCTCATACTAGAAAGTTTCGAGCATTATTCTCCAGTATTTGTTCCTGGTCTCTTACAATCGGGAACGGCCACATTCGAATGAGTCAGAGAGTATATAAAAGTACTCAGCGATATCCGGCTCCGTTGTGCAAGGTTCTGACGAATGGCTGGTGTCAAATGATACATAGCTAGTTACTAATACTGATGGGCCCTAGTGGTTACCATGAAAGGCATAAAATAGCTCGTTCTTCTAGTCTGCTTCCGCAGCTAGGGGGTGAATCTTTTCAAGCAAAGTATAAAACGGTTCGATCTCCGCTGAAACAGGTTATGTGTTCTGGAGCATAGTGACAACTGCCGGAGCTTAATATGTAACTGGTAATCTGCTATCAACCACGAACAAACAGAGATGTGACATTGAGCGAAAGAATCTGAGGTAAACAAAAAAATAAAAGTAGAGTGGGATTGTGAATATAATATGCTCAATAAATAATTTTATATATCTTTCTTCTATAGATTAAACAATTTGTTCAATATGCTGTTCGCGATGATTAAGAACAATGTCCCCGACGTCGGAAACTTCTGCCATTTCAGATGCATTAAAAGGAGGCTCAACAGATACTACAGGTTCACCAGGCTGCATACCCGGTATCCAACTAAGAGCTCTAGTTAGTTGGCTACTAACCTTGTTCTCCAATAGTTGGCCCTTCTGGGTTTTAGCGGCGGGTGCCAAATCATAGGCTAAAATCAAAAGGTAAAATCCATAGAAGAATGATACAGCCCATTCACAACCGGCCGCACCATTTGGACTACCATGAGTAGAACAGACAGCAAACCCAATGATTAAAGCCAGAGCTATTATGAACCACATAAGCTTTAAAAAATAAGAAACTTTTAGTCGCTTGATGTCAGGATAGTTTCTATCGAGTAAAGCAAATTCCCCAATCATAAATAAAGCAGATATACCAACACCTAGAATGAACACCACTAACATAGATATATGAACATGACTGAAATCTTTGGTATTAAAAATAGAAACAAATAAGATACCCAATTGACCAATTATTCCGAAAAAAATCGCGAACCCTGCCATTATCTTTTCACGCCTTCTTTCATTAGGAAGTAGCCTTCCAGCGTGACGTAAATATCTTTCAGATATTAGAGCACAGACGAATAATATTCCTTGAGCTCCTGAGCAAGAAATGAAAATTGGTTGTAAGTTTGTAGCAGCAACATCTGATATATAGACTATTGTGACTTTTGGATTATGAATAAATGAGTATATTGGATATCCTTGACCAGCCCAACATGCTAACAATGCAATTAACATTCCCCACCAGATGATACAAGCCAGTAATGGAAACAACCAATGGTGGAACACATAGAGAGCCATTGTAGTTATGTATCTTAGTATATCATGTATTATATGTAGGCGATGATGATATAGATGATCATATCAAGCAAAACTAAGAGAGATAAAGGAAGATCGATGATATTTCTTGATATTTATATTTCAATATATGTTCGAGATAAGTATGGTTTTTAGGTGATTGATACTAAGTAATATACAGTTTATGGATTATGAAGGAGCATTAATTCCATTGAGAAAGAGATCCTGTTTCCACCTTGAACTTCACGGGATTAATTGTCACGAGTTAAAACAATATGAACGACGTAGAGAAAATTCTTATTATTGTTAATTATAACATAAATCATCACATGTACATCGATCCCTTGTCTATTTAAATCTCTATTTCCCCTGAATAAAACCAAATATCTGCAATCCTAAATGAATTACCACCCACCTTTTGTCTCCCCTATTTATAAGGCTCTTTGAAATGAAAAAGAATCAGTAGAAATATATTGAGGAGAAAGAAGTTTGTTAGGCGGGTCTCGGTAAACAAAAGAAAATAGCCGAACCGGGACCCAAGATCTGATCATCCTTACCCGATTTTGTTGCATGATTAAAGTTTGCTTTTAGATTTCAGGCTAATATTTAAGTGAGGCTCTCTGAAGAACAACAGGGGAGAGCCACTGCATACATGCATGCATGCATTTTTAGCCAATGTACCTGATGATATAGAAAATAAATATATACATGGTAATTGATGGTGTTATAGATACAGCATTAACTTAAGAGTGAATTAATTTTCAGTTTTGAATATTTACTTAAAAATAGTGGTATATTTTCAGGGTTCTTCAAGATAGATCATTTGACTTAAAAAGAGATATAATCGTATTCATATGTACTGTACTATATATATGTACTGTACGGTACTGCGTTATAGATGTATCCAGCAATCGTAAATAATAACGCCTATATATCTGTATATACTTGCATGCATCCATCCGTTACATGAATCACCTGAACTTAATCAAGTTTGACCATAAACGGCAGTTATTGAGCATTAAGCTCTGCAGAGAATATTCAAACCACGCAAAAATAGTACCAAGTATGCTACTTCCTATTTAAATTTCATTTGTGTGTAAAATTCAGTATTATATATATATAAATGTATATTGGTTGCTGATTACACATAAGAATCATTACGTCGTAACGAGTGATTACTCGTTTGATTCATCATGTAAAAACTCTTGCTACCTTAGCTGTAGCTGTCCGTACATGATGAGCCCACGCAATCAGTAGTTAATCCCTGCATAACGGGTCAGTGTCATGCGAGATCCCTTACTGTAGTAACCTTAGTGTATTGGTCGAAAAGTTAGGCAAATTCAACTTATTGCATGTGTAACTTTCAATCTTGTTCAAAATTAGGGTAAATACATCGCTTTTCATACCATTATTCAACTGAAACATGGACGTTCAGGTAGCTAATATTACAGTTTCTAAACAATTTCTTCAACTTGTTGCTCGCGATGATCATGAACAGTATCACCAACTTCGGAGACTTCAGTCGATTCAGATGTGTTAAACGGAGGATTAACAGATACGACTGCTTCACCATGCTTGACTCCCGGTATCCAACTAATAACTCCAATTAATTGGTTACTAACGTTTTTCTCCAGTAGTTGACCTTTTGTGTGCTTAGAAGTTGGAACTAAATCAAAGATCAGAATCACAAGGTAAAATCCATAAAAAAAGGAAACAGCCCACTCACAGCCTGCTGCAACATTAGGAACACGACGATAAGTAGCAGCAAGTACAATAACTAATGCCAGGGATATTATAAACCATATAAGCTTTAAAACATAAGAAAGTTTTAACCGCATTGTATCTTGGTAGTCTCTGTCAAGTACAATAAATTCGCTAACCATAATTACAGCAGATATACCCACACCTAGAATGAAGATTACTAGCATAGACACATGAACATGAGGGAAATCTTTAGTAGTGAAAATAGAAACAAATAAGATACCTAATTGCCCGATTATTCCGAAAATTATCGTGAGTCCTGATGAGATTTTTTCACGTCTTTGTTCATGAGGTTGAAGTCTGCCGGCATGACGTAAATATCTCTCAGAGATTAATGCACAGACAAACAATATTCCCTGAGCACCTGAACAGGAAATGAAAATTGGCTGTAAATTTGTAGCAGCCACGTCTGAGATAAAAACAATTGTAGTTTTATTCCTCTCGTGAACAAATGGATATACTGGATAACCTTGACCAGCCCAACATGCCAATAAGGCAATCAACATCCCCCACCAGATGATACAAGCAAATAGCGGAAAAAACAAGTAACAGGATATATGGTGGTTCATATTATACATTATAGCTTTCAATCAAAAAGGTAGAGAAAAACAAAAGAGAATGGCATTCATCGTGATATTTATATAGTTAATATGGGGGTCGTACGTTTCTCCTAGGCAACTCTCTTCTCTACTCTTACTCAATGTAGAGCCTCGAACCCCACTCGTCTCACATCCTTCGACTTTAAAAGTATCTTTCTCTTATCTTCTTCTAAAAGGGAAGAGGCAATGAAAAATAGTGACAAGTATTTGGTTAGCGAATTACGCGTATTGGTGAAGATCTTCTTCCTAACCCGATTCTGTGCAACGCATGATAAGAGTTGGCCAATTAAGGTTAATACCACGGAGAAAGAGAAGATTTTCTGTCATTGTGCTAGCTAACTCTACTCTGTCCACGTGAAATAAGAAATTGCAATAAAATAGTAGTAACAAAGAAACATTTCGGAGAAAATTTCGAATATCTATCTCCTTATTATAGCGTTAACTTGTAATGGAGTAGTTCTAGTTATTAACTTAAACCATTCTTCGTTTCTCAGAGTTGTTGATGATGATCACTTCAATCTGAAGTGTGGATAAGTTACGAATATAAAAATGAATACACATGTTTAATAAAACCGATATTAGATTTATAGATGCGTTATTTATTTACATTGTAATCTGGGACTGTTGACCATTTTTTTTCTCCCTGAGTAGGCAGATGCGATCTTAATCAACCTGTCAGTCCCTGCAGCTTTTAACGCTTTTATGCCAGATTTCATGCTTAAAAATGTGCAGTGGTAATTTAAGTGGGGCTAGTTAACACGCCATTATTATTTGGCCTATTAGTTAATATGGAGCTAACTTCATAGTGATTGTGCGAAGTAACATTAGGACCGTACGTATACCATAGCACAGTACTATCGGTATGGTCAACGGTTAATGTCAAATTAGCGTTGACTAACCGTTAGCTGGTTACAATTAAGGTTACTAGCTTATACTGGCATATGAGACCAACCCCGCATAAGCCTCCAATTAGTCTTGGAAAGATTGACCTTGACGACCGCTTCTCCGCTTATTTAAGATATGACTTTGCTTCCCCCCCGGCCGAGGGGTAAGGCTCTCCTTTCTCCGTAGTCGGAGCCTTACTGAGGGGTTGCGTTCTGAAAATTTGATAACACTCAAGGATCAGAAAAAATGTAGGAATGATAAAATCAAATGTATTTAGAGAAGTTACAACTCAGAGGCTGACCATTTCAGACAGCTGCCACCGAACGCAATCTGATCTGAGATCTGACATATTAGATATACATGCACGGTACACATAATGTGGGCAATTCCGGGGAGTCCGGGTCGACAAAATGTCAGATCCCACCCGGACAGACCCGACGGACAAGACATGTTGCCTGTAAAATAAAGAAGTTTAATTAACTTTAAGACGCATAATACTTCTTCATGTATGAACGAATGCACTGTATAAAACTAATAATCTCACAATTCTTGCTTTAAACGCATTTGGGAAAGCGGAAAACTTAGGACAGAACCGGCCGTTTCATATCCGAACACGATTGTTGTTATAACGGATTTCGGTTTTCGATCTCCACCGGCCCCGCATATCGCCTCCCACATGACAGGTTAGGGGTTTTATCGCACGGCTGAATTAAATTACAATGGGATTATATAATTACTTGGACATTCATTATTAAGATGTCTTATATCTCACATAAAACAACAATATTGTAACTTATTTTGTACCTTCAACCGTTAACCGTTAATATCGATATTCAACTATTATCGTCAAACATATTTTCGGGTTCTGGAGAAATAATACAAAGATTCCTTTTTAGTATTTAATTGTATTTTTTAAAATATTATTAGTTATTATTTTAGGCCGAAGAGCTGTCCTTAATTTTTGTTCTTAAGCTCTTGCTGTGACTGCTCGACGCACTGATAATACTTGAAGATATCTAGCTATACTAGGAGTCACAGCTTTAATTAATCAGGAAAGAGAGAAAAACATTTTTGTGATAATATTAGAGATCAGTATTACTGTATAAAACATAAATCATAGAATGTCCAATAAACGATCATATGAATATTCACCTGAACCCAATGGGGAAAATACCAATCATAACGATGGCGCTAATCCAGCTGTTTCTAAACGTTCATCTTCAAGTAATCGAGAACGTATACGTGTTGCTAGAGCTTGCGATCGATGTAAGAGGAAAAAGACAAAATGTGACGGTCGTAAACCCTGTATGGCATGTCAGAAGATTGGTTTAGATTGTATTTATTCAACAACATCTATCCCTGCGCCTGGTTTTGGAAGTGGTTTAGTTAATTCACCTATTGCTGGTGATGCTAGGGGTCATGGTGGAACGTTTCCGAGAATTGATGGATGGCCAAGTTCAGGACTTCGGCGTCCATCGGGAACTACTGGTCCGGTTCCTGATAGCATGGTCATCAAGATATTACAAAGATTGGAGAGTCTTGAACATTCTTTGAATAGCAGTGCAAGTGATGGAGTTGATGGTGACGATAATAGAACTGGGAGCAATGTTATCGGTAGTGCAAGCAGTGCTGGTACTGGTGCTGGCAGTTCATCTTCTAAATTTAGGGGTCGCGTGAGAGCAGGATCAGTGGGATATTCTGGTGTAGCAACAAATGGATACGGAAATATATTTAACGCTTCATCTCCCCAGTCTTATATTGACCCAGCTGTTGGTATGGCTGAACAAGCCCATGAAATGGTTCGTTATATGGAAGAACAGCAACAGAGATCAACATCCAGTGATCTCCGGCAGTGTGCACTGGCTGATAACATTAATGATAATGATAATAATAATGATAACACTAATGGTAGTTCCACCAGTAATAGTAATACTTATAATAATATGCATGGTATGCACAAATTAAGATATACGAAAAGATATATTTCGATCTTACCGACAGTTTTCGGCAGTACTCTATATCGTTCATTACCTTCTGAAGATCAAAAGAAAGTAACTATCCCAAGAGTTCAGGGATATGGTTGGAATATGAGTGGGGTTCATTATTTACCGTTAAAGTCTGTTGATATTCCTCCACCTGATTTACTTAGTGATGAACTATCAAGAGAATTATTACAATTTTTCTTTGATAAAGTGAATCCTTTATACTCTACATTACATAAGCCTATGTTTTTGAAACAATATGAAAGTTATCTGGCAACTGAAGATAAAAGAGATTGTTTATTATTCATGGGGATGTTTTTCGTTGTTTGTGCTATTGCCATGAGGTTTTCGGAAATTGAGCAACGACGTCAATACCCTCGTGGTTTAGAAGAACGATTATTTGATCATGGACATTCTATTATTCAAACTTTTACTTTTCAGTGGGAATCAGTTGAATTAGTTCAAGGATGGTTGCTAGTTACTTGTTATCTCCGGACTTGTCATCGTCAATCGTCATCATGGATTGCCTTGGGTAGTGCAATTCGATTAACCCAAGGAATGGGATTAATGATGAGATTCTGGTCTCCTTCTACTCCTGCATATGAGTTACAAAAAATGACTCGTGTTTTCTGGTGTGTCTATACCTGGGATAGGTTTATGTCGTTAGACTTAGGACGAGCGTTTACAATTAAAGATGAGGAGATTCAATTGGATCGTCCTGTTGTATACGAAAATGATGGTTGGTTTTCTGAATCATCGTTTGTCTATTTACAGTTGGCATTTTGTGTTTCACCACTGATAAATGACTTTGTTCGAGGAGGACTCTCTTCTAGTACTGTCAATTCTATTTATGAAAATCTACTCGATTGGAATGATGCTATTGCTAAACCATTAGGATATGGTTCTGATACTGATTATTCACGTGAAGTTGGGAATAGTAACGATGATAGAGGTAATAGTGGTAATAATACTGATCCTGCGATTATCTGCCAAATTCGTCTTCAGTATCATGAATGTATTCACTATCTATTTACTCGTGGTATATATGCTCTATTGGATACAAATTTGGGTGATGGGATCCCTAATGAGTGGAATATTCTTGCTAGCTCTTGCAAAGGCACTATTGATGCAACCGAAGAGCTTGACAAAGTCGGTAAATTATCTACCTGTTGGTGGTTGAGATTATCGAGTCTTTATAGCTCTGTGCTTATGCTACTGGTCTGTGTTAATGCTGGTTATGAAACTAATAAAATACTACCTTATTTAGCTAAAGGTTTTGACTTATTAGAAAAATTAGTAACAGATGGACGATTCGGTATGAGTAATGAATGCCGATGGTCTTTGCGGACTTTAAATAATATGGTATATTTGAGATTTAAGGAAAACCAATCGGCTATTAAAGCAATCGGTATTGAGGCTGGTTACTCGGTTAATGAACGACATTTTGGTGCTATGGGCTTTTTAGGAAGAGATGGAAAAGTCATTCCACCACATAATACTAATACTTCTGCAGGTGCTACTCCAGGAACTGCCACTTCTAGTTCTCCTAACGATTCTAGATTTCAGCAATCTCCGCAACAGCAACCTTCTCAATCTTCTCAGCAGTATCCTACTGATGGCAAGATTCCTCTTGACACAGTACCAACATCTATGGCAATCCCATCAGGAGGCGAACCTCCATCAGCCCCATTAACTGCTGAACAGTTGTTGTACGACGATGGCACGCTCAATCCTAACCAAGGCAATATGGCGTCCAGTTTGGATTGGTTTAGTAGTTGGCGATGGGATGCTGAGTCTTCAGTGGCTTCATTTTTGGACAATATTTAAATAATTTTCATATAGTTTCTTATCAATGAATGTCTATTAAATATGTTCTTCCTTAGTCTGGATTTGCCTCTCACCCGAGTTTTTTGGTTGGCGGCGATTTGAGAAAGGAAAATGTTCTTGCCTGGGCAGATTCCAGACTGTCCCATACATCACGTTGAATTATGCCCTTCTTCTGCCTTTGGCAGATACAGAATCCAGGACCGGTTTACTCGATATTAATATTGTCCTGTGGAACCCCTGAGCACCCTCTTGAAACCTCGAACAAATCGATCTTTGAGCTTCGGAGTCCAAATCAATAGAGGCAGATACAGCAGCTCTGGCTAAGGTCGAGATCAATCTCGTCCTCCTCTAGTAACTCGGTTGCTTTGGTTGATTATGTTCAGCATTATTTAAATACGATGTCGGGCCGTATCAATTTATTTTTTAGAGTTCATTACATGTTTTGATCTCTAGAAGGATTGCAAGAACCCCAGGATCTAGTTTATCACACAGAGCCACCCTAATCCGCAGTAAAATAAACCAACAGGGAATGTGGCCAAAATGACACGCTCTGGATGAACACCGGAATGTCTAAGTCCATTTGTAGCAGCATAGATTGCCCAGATAACAAATATTGAGTCAACAATTACTCGCACAAGACGTGATCCAACGAACGATCCTAGTATAGCGGCCAAGACCAAGGGAAATAGAGAATATCCCGCCACACAAAGCGCAGGGAAAAATGATATAGTACCTCCAAGTAACTTAATATTTAATGTAACAATAATTTGACCAAGCCACACTAAGGCGAACATTCCTGAGAATACTAGTGAAGATTGGTGCTCAGGAGCCATCATACTCATAGTTGTAGCAATTAACAGGCAGAAAATCAAAGGGCCCCATAAATCCCATTCCTGGTGGGTCGTGTTTTCTTCATCCTTGTACCACCAAACAACTTGTCTTAACCTTGTACCAACTGCCTTAACATCTCGTAGTAATGTCGTGACTATAGGTTCATCTAGTGTATCACCACCCATAAAACGACGTTGTTCCAACCGTTCTCCGCCAGCAATGGATGTTTGTGGAGGTTCTGGAATAACTGGTGCTCCCCCCGAGTACGATTGTTGCGATTGTTGCTGTCCTCGATGACTGTAATCGTCATCCTCATCATTCACTATAAGGTCATCTTCAATTGCCACATCATCTTCATCATTGTCGAAGAGTTCATTTCCAGTTTGATTATGCTGCTGGGATTCAATATCCTGATTAGGATTCCAAACATTTGAATATGACATTCTGGCGCATTGACCAGATCAATTGATATGGAGATTTAAAATTAATAAATAAAAAAGAACTTGACGAAGTTCCCCATCTATTTATCTATGGTGGCATACCAGTATTCATGCCGATTAGAATCCACTGTTGAAGTGCGGCTCATGAGGCTTAGAGCTTGACACTTAATTAGGCGGTTTGAGAAGCGTGGAGGATAGGTTGGATAAGCTAAAAGTTAGTCCTTCTCATTCATAGAGGTTCAGGAGCTTATGTAGATGGGCATAGCTACTTCGAAAAATATTGCAGCATTTACATAAGAACTTGAAGCTGTCCCCAGCTGCCCGAAGCAGATAACTAGTTAGATTTCCAATTTAAATTATTTAATAACAATATCATTCATTATTCATTAAAGTTAAATTATTATGTGTACATGACGATAATTTAAGAAATAGCCTTTTTAGGATCATTATTTTTTAACAGACCAATAGTAACACTTCGACTTCTATAACGGCTTCCACCATCAGCTGTATGCACATTATCAGCAATGGAAAGATTTGACGATGAAGAAGGTACATGCATACTGGGGGATCTCCTTAACAGGGCATCATCACCTTCAACATGATGGTCTGAACCTGAAAGAAATCGGCGTCGATGTGGACCAACCACTAACGTAAGTTCACCATTATCGTCATCATCATCATCGTCATCATCATCATCATCGTCATCATCATATCGATCATCATCCCCATCGTCCCCATCATCTCCATCATCCCCATCATCTCCATCATCTCCATCATCTCTAGATCTGTTTACATTTGCAAGAGAATCTTCAAAAGATAATATAGTAGTATTCTTCAAACCACCGTTACTGGCACGATTATCAGCATCTAATAACGCATTAAGGTTCAAATTACTTTGACTATTTGATAAAGCCCTCTTACTTATACTCAGTGATCTGTCGGTTGGCGTGGTACCAGCAGTAGTTTCATTCGTAGATGTAGTAGAAATAGCAGAGGCAAAAGATGCTCTTCGGTCGAGAAAGTCAGCGCCAGCGCCATCGACATTACCGCTGATTCCAATTACGTTACTATTATCAGTGCCACCTAATATTGTTCGTGGCGGCGTCGTAGAACTTGAATCTGACACACCACGTATTCGAGTTCGAGGGGTTCTTCGAAGTCCTTGAGGAGTTGGTTCTCGTGAACTGGACCCAGACTGTGATAACCTTGTCGAAGAGGAAATTGATGACCCGGAAGATTTTCGTCGAAGACCAGCAAATTCCAAAGCATTAGTGCCAAGCATTGCCAGCCCACGCTTGATTTTACTCGTTATCCCCTTTACAGCAGCTTGAACTTCTTCGCCAGTCACTTCTATTCGCTTATCATAATCTCCAGTGTGTAAGAATGTTTCTAATCTAGGAGGATCCATACCTTCACATATCCAAGGATGTCTTTTAATAGCGGGAATATCTATTCGCTTCTCTGGATCTTTTTCTAACATTTGTCTTATTAAATCCTTAGCAAGCTCAATATCAGCATCAAACCGCGCCGGGGTTATACTGCCATAATGACCACCATTTGGATTATTACCATTGGTATGATTTAATTCCTCATCATCTGGGAACACTAGAGGATTATCAACAATCACACTAAATAATTCATATTCACTGTCGGCGATGAATGGTACCCGACCATATAACAGACAAAATAATGTTACTCCAAATGCCCAAATGTCGATTTTGTGAGTTATTGGTGGACGAGACGTATTCTTTCCATCAGTTGTTACACACAATTCAGGAGCAAAGAATGCAGGAGTACCAGCGGTTTTGGCTAATTCCAATTCATCATTAGGATAATCCATAGATGAAATATAAGATACGCCGAAGTCAGATATTTTCACTACTCCTTCCCGCGATAATAATAAATTCGCTGGTTTGATATCTCTATGAATAATTCCTTGAAAATGTAAATATTCTAAACCTAATAATACATCCCGAGCAGTAGATTTGACCATACTTCTGGGCATAACTGGACTATGATCATCAGCATTCTGCCATTCAACTTCACCCTTTTCCAAATATTCCAACACTAAATAAATTTTACGCGAAGATGAATCATCTAGAACTTCTAAGAGGCGAACTATATTTGGATGTACACACTTTTTCAGAATAGCAATTTCACGTCTAATCTTATCTTCCTGAGTAGAACCTGGCCTAGGTATTCTACCTAGACGAGGCTTACCAGTACGATCGACAATTTTTATAGCAACGTACTCACCAGTTTCGATTTTTCTACCTAGTTTTACTTTCCCATGTTGACCTCTTCCTAATTCTCTAATTATTTCATAAGTATTAAGCATTTTACGGCCCGATACTGGATTATAATCGATTGAAATATGATGTGTTTCTTTGACAGAAACAGCCGGTATCGAAAGAGGCTGCTCTGCTGTAGCAAGAGAAGTCGAAGATGGTACAGAAGAATTGTTGACATCTAGGTGATTATCGATGCTAGGGTTATTATGAGTCGAAATAGTATTATGACTTGGTGATCCGGGACAAGAAGGAGATGCTGAAGTTGGAGTTGATGTTGGAGATGTTGAAGCTGATGGAAAAGGGCGTTTACCAAATAAGAAAGATATAGCATTAGCACCTTTTATTGATCCACGAGTCGAGCTAGAAGGCTCAAAGTTATGTTGGTCGTCATTATTATCAGTCTCAACCAATTTATCCTGCTGTTGCTG
Source organism: Sugiyamaella paludigena (assembly GCA_030579875.1). Classification (NCBI taxonomy): domain Eukaryota; kingdom Fungi; phylum Ascomycota; class Dipodascomycetes; order Dipodascales; family Trichomonascaceae; genus Sugiyamaella; species Sugiyamaella paludigena. The sequence goes on along the minus strand of JAKTRU010000008.1, from coordinate 156,417 downwards.
ATTTTGATGGCGAAGATTATGTCCGGATAGCATAGTCTTTAATGAAGATACAGAAGCTGATACAGAGGTATTTGGAGTATCAGAACTATGATGCCAAGCAGTGCTAGGAGAAGTTTTCATTGAAGGAGATATACCTGGAGATGTGGGTCTTGAAGATGATGAGAGTTCTTTTCGATGGTAAGAACTCGTCTTCGAATTCATTTTATACTCGTTGTTGACAGTATTCTTATTATTATCTTCTAATTTAGAACAAGTTTGACAACTAGTGATAATAGGATGAAGGGATTTATTATCATCAACTAAGGTAGCCGTATCTGTTATGCTATTGTCGTTACCAGAACCACGAATGTCAGTTGATGAATAACTAGGTAAACTAGGATATTTAAATTGTAGTCCTTTATTTTTGTCTAACGTTGATGTCGATGTCGATGTGGTCGTTGGAGCAGATGTTGACACTGAAGTTGTAGCAGCTGAGGATGGTAAAGATGGTGATGATGATGATAATGATGATAATGGAACCGTACTTGCAGTAGCAAGGGCATACTGTGATCTAGAATCTATTAACTGTGGTGGTTCGGATATTGGCGTTGGTGGTGGTAATGATGACTGTTGTTGTTGTCGGTGTTCATAATGATGATTAACGTGGTGGTGGTGTTGGTGCGGCTTAACAGGGCGTGGCATAGGGAATAATTCCAGTTTCTGCTGTTGTGGTTGATTGCGGCCGGGTAATGCAATATGAGTATGCCGATTAGGGTCAGCATTATTCAACTGAGTGGGGTAGTAGGCCAGGTCTTGTGATGAAGAATTCGAAGATGAAGATGATGAAGAGCCATCGGATGAAAGTGATATAATAGAAGATGATGAAGGAAGCGATTGCTCAGGATTTATATTCAAATTTGGATTTGAATTTGGATTTGAATTTGGATTTGAATTTGGATCTGGATTTGGATTTGAATTTCCTCCATCTGGAATACCATTCGTATTGCCGACGGTTCCATCACTACCATGACCAGCAACGGTACTACCAAAATGAACTGGACTTAAAGATAAATAACGTTGTCTTAGATATGATCGTTCGTTATCAACGTGAGAAGGAAATACCGAAGATGCAGAACTAGGGTTGATTGAAGTAGTCGAAGGAGATGGTGAAAGTATTGCATCCAAACGAGGTGATAAGTTTTCTGTTGAAGGAGGGGGAGAAGAATTAACAATATGAGCAGGAAACTTTCTGAATTTGTTGGAATTAGTAATAATAACTGATGGTTTTAATTTGATTGGATATAACTGATCAGAACCAACAGATCCAGATCTATTAGGCCCAGTCCTAATTCCCGGCACCGGTGGTCTTATAATCCTACTAGTATTTTTAGTCCTAGGATTATTATTACTAGTATGATTTCGATTTAGACAATCATCAATATCAACTCCACCATTCTCATCGGTTCCTGACTTTTGTAAATTTGTCCCAAGCATAGATAGAGTTAAACCCGGACCTGCCAGGATATCAACTGACTGAATGAGATGATTATTTCCAATTGAATCTTTATGATAAAAAGTTAAAGAATGACTCTTTTAAATACATTTAAACATTTAAAATAGTTATTAAGAAAAAATGAAAGCTTCTTATTTCGTTTTCGTTTCGAATATATATCTGTTTTTGCAATAAAAAATATTAGTTAGTAGAGAGATAGATAGAAATAATTAAAGCTAATTAGTACAAACTATGCAGTGTGTAGGTAGGTACCGGTAATATTACATGTGAGTAGTATATACAATAATATTTTCTGAGCTAATAATTAGTAGTACTGTATCCTTGAAACACACAGTAAAAAGAGAGACATATCCGCACTAACTATAACTGAGATAGAGAGACAGAGCTACTCTAACTAACGTTAGTACCGGTATAAATTGTCTGTCAATTGCTCAGCTGCTGCTCAGCTGTTAGTGCTGCGTCTTTAGGTTAGGGTTTAGTCTGTTAACTGCATACAATGTATAACTCCCAATCGATATGTTGCTTATACCCTTGTAAAGGTCAGCGACATGACGTCACCGAAGAAGGATCCATCCAAAATAAGCATTGCATCCGCGTTCTTTTGCATGTCCTCCCACGTATGTGCATGCTTATACGCCCCCAAATTCCACCCCTGAGCTTTTACTCGGATCTGCTTCCTATGACTGTTCTTTCGGCCTGTTTTTGTCTTCCAACTGCGGTTCTCGAGCGCAGGCTCGCCCCAGCCACCGAAGACTAAATAACAGTTCTCAGAATAGTGGCCCATGATATTTTTAACACATCTTATTAGACATCGTTAAAGATGATATCACAGTTCACATGCAAAGTTAGTTAGAAAATGAGATCATCTCCGATAGATATTAGATAAACTTCTCAAACGATTAAATCACAGGGTTTAAGAGTAATGACTTTTCCCCAAATGAGTCATCTTCAATAGATATTTATCAATATTTCTATTTGGCTTTGTCAATAATATTCAAGCTTTTATACTTCTGCAACTTGCACTTCTTAATTTCAGTAGGAATGTAGCTAAAATTAAAACTTCTAGGACATAGTGCTATAGAACCATCGATCAACATCGCCAAGCTGCCGTAAGAGCACATGAGTGAGTCTAACTGCTTCCTAGCTTAGATATACGTCTTGTTCTTACCATGCGTCTCCATTCGTTTTAATTGTTACTATATATAAAAGGCTGTGTTGTGATATATATCTTCTTCTTACCTAAATTGGCATGTTTACGATTCCTCCACGATGAGTGTGGCTTGAGCGGCTTAAAATATGCAGGGGTGACCCCTCTAGATAATTTCCATCGACGAATTGTACTCGAAAGTTTCATCTCTTTCACTGTTCATTCTCATTTCTATTGATCGGTTGAGTCTTCATGACCCATATCGATTTGAGGAAACTATAATAATATATACATAATAAAATAAAAAAGGGTAAGTATGGATGGGTCGGCACTATTCTGTTAAAACCAGAACAATACCAATTGTAACTGGATGAAGAGAATATAGATGATCCACTGAAATGTGCGAGCTATAGATTATTTTCTATCTCTGTAAATTTTTTCTTTCTGGCGTGGATCCATATTTTCCCGGCCTCCACAAAATGATCCCTCTAACATATAGTCGAATTGTTTTCATCACCATTGTAATCATATCGGCAACTGCCTTTCTTTTTGTCAACAATTCAAATATGAAGCATCATCACTGGTTCAAGCATAAATCTGAAGACAAGCCTCAGTCGCAATCGCCACCAGCAGAGGCTCAAACGGAGTCAGACGCTCAAAAATTTTCATTACCATTATCTGCTCATCAATTATATCATCAGCTTCCACCTCCTCAACAGCATCAACAACAACAGAAGTTTAATCCACATTTGCATTATCAGCAACCCTATGGATTAGTCCATCCATATCCGCATCAGGTTGACGAGCCCCTCGGACCTCCCAATCCTCTTGTACCTCCAGCAAGACCATCTTCATCCCTTCGTCCACTCGAATCGGGAATTCCTTCGGAATCTTCACCTCATCGAGAGTTACCGCCTTTACGTCCTCCTCCTCCTCCTCCTCCGCCTTTTGTTCCACCTTCAGGGAACGACATACCACCTGCAATACTCCCTCCTCCATTAGGTAGTCCACCACCCCAAAATACTAGTGATGATAATACTAATGACGATGGGCGACAAGAGCCATCACTATTCCCACCAAACAATTCTAGTTCTCCACATGAACCAACAGGGGCTAAATACAGAGCAGTATTATATTTTTGTAATTGGGCTATTTACTCTCGTAAACATTTCCCGGAAGATATTCCAGTAGATAGGTTGACACATATTTTATATGCATTCTCCAATGTTAATGCTACCACCGGTGAAGTGATTCTTAGTGACAAATGGGCAGACACAGATTGCTCAGCAACACGGTTCAAGGAAACTAATGGAGGTGGATGTTTTGGTGAATTTTATAAAATTAAACGTCAGTTTAGCCATCTACGTATTCTTTTATCAATTGGTGGATGGACTTATTCTAATGATCTAGGTCAAGGAGTTAGTACCGCAGAAAGGAGAGTTAATTTTGTTAAGACCGCAGTTCAACATCTTCGTGATCTCGCTTTAGACGGATTAGATATCGATTGGGAATATCCTGGAAATGATCAGGAAGCACAAAATTACGTTGAATTACTCCGTTTATTAAGACTTGAACTAGATTCTGAAGCGTTACGTAATGGATTACCTCGTGATCAATTTGATCTTACAGTTGCTGCTCCTGCCGGTCCTGTACAATCTCAAGTACTTCGAATTGCTGAAATGGATCAATATTTAACATTCTGGAACTTAATGACTTACGATTTCACTGGGTCATGGTCTCCAAAAGCTTGGTATCATAGTAATCTGTATAACGGAGAAATTTCCGGTAATCAAGCTGTACAGAACTATGTCAATGCAGGAGTTCCTATGGGAAAGCTGGTTTTAGGAATGCCAGTTTATGGAAGAGGATTTTCTAATACCAACGGACTTGGGACCCCATTTTCTGGGACTCCTACTGGTACTTGGGAACAAGGAATTTTGGATTATAAAGTTTTACCATTGCCAGGTACTGTTGAATACGTTGACAGCGAATCTGTCAGCGCTTATTGTTATGATTCTCGATCTAAAATATTGGTGGTCTATGATAATCCTGAAACCTCGAGGATGAAAGCTGAATATGTAGTTCAAAAAGGCTTAGGAGGTGGAATGTGGTGGGAGTCTAGTGCTGATTTTCCCTCTGATCAGCCTCGATCATTGATTACAAGTTTTACAAATGTTTTAGGGATGAATAATTTGAACAAATTCCGAGCCAATAATATGAATCTACCTGATAAATACCGTAAAGGCCTTTTGAATGATGGGAATAATTATAATGGTATCTTTTCTAATAATAGTGCTACTATCAAGAAGCCTATGAATAACACCGAATTGCACCCTGGTATTAAAGTAACACCACCTATCGTTATGATTGAAGAACAGCATGACAAACCTAAATAAGAATTTTTGATATCTAATAAGAATGACTCTAATGATGATCAGTATCCGCTATCCTTCCTGGGGCATATGGAGCGGTTGCCCTCGAGTTTACTTAGCGAAATTTGCCTCCGGCTGGAAGAGCCTGGGGCGAAGTCCCCGATTGACATATTATATATCGCCTCCGGAGATTACTTGATTTAACTGTCCCTCTGCAGTTAATACTACGGCCAGCGGTAACTCACGGAGAAGTGACGGCTGAGTGAGGTCAACGAACCACAAGCACAGTCGAACACTGATGGACGTCGAAGGCACAAAGTCCAACGAGCACGATTCGTTTGCACGCTGATCTGACCCAAGATAAGATAAGGGTTAGGATCACAAATTGTGATAAGGTGCCTGTTCTCTTTTCACACTAACTACTACAGTCTAATAATGATTATCGAAATAGATTCATTATTGACTTCTTCCCAATGTTATTAACATTGGTCAGAGAGATATGAAGTAAAACCAGAAGATGTGTTCTCTTTAAAACCATCATCGTAGGACAAGGGCAGTAAAGATATGGATAACTTATGGGATAATGCATCAACGGTGAAACATGCTCTACCTTCAGTGATATTATAAACGATGAAAAGCTCAGGAATGAAAAAGAACAGAACTACACACTAGAAAAAATGGAAGTTATGATGGAACATTCGGAGAAGTCTAGAGAATTTCGGAATATGAATAATATGTTATCACTGGATCTTATCGATCATTATATGCATTAATCCGTATTTGGAAAGTATTGACCTGCGGGTGAAAATCTTAATTGCTTTTTGTAAAATTCTAAAACAAAATTGGGAAAAACAAATTATGGAACGTGGTTCAAGATAGTGTCGCTATTGGACCAGAGGTGATATACCTTCAAATCGTAAGTTGCCAGGCTTCTTTCCATTAGAGCTTAATTGGGTTTTTGTTCAAAGTCTTAAGCCGCCGAACAATGCTCTGGTGGTACTCGTAGCAGTTATAAAATTATTCTGACCTTAATTAAGAATCTCGGGAGCGTAGTGGAAGCCAAGAGCAGTCTGTTACCTCTATGGGCCACCTAGATTTCTGGCTGAGCTCAGTCGACCCTGGCGACAGGAGCTGTTTTCACAGACCTCGATCGTTTTTTGACAATGCCTGTGGCTAAATAATATCAATAGCTAGAGACGGCCGCTGGAGAAACAATCTGGTTAGGAAGGAACAATAATGGCACCAACAATCTGGCTGTTGCCGGCTTTCGATTGCCCTGGTTTTAATAAGAGAACAGGGTCTGGCATGGAGAACGCTCCCATCCAAATAGAAGCAAATCATCAGAGTGGTAGTTGTGGACACAAATAGTTTTTGCTATCAGCCTCCACAGCAGACACACCGCCATCGAATCTGAAATTATTTAAGTCCGCATACGGAAGCGAAAGGTAATAGCGAATCAAGTAGTCTGAGGGATGGCCCTAAATCAAGTAGTCTAAGGGATGGCTCCACTGAAGGCACAGTGTTGGCCCGAGGTAAGCATCAGCTTAGCAACAGATGATCTGGATTACCCCTGAAAAGATTTAGTGAAGGGATCTAGTCTAATGATTTATATGATTCAAGATATCTGATACCCCTGATTATAACGGACAAATACCACTTTAATATAAATCTTTCTATAAATCTTTCATTAAAAAAGTATGTGATTCTCCTATCAAGATAGAGTATGTTATGATTTACAGCAGATATGTTAATTTAAGAGCAAAACATAACAAAGAATATTTTATATAAATATGTATTATAAAATTACTCCTCAGTATTAGTTGCAAAATATAGTCTGATTTAATTGTGGTTATCTTTAATATTTGGATGATTTTTTAGTTTGATTTTTTGACATGATTTTCACAGAAAAACCTGCACCCCTTTTAGCACTCTTCCTGCAAGCTCGGACGGGAAGCCAGATCCCTAACTTTTTCTGAGCTTGAGAATTTGATTGGAGAATGACTCAGTGCTCGTGGTCTTGCACTCCGTTCTAGCCGCTGGAGGGAGAACGGAGGAGGAAAGCAGAAATTGAGAGACGAGGACCAATAGCAGAGTTCGTTCGAAAAGGTGATGATGAACAGTTCAAGTTCGGCTCAATATAGCATGTTAATGTGATGCCGAGCTCCATTGTAACTTACTGCACATGGTTCTGTGCTGTCGGCAAGTCTGTCCAGCCGGAAACCAGTTGTTAACTAGTTAGTTAACCATTCGGTTTAACGTCATCGCATACGTTGACTTAGCCCTAAATACTAAGCTGTAGTTGGAAACAAACATTACAAAGAGACTTGTTGGATAGAACCAGTAATAACACAGTAATATATGTAATTAATTGAATACGTGTATATGTTTTGTCAGTGACTTTTGAAAACATTTAACTATTCCACGGAAAGGACTGAAAACAAAAATTACGAGGACTCTTTTTCTTAAAGATAAAAAAGATTCGTTTCTTAGAAAACATAATAAGAAGTTTCTTCAACATTCTTGAAAAGACAAAAACGAGAATTCTTATTAAAAAAATAAGCAAGAATTCTTTTTCTCTCCTTCCTCTTCATAGTAATCACTGAAAAAACTGAGATTAATAATTATCATAAAAGCATTTTTTTATTAAAAGGTAAGTTAATGATATATAAGAAAAACAATCAGAACCCATCATTCATTAAGAAACTCGTTTCAAAATCCATGAATGATATCCAACAATCATAGAGGAAACACGATCTGGGGGAGAAACTTCAAACTCCAGATGGACAATTTTCCTATACGATCTTGACAATGAGCGAACCGAACTTGGGTAGAACCCAACCTTCAGAGGCGTAAATCATTAATCCTCATTACATCATTTCGACGGAGCCCTGGGCCCCATTGCTCGCTTCGCTTTATGTTAAGACCGTATTGAGAAGTAATAGACAATCGACACTAATTACAATAACTCGTATACTCTTCACCACCTTCCTTTCCTTCATCATTCAGACGGAACATCCGTAGTCACTGTACTATATCTAACAACATTTCAGATTTAGAACAAAAGTTTTTTTTTTGTCATTGCTGGCATAGTCATCTATTATTCACCTCTTGCATCTTCTTTTTGTTTTGTTATTGCTACCATCGTCATCTATTATTCACCTCCAGCATCTTCCCCAGTCATTACAGTTTTAAGTAATCGATTTAGCGCAACGTATCCCACAACTTGAAAGAAGCTCAGCCAACTCCAACCTTCAAAATCTAGCCGGCCGACAACAAGTGTCTGTCCCTCTCGCCTACCGACCAGCCCAACCAGCCAGCCCGCCAGCTCGTGCTCCTGCTCGTGGGCGCTCGCTAGCCAAGTCACCTGACTAGTGAAATTTTAAGTGCGTCGTACTTTTTAAGACAGTAGTAACTTACCTACTTGTACACACGCATAACGAGAGACATATTATCCTGCACTCGATATAGTTTTTTAGGGTTAAGCAGCAAAAAGTAATATTTCTGTAGAATCTATACATTCACAGAAAAAGTTAGGATTGACCGCGTGCTAGAATCAAACGACCAGAGAAGATAGAAGCCTGTGGTCTGGTTTTTTTTTCCAGAAGAGCCAACCATTTTTTTGCATTGAAAGTGATAAAGCAAAAAAAAGATTTTCTTTCTTTTCTCAACTCAACATCTGGACTATTAATTTATTATCTCTTTTTGGGTAATTCGTTTAGAGATTATTCAAGTTGCGGTAGGCAGTGTGCCTCATTCCATTTTACTGCTAGTTGATATAAACGACGCAGCGGGCTATAGATATTTGACAACTTTCTGGTCCAAGGTTCCCTCAGGTTTCAAGAGGTTTCTATTCCGGATTCCTGGCTTAAAATCATAATCGAAAACATCCTGGAATGAAGTTCGGTAAATATCTGGCCAAACGCCAGCTCGATTTACCAGAATATGCGAACTATTTCATTAATTATAAGGCTTTAAAAAAGGTAACAAGATCGAATTGGTTGTTGATGATTCTCGTTGGTTTCAACGAGAAATGCTGGTGTTTACTTGCTGTCAGATCTAGTCGTTTGAGTGATTAAGATACATTACTAACATTTTTTTCAGCTTATAAAAACTCTTTCAGTTCAATCAAGACCTCAAGCTGGAACACCCGGTCACCAAATAGAGCGATCTCTTCAAGATAATAAGGCCACTTTCTTTTTCCAATTAGAACGTGAATTGGAAAAAGTCAACACTTTTTATCTTCAGAAGGAAGCTGAACTTAAAGTAAGGATTAATATCTTATGTGAGAAAAAACATTCTGCTTATAAAGCCGGAGCGTTGTCTTCAAAATCTTCTGTTACATATTTATCATTGTATGAAGGCTTTCAAAGGTTTCGGCGGGACTTGGAACGGTTGGAACAGTTTATTGAGTTAAATGGTACAGGGTTTTCAAAGGTATTAAAAAAATGGGATAAACGATCTAAATCACATACTAAAGAACTTTATTTATCAAGGGCAGTAGAAGTTCAACCGGTATTTCATCGCGAAGAATTGGCGAATTTCTCTGATCTGGCTACTTCTAGCTTAATTGAGATGGAAGCTTGGTCTGATGATGGTGATAATGGTTTATTTGATGATCATCCTCAGATTCAACAGCATACAGGGACAGGAACTGCCACAGTCACCGGTACCGCAGCTACAGCTCCTGGTGAGTCAAGATCTTCTACCCCTAGCCAACATTCAACGACAGCACCGGATCATGGCCATTTGACTCTCCGTGAGCATGACAATTTATATCGTGAATTTGTGAAAACAGCATTATCCTTAGAATCTAATGATGAAAAAGTTCATGATGTTATCAATGGGTGGATCGAGAAACTTCGACATACAAAGGACGCAAGGGAGAGATTAACCCGTATTTTCCTTTTAGGAATTTCTTCCGAGGCTCCTGACAGTGCCCTTTCAGCTTTATATAAATCTGGATTTGTCGATATTCATTCTATTGATGAATTTTCGGGCAAGACATGCCTTCATCGAGCAGCTGGAAGTAAAGGTCGGAATCAAATTATTGAATTAGCTTTGTCACAGAATGTCGATGTCACTATTTCCGATGTTTATGGTAAAACAGCGCTTCATTACGCATGCTTGAATAATCGAAGAGAACTTATCGGTCCATTACTCAAACATGGAGCAAACATTAATGCTCTTGATAAGGATAATTTTTCACCTCTACTTATCTCCATTGTTCATAATTATGCTGGCTGTGTACAGGATCTTGTTGCTGCTGGTGCCAAGGTCGATGTCGATTCAGAAAAAGATTATATTCCTTTAAATCTAGCCTGTCAGTATGGTAACTATGACATTGTGAAGATTTTGTTGGATCATAATCCAACACTGATTTCAGCTGATGCCGAAGGTCTTTATCCTATCCATGTGGTGGCTCGAGCTGGATTATATAACCTTGTCCCGTTATTGAAGTCGTATAATATCAATGTTAATGAACTCGACAAATTGAATCAATGGACTGCTTTATGTTACGCTGCTAGTGAGGGTCATTTCCGTACTGTACGTGCTTTATTGGACGCTGATGCCGATCCCACACTTCATGATGATAATGGATATAGTGCACTTTATCATGCTGCATGGGAAGGTCGAGCCAAATGTACCTGGGAACTGGCTCGTAAGCTGCCTGGAAAGGTAGATACATCACGATCAAACCAGTTTTATGATCAATCGAATAATACAAATAATAATCAGCAAGGTAATGGATCGATTGAAGATACTCTGAATGATATGGATCTTTCGGAGTCTGAACTTGATGGAATCCCTGCTTTATCCCTACCACCACCAATAATCCCGCTTCAACGATATGGCCACAACTTTTTAGATAACAAAAAAATCATTCTACAATTATTATTTGATCCTTCATCTAGACCTATAAATTTCCACAAGGAAGAGGATTCCCTACCGGCGGGACGATTAACCATATCTACGCGTAATAATGATTCTGATTTTATTCCTAGGAGTATTATTCTTCCCATATCGGATACCGATCGAGTGGTTACATTCCAGGTCGACTCGTTGCAGACTTTTGCTATTGACTTAGAGATCTTTTCAACTTTTGGTACAAGGGTCATTGCGAAAACTTCGGTTCTTCCATATGTTTTCAATACTGAGACTAGTCATGGTAGCGAACATAGCTGTAGATTGCCATTGTTCGATGCGCGGTTAAAATCTGTCGGGGATATTTCTTTCAGATATCAGATAGTCAGGCCCTTTAGTGGCAAACCGTTGGAGATTACTAAATATGATACTTATTGGAAATCTACTAGTCAAGTTGAACAGCCGAGGCATCATGTCCAAGCTATGTCTTTTGTCACGGCGTCATCATTATCTGGTGCTTATGGTCAGGTTTCTATTTGTCTAACAAAGGACTTTCAACCTATTGTGTCAGATGCATGGTCAGTTAATGTACGAGGGGTAGAAATCCCCATTGGAAATATAACACTTGATCAATTATTGAGGCTGGATGATGGCAACCAGTTTGGAGGAGAAGGGGGAGTGGGAGGAGTTAATCTTGCTCTAGCATCTGCTCTTGAATCATTAACGGATGCTAGAGAACTTCATTCTGTTATTGCTGGGCGTGTTGTGCCACTCAAGGACTTGTTACTTCGTTTACCTATCCACATAAAACTGAACGTTAGTATTTTGTACCCTACGTCACTCGAAGCATCATTATCAAGTTTTGGCTTACCGGCGTTTGCCGAACTTAATATCTATGTCGACCATGTTCTATCGGTTCTATTTGATCATGCCCGTCAAGTTCGAAAGATCTCAGCTGATCCTGTTACTGGTCTGGGAACTTGCCGTTCGTTAATATTTTCGTCGGCAAATCCTGATGTATGCGCTGTGTTAAACTGGAAACAGCCGAATTATCCCGTTTTCTTTTACATGAATGGGTTTGATACTTCGGGTCAACAATATCGCAGTGCACATAGATTACCTATAGAAGGTGGTGAGGATCGTAGATGTGTTAGTCTTAAGGATGCTGCCAATTTTGCTGCCAACAATAACCTTTTGGGCATAATTTGTAGCTCAGAGTTACTAGCATTAGTTCCTAGTCTCATTCCATCGGTACGAGTTTTAGGGCTTGTTCTAGTATCCGATCACCGTGAATCAGATTTTAATTTTGGTGAACTCTCTGTGGAAGGAGTAGATGGTGTTAGAACAAATGAAGTTCTAGTGTTCAAGCAGACCATCGACATGTAAATATATATGTATACTGGTCATGCCTTTTTTTCACTGCATCAAATTCTATCTGTTTACTTTAAATATATGACATAATGAGAAATAATTATACATTAACTAGAAAAAAAAATTGTATTACAGAATATCCATTTCACTGACAATTCTAGGGGTCCCAGCGACCGGAAGGAAAATATCCTGGATATTTGTTTTTGAGTGAAAGTCGTAATTTGCTGAAGAGTGCAAACACGACAACGTATATCAGCAGTAACCAGATTGTGTTGACTTTATACAATAACGAGTCATTGTAAGCTGATAGTGATCTAGCAACTGAGCATCCCAAAAAAGGTGTTTCCAGGCCAAATCAGGTAGACTATCTATTTAATAACAGACAATCCCAAGACTTAGATTTACGGATGGGGGCCATGTCAAAGCAAATGTCAGGAGAGCAGAGAAACAGATTTCTTTACATAAGATCAAAATCATCAATCTCATTACGATATTTCATAATATTCCTCTTAATCTTACTTGAATCAACCCAAGTAACAAAGTCTTCCATATTTCTAGTGACAAGAAATGCTGAATCTGTGACGACCTGTGGCCCAACCCGAACGTGACCTTGCTCAACAAATTTAGTTGCTTCGGAAATATTTTGAGCCATTCTTAACCGACACATTACAACAGGTAATCGTCTTCTACAGAATGCTGATACAGTAACTTTGTTTTCTAGATCGGAAACTTTGGGTTTCCCAGTTGGTGGGAGAACTCCCATATTATATAGTTTTTCTAATAAAAGTTCTTCATGTTTAAGACGTATAGGATCATGTGCATGTAGTTGTGAGAGTTTATTAGCCAGCTGCCTTATGTTTCCGCAGATTTTGTTATATTTGATATAATCATCTCTATTCTGGATATGATACATTCTCATAACCTGAGCATCTCGATGACCTTGATCCTGTTTCCAATCCAGGAAGTCCACTTTTTTGAGCAATTTCTGCTCATGATGTTTGAGTTTTCTAACCATGATAAATGAAAAAATTAGTTGAAATAAAAAGAAGAAAGAAAGAACAAGATATTAAGTTACGGGTGATGATGTTAGATCGCGTCGAAATCTTTTTGGTGAAGATCGGTCGCGCATTTAATTTTTTTTGCACAAGCCTAAATGACTAATATATGACTAATCCGAAGGTCTACATGACTAATCCTGATGAAACCCTAATATCTGAAATTGAACTTCTAAATTTCAATCCAAACTTTCAGTTCATATTCTGTTCATTCTGAATACTTCAGCATTTACTTTGATCAGTACCTGTTGTGGTATATCATATATTAAAATGAATTGTAGTGGTACACTTAGGTCGATACCGCTAGTTTTGCGGGCAGTTCCTAGGACGATCTTGACTGGGACGCCGAAAACTCGGCTTCTATCTTCCACTTCGATGGCTATGTCCAATATTGGTAGTATGCCTATAGTAGTGCCCGAGAATGTTACAATAGATATTAAACCTAAAAAATTAGATGAAATTTCGTTATTTAGGATGAAGCTCGAGGATGAACGAGGAGGTAAACCTAAAATCCATATTACACATTATGCTAAAGTCACTGGGCCTAATGGATCATTAGAGATTGAACTGGCAGATTTTGTTTCAGTGGAGTCTGGTTATTCCGCTGTTGGAGCCTCAGGTAGATCGTCAGCACCGTCGGCGGCTAATAACAATAATAATAAGATACATGTTACTGTCAGGAACTCCGAAAAGAAGCATCAACGTCAAATTTGGGGCTTAACGCGAACTCTGCTTAATAACGGAGTAGTTGGAGTTAGTGAGGGTCATATATCTATTGTTAAATTCGTTGGTACTGGATTCCGTGCTTTGTTAGAAAAGAAGGATGATGGTCGGGAATACCTTAGTTTACGAGTTGGTTATTGTGTACCTATTGTAATACCTATTCCTCGGGATATTAAAGTCACTGTTCCATTACCTCATCGATTAATTCTCGAAGGTGTTGATAAGCAAAGAGTTAAACAATTGGCTGCCAAAATCAGAAAGCATCGTCCTCCTGAGCCTTATAAAGGAAAGGGAATATTTGTTGATGGAGAGACAATTAAATTGAAACAGAGGAAGATCAAATAGATAGGGAAAGATCTCATAGCCTTAGAGTTATACATTGTAAATATATTCATTATATCTTTTCTCTTATATACGTTCCCTTGTTAACTCTGCGAATGAGCTCGGTTGCTGGGACCCAGGTCCAGACTGTTGCTTTCTTTGCTAAATGCGAAGTGTGGAATTCAGGCCCTCGGGTTTGAAGCAATCCTGTGATGGCACCCTATTGAGTTCGATAACTCGACGGTAGCCTCCACACTGCGGAAGATGACTTGATCCAATATTTTTCGGTTTCAGTGCTGGGGCGGAGGCTCTTAAACATGGTAAGGAATTTGGGATCTTGATTGTAGTCAAGAAGAGGAAGACAGCTTTTATATATTTCATAATTCTCTATTTACAATTATTCTTCCATTTTATTTCATTGATGAGTGAGGAACTCTCTCCTTCAATCGTGGGCAATTCTTCGAGTAGCTTCTTCTTTGGGACCAGGAACAAATGGATGGAAGTCTTCATCCATCAAAGACACGTTCGCACCATCTGGCGTCGTTAAGGACCAATCTAACACTACAAATCGTCGAGTACCGGGATCTCGACGAGCATTAAACCGAACTATAGCATTATTTCGATCCCCCTTTACAGCATATGAAAAATCAACTACCCCAGAAGCAACAGCAACCGTCCCGGATATCCATGGCATCAGACTGGCGAAACTAATATTCTGACCTAAAATTGACCGTCCTTTCTCACTGCGCCTGAGAGTGTAAAGTGTAGAAGAAACTACTGGAGCACTTGCTTCTTCATATTTAACAATGCCGTAAAAAGAGACACCCATCACAATACAAAAAAGAATGAATGAATTCCTATTCTTATTACGATCTTTCATTACATCAGGTAGTTCGACATTGACAGTAACAGGTTTTCTTTTCGAAGAAGCAGAGGCAACTATAGGTGCCGTAACAGTAGCGGATGAAGTAGATGTAGAAGAGAATCTTAACTGTGTTAACTTTTGATTCTGATACCTCGCACAAATCATGTGCCTTGATAATGCTGGTGCCATGATTTGTGAGAACAGGAGATTCCTTTTTTCTATTCTCAAAACAGTCTGAAAGACTCTTGATGATATTAATGAACCATTCATTTTTCAAAAAAACTGTCTGCTTTATGATAATAAATCGGCTTCGTTATGTTATTCAATAGATATAGAGATTCTGAAAGTTCGTGGTCCAACAATTAACTTGTGAAGTGAAAGAATTCATGCATACCTGCGCGTGCATCATGAGAATTATCACGTGAGTCTGCACAGCCGTACTGAAATTTTCAAATTAGATTTTGGAACACTTGAACTGGGCTAGAATGATGAACTTCCATTTTACAAGAAAGACATTGGATGGTATTTTAATTCTGTTAAGCTATTGGTTGATAATTGATTAAGTAAGGGTTTTCATTTTTTTGAGGAAGAGGAAGAGTAGCGTATTTCTCAAATGAACTCATTAACTGTTTCGACCTCTAAATTATGGTCTCATATATCGAGGGTTGCTGGTCAAGTTGACTTTAGGCGATATGCCGCCAAACTCACTGCACAAAGTGTTGTAGAAACATATCCATCCAAAGCACAAGTTCTCTATGATTCGCCAGAAGCTGCTCATCGTAGGCGGTTGATCCGAAGAAGACCAGGCCTTATTGCGATTAAAAGAGGTATGGTTCCATACTATGAAAAAGATGGTACTCATTTTCCTTGTACAGTTCTTGAAGTTGACCGTGTTCAGGTCACAGATATAAAAACTAAAGACAAGCATGGATATTATGCCGTTCAATTAGGGATTGGTAATCGTAAATTCTCTAGCGTTACTCGACAGATGTTGGGACATTTTGCAAGAGCCCAGGTAGCGCCAAAAAGCTATGTATGTGAATTCCAAGTAAAAAATGAACAGGGTTTACTGCCCCTTGGGACTGAATTAAAAGCAGATCATTTTGTTCCAGGGCAGTATGTAGATTTAAAATCTCGTAGCAAAGGTAAAGGTACACAGGGTGTCATGAAACGACATGGATTCAAAGGTTTAGGTGCTTCGCATGGTGTTTCTAAAGCGCATCGTTCGGCTGGGTCCACCGGTCAAAATCAAGATCCCGGTCGAACATTCCCTGGAAAGAAGATGGCTGGTAGAATGGGTTTCGATTATAATACAATTCAGAATGCATTAGTTGTTAGTGTGGATGCTGATAAGGGATTAATTCTTGTAAAAGGCCCTGTATCTGGAGCGAGGGGACGTTATGTTAAGATCGCAGACGCCGTGAAACGGCCATTTCCTGATGTTCCTTGGCCACTGGTTAAGTCCGATTCTACTCCTACGGCTGCTGTTGAAAACTGAGTGAAATAGAAATTCGTTGTACAAATTGTAAATAGACATAGCCTTAATAACATTTCAGTGGACCTTGTCCGTCCCAGCTGTTCACTAAAACTATGATTGAGCTTGACAGAACTGGTCGTTATGTGTCGTCTGTAGTTAGGGCTCTGTCGCGGATCCTATTCTATTGCTTTGCTAGAGTTGAGCTGACGAACCGTTGTATCTCAAGAGCTACACGCCAAGTCAGACAGATCTCTCAAAGCGAAATCTTCCATAGCGGGCGCTGCCAGAGGCAAAATGGAACAAACGATTGTCAACAGCGAGTCAACACTTACAAAGGGGAGGTAACTGGGTACAACTTATTTTTGTTTATTTTTGTTTTTTACAAATTAATATTGGGGGAGGGGTTTCTAGATCAGAACTCCTAATGATTAATAGTAGTAGTATATATCCATATCCACCTTATTTTCTCTTCTTCGCCTTCTTCTTTGTTGTTTTATTTCTCTAATGCAGGTGGAACCCACCACCAACCATCAGCCCAGTCATCGCTTGCTGCCACCTGGTTATCTTCCGAAGGACGAGGTAAATCGGTATCTAGTCATACTTCTTCATCCATTTCTGAGGGCTTTAATAGACCGCCTACCTTCAGCGCTCTCTCACGCTCTAATCTCTGCTTCTCCTGTTGCTCACTCTCCTTTTCGTCTGCGAATAAATAATCAGTACTATCACCACCGAATTCCCGGATCTGGACCAAGAAATCGCGCAACGTGAGCTTGAATTTGATTGGATCTCGATGCATTCTAAATAATCCATCCACAAAGTTCGACACTTGAGCCTGCTGAAGATGTGGGAATGCATCAATAAGTGATGCTGCCAGATACTGCCTGAAAAACTCAGCGTTGGTTGTACCGGCTGTCGCCTCCCCTTCCTGATAGAGGGGAACACCAATTTTATTATTCTCAACTAAATCAATAATCTTGGCCAGAATCTGTGATTGAGTCTTGAATCCAGCTTTATGATCTGCATCAGTTAATACATAGAAAGTATCACCAACAATTGGTTTGAAAAAACTCTGAAAAAACTTATTAGATACTTCAGGTTGATTGTAGTCAGCTACATTATTGATGATTTCTAAAGTAAGACTAAGACCAGCTGATTCAACTTCACGATTATCATGCTTAGCAGCCCAAAGACAGGCATCAATTGTTTTACTGAAAATCTGATCCGGTAACTTCAATAATGCAGAAAAGCTATTCAAGTTAATAGTTCTCAAAAGTTTGAAGAATTCGACTCGGAATTCCGGGAAATCCGTCATTGACTTATTAATCATATCTAAGGTACATTCAAATACCTTTTCAAGAATACCAAGAACCATATCGGGAATCATTGATCCTACTCGACTAACAAGAACATCGACACAACTAAGAACTTCCGCTTCACGAGCGGCAGGAGGACTCTCTCGATAATCGTCTAGAATAGTAGTCAACAAAGGTTCAGCAATATTTTGTACAACCTCCTCAAGATCCTCAGCACGAGAAACATAAGTCTCTACCAATTTCAGGATTTCCTTTTTGATTCCCCGCAAAGCCCGTGCTCGGTGAGTTTGATTAAATATCGGGTTTGATTGTGCATCAGTGGCCATAGTCTGACTTACGGCCCTATAGGAGGATAGCATATCACGATAAATGCGACCTAATTGTGTGTAAAATCCTGCACCCAGACTCGAACAGGTAGCTACATTTGTCTTTAAAACATTAATCAAGATTTTAACATTGTCGCCGTTGGTTAGAAGTTCAGGGCTTCGATACGCTTGTTCCATCATAGCATCCCAAGCTATGTTAGGTAACCGCATAAGATCCTGTAACAACCTCTCTCTTTGAGCCTTGACGGGTTGAGCAGAAATAATATGTCCACAAGCTTCATAGAAAGTATGTACCTGATGAGGTTGCAAGTCGGAAGTAATTTTATCCAAGGTCTTGATGATCTCATCAATAAAAGGCTCGATTTCACCTTGTTGATGAGCTACAAAATGGCGTTTACACTTTTGAGCAATCTTAATAAAGGTATCACAAGCCATATCTTGAACACCCTCATGGGTTTCGTGCATAAATTCAAAAAGCTTGTTAACAACAGTCTTCAAGAACCTCCAGTGGGCCTTCAAGAACCGAGGGTATTGACCCACAATATACATGATATTTGAAGCTACGACGGCTTTATTATCTTTTCCCTTTTTCATTTCAGTGAGTCCCAGGAGATCCTTAATTACAGAGACTAGAAATTGCTTTTCCATTTCTTCATTCATCGCTCCAGAGATGGATCCAATTGCCCAACAGAGGGTGTTAAGATTATTCCATGACCATTCACTGCCATCAATCTGTTTCGCTAATTTATTGATCATAATAGCTCTAGTATCAACAACATCCAAATGGGTCAGATAAACCAATACCTCTCTCATAGATTTATATAATGTAATAGTATCAGACTCCTTAACAAATTCACGAACGATTTCACCTTCATCACTTTCAACAATAAGTACTTCCTCTGGCCGAACCATTTTTTCAATCATCACCGTCCTCAAATTAGATAAGACGCTAGCATAGATATGCTTACGCAATGGATAATTGGCAAGAATATCCGGGTCAGCCGCTCCCCCAGTACTGAACGTCGTTGCAAAATTACGCTGCAATAAGGGATTTAAATCAGATATAGGGATCTGCTGGATTTCCTCATATAATTCAAGGACCAATCGAGACCAATAGTCCAAACAGCCCTTAAATATCTCTCGCTCATCGATTTGAGAGATTTTAATCAAATACAAGTGTACATTTATCAATAATTCCTTATTTTCCTGATTCTCAACGATCTTTAAATGATTGGTCAAGAAGTAAGCTAAAAATAGTGATAAATTCTGGATGAAATCCTGATCATTGGAACCCGCAGATTCATAAGCGGTTCTCAAATCCGTAGATAAAGGTACAATTTTGTTGATGACTTCAACTGCCATATAGAACATTGTATAAAATTGTTTATCATACATTGAAGCATTCAAACTAGCGATTTCCGTCAAGCACTTTAAAGTGACATTTCTATACTGAGGTGGGGTCAAGAATTTTGTGACCAATAGATCGATCAATGGAGTCTCGAAGATGAATGCCAGTGGAATCCATCCCAAATATCGTAAGAGACTCTGTAAAGTAGCCACGATTAAAGATGGTCGAGTGGCCTTTTCGAGAACTTCGTAACATAATTGATAGATCTCTGAAAATTCGGTACACATCTGTTGTTTTAAATTCTTGGCTTTCGCTTGAGTCATTTGTTCCGCAGAAAAATCAAATACTTCTTCACTGAGTAATTTTAAAATGGTCATATTATTCTCGCACACATTGAACCCTGTACGACTAGCAGCTACAATTTCAGGGATGAAATTAGGCCAATTTGCTGGCCATTCCTGCTTCAATACCTGGACTAAAGTCAAATTTGCCTTATTAAGTAGAGGCCGTTGGCTTCTGAATATTGTTTCATCATTACTCCATTCTATACACATATTGACGATAAAGTTTCTAATTCCCTGACGCTGTTCTAGCGGTAATGCCTTCCATCTTGTTTGAATCAGTTTATCAAGAATTGACAATGCAAGATCTAAACCGCAAAAGAAGAGTTAGTTTCCATAAAAAGTTCCTCTCGGATGTCACCAGGAGTTCTTGCTCTATACCTACACTTTGATTGTGAATTTTGAGAATTCTGGAGGATCTTATCTGCTCTTGTCCAAGCATCGGGATTTTCTTGAAACTAAAGAAGTTAGCTAATGTATCTAAAAACAAACCAAATTGACGTATGAAAAATCCAAAATATAACCAACCTTTTTCAAAATAACTTCTGCTTCTTTTCGCTGTAAAAGTTAGTATGCATAAAAAACATAAGGACAATAACAAATTTCCCAGCCGCTGGAACTACCACCTCCCGGGATCGCCCGCTCTCGAGCAAAGCCAAAGCTCGGGATCTCCCCCTGGGGACATAGTAGGACTGGACATAATGACCCATCGAAATACATTCAAAGTTATACTCACCTCAACAGGAGTTCCCTTGTTGCCATAAAACAAGTCGACAATACTGTCGAAAGTACTCAAATCAAGATCCTTAGAAAAGTCTAAAACGGCTTCCATGGTTTACTGAATTGATATGATCTTGGAATTCAATGTTCCGTTTTTTCCTGATGTTGAAGAATCTTATTGTTCTTTCTCTTCTTTAACAAAGCCGAATAATTTATCAAGTCACAATGGGAAACTGTGGAGTAGAATGCACCACGGAGAAAGTTTAAGTCTTCCTCAGATATACTCTATCAGCAGCGTATCCTTTAAATAAGGCCAATCAATTCGTTCAAATAACTTCCAATCTCTATTGCCTTTGTTATAGAAATTCCGCGATTCTAATTATTCACGTCGTTGCTTGTCCTGGGAAAATACGCTCACTTTTACTGCTTAATACAGGAGGGAGCAACGAAAAACTCAAACGCCTAAAACCACAGTCTTATGGATCCAAAGACAATCTGAACAAGTAGATCAGATTCAATCAACCGCCAATACTATGTCTATTCACAATAAAACTACTTTCTACTTTCTAGAAGATATCCTTCACAATTCGTTATTCTAAAACAATATCCGAACTAAAGGCTAAGCAGAAAACTAGAGAAGTACAAGTCTGGGTGTGAGTGTCTGTATCCATCCAATTTATTGTTTATAATTTTGGGAGAGCAAAAAACTCAATGAGGAGGTTAGGGATAGAATAAGGTAAGCTGGTTAGATACCACTAAACCAGTTGGCTAGACTGGCTGGCTTAGTAACCAGTTAGTTAGCGGGAGCGTATCGGTGTTGGGAGAATTCCGATCTATATATACACGTGATATAAATATGTGCGCGCGCGCGCGCTCTTCATCGTGTACCCCAGCTGGCCGAGCTCAACTGACGTATTATGAGTGCATGCATGATTATGGTAGATTGACACGGATCGTCAGGTCGTTCCTGGTGGCCATTTTCATCTCTCGAGCGTAGCGAGATCTAGGGCCTGGGACCACGCCACAGTCGGAGGCAACGTACTATATTGGTGGCGATGGTGGCGATGGTGGCGGCAGGGATGGAGCGGAGACTTTCCATCTGCCACGGAGATTAACGAGAGCAGTGGGTCATTTCCCCGTTGTGGCTCTGGCGGTTGGGTCTATTCGCCTGTTCATTCGCCCGTTTATAATATCAATCGATTTATCTTTGTAATAAAAATATGCAATTTAATTTATAGTTTACAGAACTGGTTTTAATATATATAGAAATCGTAACAACAATTACTATCGGACGAATCCTCCTCCTATCTCATCATCATCATCGCATATTCATTTGAGGTCGTAACATTTGAGTATCTTTAGCATCCGGAACTAATTGAGATGATGGCCTGGCTTTGAGAGTATAGCCCCATGTTATGCTAGGATTAGGTGAAGCAGCCCCAGAATTATGAGAAGTCATTGTTCCAGTTCTACTGCCATTATTACTAGCGGCCCCATATTTTTTTGGTGGTGCAAATTCTAATGATGCCATCATAACCACACTTTGTCTTAATGCATGTGGACTAGGTAAAACATTACCTTCGGCGCCATTCCAATTGTTCAAAGGATTGAATGCTGGAATTGGTGCAGGTGACGATGCTCCACCTTTATGTCTCCTTTGAGGAGCAAATCCAAGTGGTGAATCATTTTCAGTCAAATTATGAGGTACTGGTAATGCTGCCAAATCAACTAAGGGAGTAACGGCACGCGAAGGTTCGGGTGAAGCAAATCCTTTATGGAAATTATTTAAATATGGACTTCTTTCAGAGCCATTACCGCCATTATCTGAACCGGGGTAATAATCAGATCGATTATCATATGCACTATGACTTCTATTATTATCATCGTAGCCATTATATATATTGCGATTATCATAAGCCGGATTTGACAAGCTATTGGTTTGATGATGATAAGCTGTTCCAGTGGTAGATTCGTTACTATTATATGGTGGATATGAAGAGTTTTCGGAAGGGTTTTGTTGATGCTGTTGTTGAAGATGATAT
Source organism: Sugiyamaella paludigena (assembly GCA_030579875.1). NCBI lineage: Eukaryota > Fungi > Ascomycota > Dipodascomycetes > Dipodascales > Trichomonascaceae > Sugiyamaella > Sugiyamaella paludigena. Next base: position 133,642 of record JAKTRU010000008.1, on the reverse strand, counting down.
GGTTGCTGTTGTTCTTGTTCTTGATGCTGTTGAAATTCATTATATCTGTAACTATCCTGGGGGTTTTCTTGTTGTGGTTGTTCATATTCGTCATAACTGGAATTCGTTTGTTGATATCTATAATTGGGTTCATGAGATGGCTGCTCAGTTTCGTAGCCATAACCTGAAAAATTCTCTTCACTGTTACTATTATTATAGAATGGATTTCGGCCACGATCAATTGTTTCAATTTCGGGGATTTCGTCCACTGGTCCTTCATTCGGTTCAAGTTCTGGAGAAGATTCAGCTGATTCAGGAAGATACTCTCGATAAATTGATTTGACTCTTTCGAAATGTCTAGTATCGCTGCGATCCAAATCGGGAGTTTCGTATTCTTCAGCTTTTGGGTGCAATTTAATCTCCTCATTTTCTTTTCCTTGATCCTCCTTCTCAAATGAAAAATTAGCTTTCTCACTTTGATCTAAATGAGCTAATTGCAATTCTGTATGACTGAGAACTCTAGTTTTAAACTCTTGACTATATCGTATACTATCTCTACCTTGATCGTTAGGATATTCCAAATCCAAATGATCATCGCCATGGATATGACTTTGAATGGTATTTCGTTTATTAAAGTCTTGATTTTGTTCTCTTAACTTAAAATCTTGACTGAATCTTATGCTGTCCCTAAAACTATTACTGTCATTATATCCTAATTCACTACCGCTGGATTTCCGATGATATACTTGTTCGGGATATACAGGAAGTGTCTCCGGCAGATGATGCAGCTGTTTCTGATGAAATACCATGTCGTCTTCTTTATTGCTCATATGATGATTAGAAGTATCAGGAGAATCAGCTACTGTTGATGGTGGGCTTATGGTAGAATCACCTTTGTCAGTTCTCTCAGATGAAATGAATGACGTTTCTGCTGATGAGATTGATCTTCGATCTTCCGATAGAGTACTATTGTTTAATCTACTAGTACTGGCACTATTACTAATCCCTCCACCAATTGGACTTTCGACTCGTTGAGGGGGGAATCTAGAAGATGATGGTAGTCCCACGATTTTAGAAATACCTCCAGAACTAGAATAAATAGATGCGTTGCTAGAATATGGTTTAGAAATTCCGGACGAAGAATAAATAGAGGCATTACTAGGATATAAATTGGAATCGACCATTGAATGTAATGATCTTGAATAATCATCCAAGGAATGCTTAGATGAAGATAATTCGGGATGAAGAGCATAGAATGGCGCCCTTGTATAAAATGGATTTTCATTACCAGAGTTGGCAGTCTCCATAGATTCACGGCGAATAGAATAGTTATCAGGATAAAGGCCTAAATGTTCAGTAGATTGCGACATATTAACTCCGCCACTGCCACCACCCATTGCCCCCGAATTAACGGCAGTATCAAAATCATCCATATCGACATCAATATCCTTATTAACCATTTCTTCCAGTTTTAAATTTTTCAAATGTCTGAAATGAAGGTATATTAAAAGACATGCTGCCACGACGCAAGGAATAGTAACGCCCAAAGCAATTGGAAGAGCTTGAGTTGATACCGGTCTTTGACATATTCCACTATCATCATTTGGAGCGCATGAAGGTTCGGAATTGTCTCGAGGTTTAAGTAACCAGGTGGTAGTTGCTGATAAAACTGCTCCAAGCACAGGATTGTTGTTATCGTTCATATGGACATAGGATGGCTGTTGTGAGTGATGATGATGATTCAATTGCCTATCATGGTTATGACCATTATTTAGGATCATTGTTTTTGAATAAATAACACAAAAATGAATGGACAGAAAGAGAAGATGGTAAAAAAAATATTACAAAACCCGATTGAATCCACAGCGTATAAAAAATTTGGTATATAGAAGAAATCTAATGGAAACAAACCACTAAAAGTAATGTTTTTTCAGAACAAAAAGTTGATTTGTTTGTTTACAAAGCATATAGAGGGTGGGTCCCGGATTGTTTCCATACGGTGACAATAAAAAACTCTATCAAGAAAATCTAAATGAATGGCCATCAATTGCAAAGGTCTATTATGCTTATATCTGAATATCCCTGCTCGAACTCTATAGATAGGTTGTAACTAAAAGAGTGTGTGAAGAGTCCGGGGAACTATCTACTTGTCAATTTTGCTCCAGTCTTCGAAAATTATCAGAGCACATTCACAGTCCAAACTCTCAAAGGGAAGATATGAAATTGTCTGAAACTGCCAAGAAGGAAATCAAATAACGATACAAGATCCGAGGATTCAAGAGATCTAAATTCCTAGAAATCTGGATAAAAATATTTATATCCTCTGTGAACTGAAACCAATTAATTATAAAGAACAACTCCTTGTGGAGATTTTGAAAACTGTCCTTCGCAAAGATGCAACTTAATAAAAAGTTTCCCACTAAGAGATGGACTTTAAAAAGTGAATTGAAAGACTATATATCGGTCGGCTTCTGGTACAAACATAATCTGCAGAGTGTGTCGTCTAGTCAACGGCTCGGTTAGCTTCTTTATAAGTATATGCGAGTTGATCAGAGACATCTTTTTCTTAACTTATAAGTTTAAGGTTAACTTAAATAGACCCACACAGGCAAACTGAGAGACAATTTTGTGAGACCCGCCTTAACAACCGACTTCTAACCGGCCCCCGATTGTGCAGCATAACCAAAGCCAATCAATATACAGTAGTCTGTTATTGTATTAGGTTAACGTACACTCACGCAGACGGAAATATTCTCAACAGGAGTTCATTAAGTCAACAATTCGTCCCGCAGGAGAAGTGCGCCAGCATCTGTAGCTATGTTTCCATTTATAAACTAGCCACTCAGAACCACCTCAACCGCAGGATTACAGAATCCGGGGCAAAGCCCCTTCCCCCCTCTGCCCAGGCCACTAGGGGCAGAACCGACAGTAACGTTAGAAAACCGATCAGATTTTGTTCGTTCATTTAATCATACAACATCTTCACACGTTGTTTCCCGCAGCTTTAATCGGCAATGTTCCAACCAAGTTTGGTGTCAGTGGCGCGAAACTCTTTGTGAAATGTTGTTTCCTTCGAGTTTGACCAATTAATGCTTCGTGATGCCGTTTTAAGGGGGTGAAAAAAGGGAGACATGCAATTGTGGGAAGACATAATTCCAATATTTCCTAAATAGGCTGTCTATTTTATCTGCGTTGATGATCTTCTCCAATTCAGTTAGTCCCATCGAACATAATCAATCCACTTTTCACCCTAATCCAGAACGACGTACAGGACACGTCCAAAACGGTTTCCTGGGTCGCGTTTGCAAGCTAAACCAGCCAAAACGTCTCTCTATTCCCTCTATATGCCTGGGTTTCTAAATATTTTGTGTCCTCAGTCAATGGATTGTGACCTTTCCACGCTCTCGGGGGCTGGTTCTATCTGATAAAATTTTAATGGACCAGGCTCCAGACTGACAGCCTGCTCCCTCCCTCACTTTGTTCCCAGTCCTGAATTCATATAAGTGATCAGTCGTAACATGTTACTAGACTCCATTGATGGCCTAGTGAACAATAGCTTGAAGCTCTCGTAAAATTAAAGAATTCGCAGTTGTATAGTGTTGGGTCACTGATGTGAGACAAACCTACACTACTGGTAGTTTTGGGTTTAGTATGGTAGTGTGCAGAACAATTGTGCATTACTGTCCGTATCGTTCCAGCTAAATGGAGAATGGCTCATTTGGTTTCACCAAACCTAATGTTGAATGTTTAATTTGGATAACAGCCTGTTGTTTCCTTGCCAACCATATTAGGACGGCTGGCTGTTGGTTTCATTTGTTTCATGATGCATACATCAAGCGGGCCACTATACAGATGACTACATACGCAACGCTGCTGCTGATAAGCAGTCACTTCTATTTTATAATATGGATCAGTCTTCACGAGAGTTAGCTCTGCAGAGGAGCTTAAACGGCGGCTGGCCCGTACAGAGCAACAACCCCTGAGAGGCAGAGTGGAAGAGAGTATGCGATCTTGAACGTCCAGTTGTTCCACTATGTATCCCGCTCAACAAGCCAGACGATTCTGAAGATCGTTATCTGGCCGATATGCCTCTGCTCTGCCATGGACCGGTTAGTAGATAGTTATCTGTCAGGTAAGCCTCTGCTCTCCCATGGACGGGCCAGTAGAGGTTCACTCGGCTCATTCCGTTTGTTTGGTCATTTGGACAAAGTTAAGAGATCCCAATTAATTATTTGTTGCGATGCAGATCCTAGTGAGGCGTATCAGTACTGTGTGCTGTTCATATTACATTATAAAACTTCTATACTATTTACCCCGTATCTAGTATATATTCGTGATATAACAATTAATGATCCCGGCCACTTGGGCACCGGTCGTCAGCGGACCGGAGATGATTCATATCCGTGTAGCTAGAAAATACATTCCTGTTAAATATTCTTATCGTGCTAATATTGACAGTTACTTGACATACTTCTTGATATGTTTCAAGGCATCTCGAAGTATTCTGGACGTCGCTATAGCTTTCTCTTCCTCCAATCTCCTTGTGATAACCTGTACGCAAACAGGTGTGCCATGAAAAAGATCTGGGTCATAGCTTTCATATATTAGCTTGTCGTTCTCGCTAATGGGAACATAATTAACCTCGGTCTTGTCAATGTTCTTATCAACTACGGTTACAGGAGTAACCATTACTGAACAATCAAGTAGATTTAGTGTTGCAGTATAGGAAGACTTCATTTGGCCAAATTTAGGTCTGATTGACGCCGACTCCCACGCTGGTGCAATCCATGCAACAACTGGCTTACCATTGAAGGTGCGTTTAGCTGTGTCATTCCAATATTTAAAATATCTTTCCTGAATCTGATATTTTTTATCGGCATCAGCGTAGTGCTCATTGATGGTTCTGGGAGCTACTCCGACCTCTCCGACTAGCATAGGCTCACCACTGAGATTGCAAGTATCAATCACTTCTTTATGTCCATCCGTATCATAAATATTGAAACATGTATCAAGAATCTCCGTATGATCTTGAGGTTCCCAATCTATCACCTCATGGCCCGCAACTTCTAAAGCTTTAATAGTTTCCAGAATGGCTCGGTTGACTGGTGGATGGGGATGAATTATTCCATCCCATTTCATGACTCCAAAGCTAAGCTTTTTCTCAAGCTCAATTTCTCTCCAAGGAAGGGGAATGACCTTAGAATCATAAAGCCAAGGTTCACGCGAAAGTAATATCTTCGAGAAAAACTCAATATCATCCAAATCTTGAGCCATTGGCCCGATCACTGAAGGCATTACTGATTGTCCTGACATGGAATTTGAAACTTTTTGATATGGAAATCGTCCATGAGATGGGCGAAGACCAAAAATACCATTAAAATTTGCTGGTATTCTCACACTTCCGCCTATATCAGTTCTATTAATTTGCAGTTAGTTACAA